>CM023542.1:1200000-1800000 GCA_013350335.1 Chimonanthus salicifolius | reverse complement strand
AAAAAAAAACTTAAATAGTTCCTATTGAAAGAATTTGACCAAGGAGCAAATTGTCTCAAAGCAACAAAGGAAAAATCAATTCCAAGTTCATTCCATTGCAATCTACACTGAACTCAGCCAGGAAGCAAGTAACAGGGAACCCATATCGGAAAAACCAACTTAAATGTTCCTACCAAAAGAATTCAAAGAAGCAAGCAAGTGGGTCAGTAACCTGAAAAAAAAAAAATTTCCCAGATCCATTCCATCTCATTTTTAGAGAAGAATTCAGCCAGGAAAACAAGTGGGTCTGAAAGACAACAGAAAAAAAAAAAAAAAAAAACAATACCCAATTTCACTGCTTTGCATTTTAAAGGAAGAACTTGGACCAAAAAAGCAAGTGGGCAAGGAACTCAAACAAGAACGTTGTTGCCTTTGCCTGGAATGTGATGCATGGAAAGGAATTTTTCTTTTAACTCAACTTGCTTTTTAACTATAAATAAAAAGGGCTAACCATTTCTGGTTAAAAACGAAGTAGGAGTTTCACCAAGAAAGTAAGTAGATCTGTAACTGATGACAGAAAAACCAAAAGCAAATGTTCTTCATTAAATTCTACATTAAGATTTTTTTTTAAAAAAATAAAGATAAAAAGCAAGTGACAAAGGAAAGAACCAATATCAGAAAAAAAAAAAACAAAGCAGAATTATTCACTGGGAGAAGACTTGTTTGGATGTGCGGCCGGGAAAAAGTACCCCAAAAGCAACCTATTTTAAAACCAAAAAATGGTTAAACCCATTTTTATTTTACATGTGAGAGTAGTCATTTTATAAGAAAAACCAATTTTATCAGAACCGATCGTCTACCAACAAACAAAAGAAAGCCAACTCAAATCTACTTTATTGCAGGTCAATATGATGCGGCCAACAAAGCCAGTGGTCTGAAGCCTACCAAAAAAACCATCCGAAATCTACCATGTTGCATTTTTACTTGATAGAATTCAATGAGAAAAGCAAGCAAGCAAGGAACGCATATCAGAAAGAACAAAACAAAATTTGTTAAAAAGATTTCTACTTTCGGTTACCTTGACAGGCTTTCAGTTAAAAATAATTATTTCAAAAAAAAAAAAAATCCTTTCCATGCATCTTGGCTCCGTTTGGATCCATGTAATGGAAAGTAACCTGCAGTAAAATCAGCAAATTTTAACCCAAAAATGCAAAACCACTCTTAACCATTTTTTGTTTAAAAAATCACTTTCCAGGAAACTAGCTTCGTTTCCTTGCATCCAAACAGAGCTCTAGCATTCAGTATTCGCTCAAAGAACAAGTGGGTCGATAAAACTCAAAAGAAAACAAAAGCAAGATTCGCTCTGTGGCTATTTTGCAGAGAGTTTGGCCATGTCGCCTAAAACAGAGCAAGTCTCCAAATTGGATGGAAAAGAAGGTACAATCCTCGAAAATAAGCACTTTTTAACCAGACAAGGTTAAACCCATTTACGTTCTTAATCATAGTTATTTTCCAAGAAATGATTTCCAGAAAGGTTTAATAACTTTCATTCAGCGAAAAACAGAAATGATTTGAATCATCTTTGTTGTAAAAAAATTATCATTTTCAAGAGTACTTTTGATTGCATGGATTCAAACAGAACACCTAAAGAAATCGACCAGGAAAACAACAAGACGAAACCGAAATCCACCCTATCGAATGTTTAATAGAGCAAAAATTCAATCCCACGCCAAAAAAAAAGGGCAAACTATTGGGTCAGAACCCAAAGTGGTAAAAACAGAGAAAAGAAGACCTGCGTCGTAGACTAGACTAGTACGAGGGATGGTATTGGGAGAGTCCTTGGATGAAGATGAAGTGCAAGTTCCTTTAACTCCTCGCTTTATGGCCGCCCAGCAACCGCACTTGTTATCCATCGCTCTTCTTCTTCTTCTTCTTCTTCTTCTTCTTCTGCTGTTGCTGCTGCTGGTCTACTTCTCCTCATCAACTGAGGCTCTCTCTCTGACAAGAGCTAAAGCAACTAAGTAAGAGATTGAAGGGTAGAGAGAGAGAAGGGATATGTTGGGGTGTTGTTGTTATTGGAGATTGGAGGGATGATGATGGTCATCATCATCATCACCACCACCATCATACTAGCATGTACAAAAACAACTTTTCCCACCATCCTTGTCCCTCTCTCACTTCTTCCAACCAAAAGCCTTTCTTTTTCTTTTCCTTTCTTTCTCTCTTTTGATGATGCTCTCTCTCTCTCTCTGCATCTCCACTTGCTTTGAGGAGACTGTTGCTGCTCAGCTCTCTCTCTCTCTGATACGGGTAAGTGAGTACAGCTCTGCTGCTTTATTTTTGTTTTATTTTTCTGGATAGATCCTTCTGTGAGAGCTCACCTCGTTGAGTACCGCAGATTATTTTTAGAACGAAACATAAACATGGGCGAGACTTTTTTTTATAACGGTCAATTCTGTGTCTGCATTTTGTGCTGAGCTCCATTCTGATTGTTCGGGCAGAAACGCGTCTGAAACGGGTAAGATGAGTTAGGACTTGGAATGGCCTATTTCAGTTATTTTATTATTTTTATATTTTTTTAATTATAGAATTATAAAAAAAAATCAATATTAAAGTAAAAAGATTTAAATTTAGATAAAGCTGCATATGTATTTTGAATTTGACATTAGGCTTGAATTCTACAAATATAATTTAAACTCTGAGTCTTATAATTACAATTTAAATTTCAGCTCTCACATAGCTAAACATCTTGAGATGGTCCGTCCAAATTACAACTCTAGCAACTATCATCATATTAGTTGAAGTAATCTTCATTAGATATTGAAAGTGAGTGGTATTAGGTTCAAACTCCCTGTGGTCCCATCTGTCGTGCTGTAAGGAAAGTGGGTATAATTTGCAAAGATTTTACGTGGGATTTCCCACGTTTTTTTCACCAAACACCGGTTTTCAGATTTTCAGAGAAAATTATTTTATCGTCAGTTGATTTTTGGGTTCCCACGATTCAACTAAACAGTTGAATCATACGATCCTTCGGATGACTCTGCTGCAGTGAAATTCTTTAAAAAAATTTAAACACAGTCTTTTACAAATAAGGGTATCCCTCAGCTGTGCCGAAAACACATTTGGAAATGTCAAAAGACCTTAAAGTTTTAAAATATTTTTATTAGGTTATCGTAATTAGTCCTGATATTTAATTTGAGAAATTTTGGAAATACACAGTTCTTAAAAAATAACTTTAAAGATTTAAAAGAGATTTTATTATTTAAAAAAGTATTTTTAAGCACTCTGTATTTCCAAAATTTCTCAAATTAAATATTCGGGCTAATTACGATAACCTGATAAAAATACTTTGAGACTTTAAGGTCTTTTAACACTCTCAAATGTATTTTTGGCACAGCCAAGGGATACCCTTATTTGTAAAACACTGTGTTTTAAGCATTTAGGAGTGTCAAAAGACTTTGAATTTTTAAACTATTTTTATCATGCTATCGTAATTAGTCCGGATATTCAATTTAAGAAATTTTAAAAATACACAGTACTTAAAAAATAATTTTTAAATAATAAAATCTCCTTTAAATCTTTAAAGTTATTTTTTAAGCACTGTGTATTTCCAAAATTTCTCAAATTAAATATCCAAACTAATTACGATAATCTGATAAAAATATTTTAAGACTTCAAGGTCTTTTGATATTTTCAAATGTGTTTTCAGCACAGCTGAGAGATACCCTTATTTGTAAAAGACTGTGTTTTAAGCATTTGCAAGTGTCAAACGACCTTAAATTCTTAAAACATTTTTATCAGTCTATCGTAATTAGTCCGGATATTCAATTTGAGAAATTTTAAAAATGTATAGTACTTAAAAATAACTTTAAAATCTTAAAATAGATTAATCATTCGTTCAATCATTTGAATAATTCGACTGTATGGTTGAATCGTCCGAATGAACAAAAGAAATCAACTGAAGAATTGTCTGAAAGATAAAATATGAGAGGGTAAAATAGTATTTTTCTCTAAAAATCTAAAAACTGGTATCTGGTGAAAAAAAAACCCAAAGTGTCTAAATGTGCGGCTTACATTAACATATATATATTTTCTCAATCTCACTGAAGTCATTATGATATTTTGTCATTTTAATTCAAGGGTCAGGATTATTCTCATCTAAGTGGGTCTCATGACACGTGTTAGTAAAATCTAGAGGGCAATCAACGTTATTAGAGTACCATTTCAAATTCCAATTGGCAAATATTCACATCTTCTTGAGAGGGTGAGTTCATGATTTTCTTTACAGTATTATATTTTTTATATTAGAAATTAAGATTTTTATCATCAAGTGCTCACATGTTGTATTCTTATGCCTCTTCAAAATAGCATTATTAGGTATTATTCATGAATTTTGTTATACTATACTATGATTTATTATGATGTTTCTAATTTTATGTTATAACTCCCCACTCCAATTAGCATCAATTTGAAGTTGAAGTTTAAAATATAAATAAGCTAACTCAATTTATTTAAGATATAAGTTTGATTTGAGTTAGATCAAATTAGTGACATGTTGTTTAGATATTTATTTTTATGACTTTTTTTATGACTTTTAGGACAAGTTTTTATATTGATTTTATTTAATAATAGATTTTTTTTTATAAATGTCATTGAAACATGTCAATCTAATGTATATAGACCTAACCATCTCTTAATTACACAAAGTAACTCATAACTCTATTCCATCTAATTGGTCTAAATTAAAAACGAGTTTTAATTTTAAAATTAGATTGAATTATAAATGGGTTAAAAGAGAGTAAAAATATGACTTCAATTAAAAAACAATTATCTAAATTTAATACGAGTGTGCTCAAACTAAATTGTCAAATTAATATTAATTTATATTAACTTGAAAGAGCTGGTCTGGTGATTGAAATACAATACTTTAAGATTGAGGTACTATGTTCAATTCTTGATAACTCAAATAAAAGACCACTCTTTAGTGGGATATTAGAGAGAAAGGGCGTCTACATGCTCCGAATGACTAATCGGATGAGACACGTAAACAACTTCAATAAATAAAAAATAAAATAAATTTATTTTTTAAATTCTTATCCTTTGCTTCTCTTGATCTTTCCAAAGACTTTTAGGGTTTTAATTTTCTAATTATGGTCACATATCTGAACTTTCAGATTGAGTGGTCGCATCTTTTTGGTATTTTGTTGCTAAGTTCAATAGAACATTTTTGCTGTAATTCTTTAATTATTGGTCAAAATGAGAAGAAAGATGGTCAAGAGCATATTTGAGTGCAATCCCATCAAGGTACCAGGCTCTCTATATCTTGCACCAATAATATAGCCAACTTCAGTAGTCTGTGAGACTATCCAAGTTGTTGTACTCTCACATGTCTAACACTTATTTAAAGTCTAGGTGTAGTGGTCAAATAAAAAAGAGATGCTCCACAATGAATAGTTTAATCATTTGTCATCTTAATTTATTAGTAACTTATTTTTTCATTTTATGGTTTTAATATAATTTATAAATTTACTATTTTATTTCTAATTATTATTTTTCTATTCTTTATTATTTAATTTCTCTATTTTTCATTTCTCTCCTATTTAATTTTAATTTTTTAAAATTTGACACAATGTCTTTTTTCAAAACAAAATGCCAAAACATTAAAAAAACTCAGAAGATCTAACCCTAAGTGATTCAACCTTAAATTTGGACAAATTAGACTAGTCAAACTATGAAAAAAAATTAATGCAAATTTTAATTTGTCCCATTTTAAAATTGCCCTTAACTGAACTTATTAATCAAAGTTACACTCTTAATCCCAAACAAAATACTTTACAATGTAATCAATTGAAGATTAAAAAAGAGATATTGTCTAACTCTAATTTTCTCTATTAATTGTCATCAATTTAGGAAAAAAGGGAGACCACCTAAGATCTTTTATCTAAGTCATATTATACATTGTGAGATGCAATAAGTCACGTTGGCAAAAAAATATATATATATATATTATCAAGAGATGTAAGAAAAAATAATTTTTAATATCTATCATTATTACTATCAATTAAAAAGACAATCTGTCATTTAGGTCTATATTTAACTTAATATATTTTAAAATAGGATAGTCACACCCGACTTTTATGCTAAGAGACACCTTTTTCGAAATTTATAGTGAAATTACCTATTTTCTCCTTCCAATGTGCATCAAGATAATGAATATTTTTCAAATTTTGAAAGGACAAAATAGGTAATTTCACTCTAAATTTTAAAAAATGATGTCTCATTGTAGTATAAGTCGGGTGTTTAAATGACCACCCTTTAAAATATATTCAATTTTTTTTTATCCATTGACATATATAGCTTGAGGAGTGGGTCTCACAACAAAAGACCCACCTTCCATAATCCATTAAATGAGTTTTATTTTATTAGTGTAGCATAGCATATTTATCGATGTCCCATTAGAAGAGGGAAGAGATAAAAAAGAGAGAATATTTGAGAGGTGGGTGGAGTGGTGGAGTGGTTATTGAGAGGTCATTTCATCAAAGAAAAATTTAACAAACTCTATGATGGTGTAGGGATAAAAGGCATTTGCCCATCCTTCCCATCCTATATTTTAGGTATTATTGCAAAGCCAAGTTGGAAAGTAGTGCCCATGAATGGTGGCTCAAATTCCATCAACCAAACAACTTTTCTTCCAAATTTTCCCCCACTTGGGATGAGAGACAATCAGGGCCCCCTAAGCTTGGCAGATTCAGTACTCCATTTCACCATTAATTTTGATGACTCCAAACTTATAAAATAATTCTTTTATTTCTAATTTTAATCTCAAAATACTCTAAAAGTAGAGGTGAAACTTGGGTCAAGTTTTACTCTGATCCGAAAAATCAATGGGTTTGGAATTATATATTTGCAAATTTCAAGCCAGATCGAGTTGGGAAAAAATCCGCATGAAATTCAGAACAGGTTAGGCTGAGAAATATAAAATCATCTCGACCTGATCTGATATAATTCAATCTGATCCGAGTACGCCAAGTTCTAAAAGAACAATTAGGTTGAATAAGGTAAGAAATTTGAGTCAGGGCAGGTTGAGTAATTCGAGTCAACATTTGAGTTGGGTTTGATCGATTTCAATAAATTTTGACATAAGTTAAATTTAATTTATTAAAACTTGATATAAATTTCAACCCTCTCTAAAACAAAATCTTCAATATTATTTGATCTACTAACCTACTTAGTATTCCTGAAGAAAAATACAAATTTCTTTCACCTTGTTTAAGTAATACAAGCATTTTCTTTGATATTAGAAGACACTCAATTTATATTAGCTTACTAAAGTTATACGTTAGCTCAGGTTATGGCAATAGATGCCCATTTTTTATATGTGTCATGAAGTGAACCAATGGTCCCCATATTAAATATAAAAGTATGCAATATTTCACATAAAAAAAATTAAAATAAAAGTGACAGTTAACCATTCGACCAAAATACATTTAAATCAATAGCTATGTCACTTAAGTTTTTATAAATTTAAATCTGAATTCTAAAAATGGGTTTTGACCCTAAGTTTTGATTTTAGGATATTATAAATTCTATATTTAATATGTATATTATAAAAAATAGTTTTTTAAAGATTTTATAAAGTAACAGAAGCTTTTGTCTTGAGGGACTCAGATCTCAGTTGGATATGATGGAGAACAAGGAACAAGATACCTTTTTGAGGTATGACATTGGTCGGCAACTGATTGGAGAGCAATGGTCTTCAAGAATTAGAGGTCATGCACTCATCATTGTCTTACATTGTTCATAATTTTTAACTTTATATATATATATATATATATTTTTAATATTTTCTATTAAATTTGACTATTTGGATTTTGGGTTTTATACAGTTGAGTGTGATGTAAAATGAAATTATGTGATTATTGAATGTATGAATTTTACGCTGATTTGATACTCTTATTAATTGATTTTAGACTTTTAAGAATCAATGATTTATGCTTATCAAAAGCTAAACAAAGCTAAGACTAGGTGTGTTAATATATATGGTACATGGTCTCAATTTTTCTCTGTATTGATTGGATATTCATTGATTGTATTTTTTTTCTTATAAATACAAAGTATTCACAAGCTCTTCTTTTGATCGAGTAAGACACAATCAAATTGTGTCTTATTTCACATGATATTAGGCCTAATTTTAATCCTTTCTTTCCCTCACCCATTAGAACTTTTTTTCTCCATGCTTGGATGGTGATTCCTTTCACTGTGAACAGCCACACCTAAATCTATCCCTCCCTGCTTGCCGTCTGAAATCTGAATATCCCAACTCAGAGATGGGCATGTAAGCAAGATTCTTCCTCATGGTCGGCCTAGCTTCAATCTTATTGAGGTGATCACTGATGAAGAACAATTCAGAGCCGAAAGCAAGAAACTTGCAGCTCACCTTGCAGATCCAGAAGTTGAGGGAATATACGAGAGTGTGTTTGCAAAGTGGATAGGAGAGCAAAGCAACAAAATGTTCAAGAAGCAGGACCGGCTTTGAAATTTCAGGAGTTTTACAGGAGCCTTATGCCCAGCACACTGGTAAGAGCTCTAGACCTTAGGAAAAATGCATGGTGGAGACCTTAAACTATTAGTCAAATTGGGGAAGCTCTAGACGACCGCCTATTTGACTTTAAACCAGGGCCAATCCTGTCAGCAAAGATGGTGTTTGAGTGAATTACATATGAAGACCACAAGTAAATGCTCTGATTTGGACCAACCCATGCCTTTCTTTTACTTGTATATCATAGCATCTCTGATGGACGGGCAATTTGTGTTGTATATATTCCTGCATCTAGCACAATATTTGTTGCGGTGCTGAATCCCTTTTAGAACAAGGAAGTACCTCCATCTCTTCTTGATAAACAATTTCGAGAAGCTTGCCGAGCATGCTCATTGATATTGGGACTGAGCTTCTCGTCCAAAATATTAGTTTGATAGGTGGAGATATCTAACTCTATATAAATTATTATATTTTTCTCCCTCTCATTGATGTGGGACTCGTTCGTACCTGAACAATCCCCCCTCGAACGAGGCTCTCTAATTATAGAACGTCCTCAACTGTCCTGTTTGGTTAGAGGATCTCTGAGTCCACATGTGGTGGATTGGAGAACCTATCTCTGATACCACTGTTGGGACTGGATTTTCAGTCTAAAAAACTAATCTAACAAGTGAAGATATCCAACCCTATATAAATTTTTATATTTTTCTCCCTCTCACCAATTTTGTATTTGTTCGTACCCAACAATTGAATCCTCCTGATATTTTTAAGGTGGAGTATGTGGCTACTATCAAGGATGCTGAAAAAACTTTACAGAGAACACTGAATGAATATCGATATCAGGCCCTGTTCTTGAAAGCCCAAATGTTCAAGCCTTGAAGGCAGGTGTACACATTTTAGATGAATTTCAATGTCTGAACATTCCTTGCAATGCTCGTGACAGCCAATATCAGGCTCTTGGTTGGCAAATTGTGGCTGCAAAAATTGGAATGCAACGGTGTGTTGCATCATCCCAGTTGTTGAGTGAGAGAATTTCTCTTGTAAGACACAAGTGGGGTTGTTCCTCACCAACCTGATTAAAAAATTGTGCAAATCTATCATAAACCAACAATTTTAAACACATATACTAGTATGTCTTGAACCCTTTTATATATTTTTAAGAACCAGGTATCCAAGCATCTTACTTCATTACTCTCAGAGGTACGGTAAACCTCTTAATCTGCACACGTTGGGTACAAAATAATGAGGAATGACCCTTTTTGTGTTGACGGAGACTTGCCACAAACAATAACAGATTTTGACCACCAAACCAACCCTTTAGGATTCCATCATGTGTGTATAAATATACATGTTGGTCATTTTCCCCTTTTAAAATTAATTTAAAAAGTGATCATTCAAATTAAAACTAGACATGAAAACCTACGTGTAAAATAAAAATTTAACTAATACTCACCATATTATAAAATTTAATAATGAGATAATTATTAATTTAAATATATTTTTTGGTCGAATCATAAACACTCACCTTTTATCACAATTATTTTTTTAATTATAGAACTATACGTTTGAATGTGCCGCTATCATCGTCCTCTCCCTTTTCCGATCCCTCCTGCTAATTGGAGGGTGTTTTGGTCATTCCGCTTACTCGTTTTTCCATCTTCCTTTTCTTCTTCCTCTTTATTTCGGTTCTCTACAGTTTCGGTTAGTAGGCTGAATTTCGAGAGATGGAGGCTTGCGCCTGCCGGACCTAGTCCCGTCTTGGTCGCAAGATTGCCGGCGGCTCCTTTGGAGACATCTATTTAGGTTCGTCTTCCACTACTTTTATTATTAGTTTGAATGTCATACTGCTGTCGCGAAACTATAGACCCCCGGGCACAAGGACCCGACATGGGACGTATTCAATATCAAATTTGGTCCTTTAAAATTATTTTTTTCCCTGAAGCTTAGATCCAGTCGTTTGTAATTTTCATTTGATGTATCTCACCATTGGATTAATCATAATAGGTTAAAATGTTTATCTAATACTTCATTCTAATATTTATCAAGGATCTGATCTAAGTCGATACCTATTTGTGCTAATCTTGCACGAGTTGACATCTGAAATTCAACATGACTTACCATGGTGTATGCGTTTTGCAAATGATATGGTCTTACTTAGTGAGATGAAACAACAACTAATGCAAGATTAGAACTGTGGGGAGATCGTTGGAGTCAAATTGTTTAAAAATCAGTAGAGCTAAAATAGAATACATGGAATGTAATTTTAGTGGGTTAGATGACAATGAGAGAAACCCAGTATAAATTGAAAATCACTTAGTTGCACATTCTAATGAGTTTAGATATTTAGGCTCTATAATAGAATCTCAAGAGGGATTTGACTTCGATATAATGAACATGATAACAACAAGGTGGGCAAAATATAGACAAGGTAGTGGGATTCTGTGCAATAAAGAGTAAATTAATTATCATTAGATTTAGGTTTGCAATCCCTAAATTTAAATTTGGATTCTAGGCCTCAAGTTTCTTAGTCTCCTCCAGCAATTGGGCTTCTCAAATTCAATTTTGATGGCAACTGTATGAGGGAGGTTGGTCTTATAGGTTATGGTGTTGTCATTTGTAATATGTGGGGGCTACAATTCTTTCCTTTGCTGGTACTTGAGAAGGAATTGTTTGCGTTATGGAGAGGCATTTTGGAGCTAGAAGAGTTAGGGGTTCATGGGAGTTTGGTGGGAGGGGATTCAAAGGTAGTTGTTAGATGGCCATTGGGATCTCTATGTACGTGGATTTTTTCAGATAAAATCGTCAAGATTAGGCATTTCAATGTGGCTTATGATTTCAAGATTGCTTGGGCTCCTCGGTCAGCTATCTCAATTGCTGATGAGATGACGAGTTAGGGGTTGTCTCTATCTGCAGAAATTGTGAATAAATTCTTATAATGGGTTGGGAGGGGTTTTTGTGATTTTTTTTTTCCCATATGGTGGGTTACTTTTGGCCTGCCTTTCTTTGTTTTTCTTGTTATTTTTTATTAATGAAGTTATCTTTTAAAAAAAATCGGGAAATAAATAAAACTCTAAGATTAAGAATTTCATTCAATTCCAATTATGCTAGCATTAAATTTTTTAACTCCTTTAAGTTTAATTAAAAACCTTAAAAAATCAATTTGGGTTTAATAAAAAACCCGGTTATTACATAGATCATGAAAAAGCAATGACTTTCAAGACATTGAAATTTTTAAAGATCAGAATGATGAGGCTGAGAATGCTGTGTTTGATCATTCTCTTTGTAGAAGGTTTTTTTTCCCTTTTTTTTTCAGCATTCGTAAACCCTAAACCCCACAATGGCTTGAATGCTCCCATCATTTTCCCATATCTTTATACCTGTACCCTGCTGGTGAAAGGGAGAAATGGAGAAAGTCCCACTGCATAGGGTTTCATTTCAATTTTCAAATTTGATTCTAAATGAATGAAATGAAATAATTGTAATTGTTGTTGCAATCCTTTTATTATTTATTATTTTTATTCTAACCCAATCATTCTTAACGGTGAATTTGGATCTTATGCATCAGATATGAATTGGCGATAGAAGAAGAAAGAATGGAGTTGTCATCAGTGGGAGAATTTGTTAGGAAGGAAGTGAGAGATTGGGATGAGGAAGAGGTGGCAAGGGCGAGATTCAAGGCATTCAGCGGGCAGCGAGAGGATTGGGAGCACCATTTCTTGTTTTGGCGTGATCTTATATTCAAAGTTGCTCGTCATCTACGCCTCTTTGTCATCCACCCATCTGAGGTACTGAATCTCTACTCTCAATTGGTGTCTATCTTTATTTTCGACATGTTAATGAAGCCAAGCGCCATTAGTTTTTGGATTCCCACTCCCACTCACCTTGGAATTGGAATGCTTGTGTGTTTAGGTAAAGAGTTGGTTTGTTCGAGGTGGCCTCATGCCTTTGTGCATTGACAATGTTCTGGTGTGTGACTCACTTCCTTGCTTTCTTGTCCATCCCCTGTTCACAATTTCTAATTTCCTGTGCTAATGTTATATGAAATGGAATGCCTAAATTATGAGGACAACTCATCAGAACAAGATCCATGTATTGACCATCTACGTCTGTTTTCTTAAACTGCCTTTTTTTTTTTGCTAAATCCACTAAAGGTCCAATACAAAAGGACCATCTTTTCTAACTCTGCATCTTGCAGCCCTTTCAATCCCATCCAAACATATATATATTTTTTTATGACTGAAGGTGTCCAAGTGTCTCATCCGACTAGTCTTTCCGGGCATGTGCACACCTCCCTACACACATGCCTGGTTCAAGCGGTGGGACCTTACTATGTACATATCCCACGGAGAGTGGCCCTTCATTGGATTTACCAAGAATTGAACCCAAGACCTCAATCCTAAAGTTTTGTGTCTCAACCACTAGGCCAACCCCTTGGGGTTCCATCCAAACATGTATTTGTTGATATGCTTTTGACTTTAGACTTTATTTGGGTCTTTATTTTATTCCACAACCTCTATCATTCAATTGTGTTTTTCTTATTTTCCCCTTGAAATTTCTCAGCTTGAAATGTACAACAACGGTGACATTTTTACAAGTGGGGATCTGATGACTTCTACCAGTAGACGCCTATACCAGGTGCTTAAAAGAGTGGGACATTTCATAGGTATGTCCAAATCATCACATCCACAAGAAATTTTGGCAGATCATCTTATCCTGAGGCCACTATTGCAGGCATGTAGAGCTTCCAATCTTTATCTAACCTTCTTGAATCGTTATTTTTATTTTCTGCACACATTCTATCCTTCTACATTTTCTTAAGATCCCAAGTAGTTGACACACATTTGTTCATGTCTTACTTAATACTCGTTTTCTTCTGTAGGAGAGAGCTACTGAAGTTATAAAACTTTTATCAGATAGCCATTGGACATCTACTTGTGTTATTACAATGGCAAAGTTTCAAAGCATCTGTGAGGGATCTGATGAAGCTTCTATAATCCAGAATTACTTGTCTGGTTGTGGAAAAGTTCGGCATCTCTCAATAAGGAAAATAGATTTGATTGAGGTATGATCTATGGCATGTTTTAATCTTATTAATTAATATCTTATACGGAATGGATCTTACATCCCAAATAACTTGCTATTTTATTTATTTATTATTTTTTTGAGAGAGATTAAAGTTTTTATTTCTACTGTTTCAAGTTCAGATTTTTCTAATTTTCCCCCAGGGTGTGAAAGTTTCTCTTGTGTCAACAGCTGTTCCAAATGTCTCGAGTCTTGATTATGACGCTTTATACTTGATTTGGACAACAGAAAAGCTTCAGCAACAACTTTCTGTGATTGATCAACGTTATGAGAAGTAATTGTTTCTATTAATTGTTTCCAAAGGCTTCATTGTTGTTTACCCCAATTCTCAAGTAGTTTCAATATTTTGACCAAATGGAATTTTTTCAATTAAGTGCCTTGATGTGTTTCCGGTGGCATGGAAATTAGAAACTACATTTGGTGGATGACTATTTTCTTTTTTATGACGGAGAACCCCAAGAACCCTACCTCTTCCCGAGTATGAGGGAGTTGGATAAAACTCCGGATGCATGCAAACCCCCATAATCCACATGCATCGGATTACTACGGGACTCGAACTTAGGACCTCTGGTTCTTGATCCAAAGTGTCTACCAGTTGATCTACTCCGTGCGAGGCATTGGTGGATGACAATATCTTTACCTTTTTTACTCCAAATGGTTTTTTGCATCAGTTGCCAGCATTGGTTTGGGGTGTAAACTCAGGGAAGGTAGTATAGGACTCTGTACATGCAGTCCTAAATGTTTGCCAAATGATACACCTGTGTAGTCAACCATTGGGGGTGCAGAATGTATTAGATCATGCCTTTCATTCTTCCGACATTCAACCAGCTTAACATGCCATACTATTTTTACTAGTGAACTTGGGCATCTTTAAACTTACCAGATTTTTTATCAGGGCAAGGAGATCAGCTCTAGGTTCTCTAAAGTCTGGAAATAAACCAGCTGCTCAGAGACACATAAGGCTATCCAAGATGATCTCCGAGACAAGAGCAAAATGCACAGTTCTTTTGAATCGGGTGGAGGAAGTTCTTGGTGTTATAGAAAATGCTGAATCCACCAAACAGGTAAGCTGGCACTTATAAATTTGCTCAATTTCCCCTTAATAAAATCTGGCTCTAGTTTAATAAAATCTTCTTGAAGTTTCAAAAATGTTCCTTCAGGACTCCAATGTGATGTTAAGTTTTTCAATAACTTCATTCATTAACTGCAATACCAGGTTTCCGAAGCCATCCAAATTGGAGCTAGAGCGATAAAGGAAAATGCCATCAGCATCGAAGAAGTTCATGTCCATCTCGAAGAGCTTAATGAGAGTGTTGCATCGCAAAAGCAAGTGGAGGATGCTTTAGGTAATTTTTTTTTTGAAATGGTGACAAAAATTATATTAATTAGAGTAAGAATTAAGTAGATGGAGCCTTAATAACAACGCTTCAAAATAAGCATAAAGAAAAGGCAAGTATAAGTAACCCCAAAATCCCATGTTATGAGGTTTGTTTAAGTTGATCAAATTTCTAGAGAATGGTGAAGTACGTGTATCGACTCATTTTACTCACTTGACTGTTATTGTTATAAGATCTATCTTAGGGCCTGTTTGGTAGAATTCTTCTTAAGAATTTTGAATTCTAATAAATTTTGCAATTAAAGGAAGTCTTACTTTTAAACTTCTCTATTTGGTTCATCTTAGAGTTGGACATTGGGATTTTAAAGTTCTAATAGTTTGAATTTTAAAATCCATATTAGTTTTATTTGAGAATATAAATCACTAAAAAATTTATTTAACGCCACCTCATAACATGTTCATGGCCCAGTTATTATGTCTAAATAAATTTGCTTGTGACCACACTATCAAAATAAAATATCAATTGGCCCCAAAATGTTTTTATTACTTATTTAAATTAAAATTGGCTAAAAAAAATAAAGTACTAAAATTAAAAAAAATAGATAAATTGACATTTTTTCTGTCCATCTAAAAACACCATTATGTACAAAAAAACTATAAAATTACAAAAGAAAAAAATTCCATTTATCATCCAATTAAATATATTAAAACAAAAATTACTAAAATAATTAAATATTGATACTTCCTCACCTCAAATGATTTTTTAATCATAAACTGTCATTGTCTTTAAAAATATGGTTCAATTGTTTTGACTAAGATTTCTTGCAAGTGTACTTGACATTTAAGCATGATCAATTAGAATAAAATTATCTCTAACATATTGGTGGGCCTTAGATAGAAGTGTTTATGAGAAAACCCAACGCCATGCACTGAAAACATCTTAAAAATATCATAATACAGAATTATAGCTTTTGGAATTTCAAAAAAATAGTAGAATGCACGTAAATCTTCTAAATCTAACACTATAATCAATATTTATTCATGAATGGGATGGGCATAGTTACACACACTTCTTACATCGATGAATGAAATGAACTGGGTCAGCTTATTTAAAATAATCGATGTAATGGAGTCCTTATATGCAAAACACTTGACATAGTTACACACATAAACCTCTTTAAGAAAATATCATCAAGGAAAAGTGGTCCTAGTGATTATAAAGTATTTTTACACATGGTGTTGTAATGGTTCTAAGGGCTTCTTTTAAAAGAAATCCTCCAACATGGATTACATCATAGGAAAGAATTTTTTTGGGCTGTCACCCAACAAGAATAGGGCCATATATCTATGTAACCATGTCAAATGTCGGGTTTCAGAAGGTGGTTCCACATGCTCAGTTTGCTGTGACGGGTATTATGGGCAAACATTGTCTGTCTCCACCTCTGGTTATCATCTGAAAAATGATCTTATGTAGTGTACCTAAGAAGGGCCCTTGATGATGTCACTGAATTCATCTGCAATCTTCAGCCATAATCTCTCTCTCTCTCTCTCTCTCTCTCTCTCTCTCCAGGAAAAAAACAGTAGACCATAAAAAAGAATTTCTGCTTTGTGCTGATCATATGCTTATAAGGTACAATTGATGTTTTAATCAACATGATGTTATCTTTGGTTGCACTCTCTCTCTCTCTAGAAAAAAAATACAAGACAAAAAAACAGAGTATGCTTTGTGCTGGTCATATGCTTATAAGATGCAATTGATGTTTTAAATCATCATATCATCGTTGGTTGATCTCTCTCCAAAAGAAAAATATAAAACAAAAAAAGGAGCTTCTGCTTTGTGCTGATCATATGCTTATAAGATGCAATTGATGTTTCAATCATCGCTGATATTATCGCTGGTTGATATCTCTCCCTCTCTCTCTCTCTCTTGAAAAAGAGTGGAAAAATAAGAAAAAGAGAGCTTCTGCCATGTGCTGATTTATGTTTATAAGAAGTAATAGATGTTTCAATGAACTCTGACATTATCATTGTCTACATTGAACGATAATAGTCCTTTAGGTCTCTTCCTCATTTTTCTTATGCCAATGTGTGGTTTTTGCAGAATCAATGCCTCTTCAGTACACTGATATCGAAGATGAAGACATTGAAGAAGAGTTTAAGAAGCTCGAATTGGAGCTTGGAGATGAAATTGCACATGTTCCGAATGCAGAACCTGTAGAAGGGAGTCATTCCAGTAAAGAAGTGCGGCTCCAGGAATCAGTTGAAGTCATAAATGACACCTTCTCAAATCTCAAGCTTGAGGCCGCTTAATGTTTCTCTTAAAACCAAGATTGCTAGTGTATCGTGTTTCTGGAATCATCATAGTATCTGACAACTGGTCCTTTGTAAATTAACAACTGATGCACTGAATGATAAAAAAAATTTAGCCTGAATGGATGATAAAATGAAAGAAACTCGTCCAAAGGTGATTTGGACTTCCACCATATAGCTATAAAAGAGCCAACACTAATACGTAGAGTTGAAACTCTGAGAGGGACTGTTTTTTGGATGCTATCTACATTGGTGATCAGGGCCATCCGGCTTGTTCTCGCCGTTTTCTTCTCAGAGGAGATTCTGATTACTCTTCTATATTCATTGGGTGGCAGATCTTGCTTTGCTTGTTGAGGAAAGTTCTACAACTCTGCCAGGTTCTCTGCAACTCTGGTGCTCTGATAAACTTAAAAAGGACCTCTTTCTCTTGGCAAATATGCACTCTTCAAGCTGCTGTCTGCAATCTGATGGATGGACTGATCTGCCCCTTGGCCAACATCCGTTTCATGGAGGAAGGGACTCAGAAAAGCTACTTCAATGAATCACTCATCCTTAATGATTCTAACATCAGCATTGATGATCTCTTCTATAATATGGACGCTACTGTGGTCCCATAGCAGTGCTCTTTTGAGTCTATTCAAGTTCCCTGCCGTTGCTTTGTCTTCGTCCATCGCTCTTGCTCTTCGCTTTGGCAGCGTTGCCTTTTCTAGTTGCTGCAGTTTCTCATTTGGGGAGGATTGTTCCTCGCTGGTCCTGGGTGCCCTGTTTCCTATCTGGTCATGCTTAGGTTATACTGCTTCTTGTGCGTGCTCTTGGATTGGGTTGGGGTGCTCTCTGCTTTGTGGGCTTGCATCTCTACCATTGTGTCTTCCGTTTAGATCGTCTGTCTATGTTTTGCTCTCTTTGGGTCTGTGTGGTTTCTCCTGGCCCGGGGTGTGGGTAGCCTAGTATTTTTGGGCCTCACTTTCTTTGTGTTTTTGCCTTTGGCCGGGCTTCGTGCTCCACTGCTTTTTCTTTTGGCCTCTGTTTCTGTTCTCCTTGAATAAAATTTCTTACTTTTGAAAGAGTTGAAAAGTTTCGAATTGTAAGCACAAGGAGAAGTAGGTCACTGAATGCATGTAGGAAAGAGATAAGATGTGGTAGATCATGGAGTAACTGACGTCATGGTTTAGAATAAAATGCAGAAGTAGAACTAAAAAAACTGTCTTCAAATAAATGAAATTTAACTTCAAGGGGTTGGCTCGATGGTTAAGGTTAAGGCGTCCGTCTCAAGAAATGGAGTCTTGAATTCTATTCAAGTTATCTTCAATTGCACATGTCTCAAGAACTACTTAAGTTAAAATTGTCCTTAGTCTTAATACAGGTGATATGTCTGGACACTTTAGTCGTAAAAAATAAATAAATAAATAAATAAATAGAATTTTAATATATGATGATCATGATGCTGATTCTAAAACTTAGTTGTAGCAATGTGCATTGGGAAATACTAAGGTACACTTTGAATTGAATCAATCACTCTATATCTATTTTTATCAAAATACAATATATTTTTCTGACTGAAACATACATATTTCATGTATTTTATTTGAAGTAGGTAAAAACAAGTCTAAACGATTAAAGTAGACTAAAACAAATAAAAGAAATAATGAAAAGATGTTTTATATCCGGTTCATATTAAAATGAAACATTTCAACCTATTTCAATTGAAAATGAAATTAATATTTATAATCTAAATTTAAATTTATAAATCCAGCATAAAATCTTCACGGGTGATACTCACTGCTCTTAGAACAGATTAGATAAGGCCATGGAGACTCAAATCTGACACCTCTTGCAATTTCATATAATATATATATATATATATATATTCTCGTGTAAGGTCCGACCCATGCTTCATTATACAACCTTCTTTACTGTACGAGGACAATGCTTTCGGTTTTCATCTTCTGGAAGAAACAAAACCCAACCCATTTCACAAATTTAAATGGATTTTTAGAATCTAATTAAAACTAAATGATTTAAAGTTTTAATTTACAAAATTATTGAATAATGAAATTTAAATAATTAATCAACTTAGCTGATCCTACTTAATCAACTTGGATATCCCTATTTTAATTAAATTTTAATAATAACTAAATAACAGTAGTAATAAAATAAAATAATCTTCAGCCTTTATTTCGTTTTTACAAAAAAATAAAAAAAAAAAAAATTAATTAACTTAATAAAACAAATAAGAGAAAAGAATATATATATAATATATATGTTATATACATATATATGTATATATGTATGTATATATATATATATATGTATATATATATATATGTATATATGTATGTATATATATATGTATATATATATGTGTATATATGTATATATGTATATATATATATGTATATATATCGATCGATCCTGAGAATGAAAATCAATCGATCGATCGATTGATCATGAAAACGAGCGAAACCTTAACAAATCGATCGCAACATCGTGCGATCGATTATGTTAATGATCCTACAGTTAACATATTATTTAAATAATAAAATTTCTTTTAAAACTTTAAAGTTATTTTTTAAGCACTGTGTATTTTCAAATTTTCTCAAATTAAATATCCGGACTAATTACTATAACCTGATAAAAATACTTTAAGACTTCAAGGTCTTTTGATACTCTTAAATGCTTAAAACAGAGTGTTTTACAAATAAGGGTATCCTTAGGGTATGCCGAAAACACATTTAGGAGTATCAAAAGACCTTGAAGTCTTAAAGTATTTTTATCAGGTTATTTTAATTAGTCCGGATATTCAATTTGAGAAATTTTGAAAATACACAGTGTTTAAAAAATAATGCTAAAGTTTTAAAACTTTAACATTATTTTTTAAGCACTGTGTATTTTCAAAATTTCTCAAATTAAATATCTGGACTAATTATGATAGCCTGATAAAAATACTTTAAGACTTAAAGGTCTTTTGACACTCCAAAATGTGTTTTCGGCACACCCTAGGGATACCTTTATTTATAAAATACTGTGTTTTAAATATTTCGGAGTGTCAAAAGACCTTAAAGTCTTAAAGTATTTTTATCAGATTATTGTAATTAGTCCGGATATTCAATTTGAGAAATTTTGAAAATACACAGTGTTTAAAAAATAATGTTAAAGTTTAAAACTTTAACATTATTTTTTAAACACTGTGTATTTTCAAAATTTCTCAAATTGAATATCCGGAATAATTACGATAGTATGATAAAAATACTTTAAAACTTTAAGGTTTTTGACACTCCTAAATGTGTTTTAGGCATATCCTAAAAATACTCTTATTTGTAAAATAAATATTTCGGAGTTTCAAAAGACCTTAAAGTCTTAAAGTATTTTTATCAGACTATCGTAATTAGTCCAGATATTTAATTTGAGAAATTTTGAAAATACATAGTGCGTTAAAGTTCTAGAGATTTTTTCTTTAATTACTGTAGCATGATATGATGAATGGATGGATAGCATCAATCGACAGAATCGATCGATACTATTAATATCGACGGAATCAAATTCCCATTTTACCGATCCATTTCTTTAGCTCCTACTAAAATTTCCAAACAGGTTGTTGCGGTGTCTATATCGATATATCGGCACCCTTCCTCTAGCGTTCTCGCGTTCTCGTTATGCGTCGGACATCCTCCCTCTAAGATTTCTTTTTTATTTTCTCCTCCTTACCCTAAAACCCGTTTCCCCACGTCTCACTCTTCTTCAGTAATCCACGTAGCTCCTCCCCAAAACCCTAATCTTCGCCTTTAGAGGATATGTGGAACCCCGGAGGCAGCGGAATGGCTCCCCCTGGGACCGGAGGGTCGTCGGTCCCGCCGCCCCCAGCGATGCAGCCGTCATACAGCATCCCACTCTCAGCTGCTGAGACTGAGGCCCGGCTGGAAGAGAGGGCCCGTAAATGGATGCAGCTCAACTCTAAGCGCTATGGTGACAAGCGCAAGTTTGGGTTTGTTGAAGCGCAGAAGGAAGACATGCCTCCTGAGCACGTCAGGAAGATCATAAGGTAAGGGAGTAGTGGTTTCGGCTTCAATTCCGTTTTACATCATATTTTCTCCAGCCTTTTACATTTCTGATCGGCTTAAGTGCTTGTATAGTTTCAGATAGATTTGGTAAAGTAAAGTTTGACTGGTTGTTGATCTGAATTCGATGCCACTAACTGAGCATCAGTATTTGTTCAATTGATGTGGTTATGGTGTTATGATCCACCCACTCTGTGCCTGTAGATTGGGCGTCCTGCAACTGAACTGTGTGGATTAAAATGCTTAATGCTGCTATAGATGCACTGCTACTGACTTTCTGTTTGTAGAAAACTAATTGTGGAATGTTGCTTTTAGTGTCCTGTTCCATTGACACAATTGTGTTTCTTAAGGCCTGTTTGGTAGCTTGAATTCCTTAGTGGAATCAGAATTCTTAGGATTTTTATATCCGTGTATAGCTCAAATATTGACATGATTCTAACTCCTTAATTCACCATAGAGGATCTTAGTTGTCATCTCTCTCTCTCTCTCTCTCTCTCTCTCTCTCTCTCTCGTTGGGAGGCTAACTACTTGGGGAACCATCCTATAATTGTGATAATTGATGAAAGTTAACCTGGAAAACTTTTGTAGATGTTTAGTTCCAATTTCCCAACTACATGACAATATCTAGCAATAAATGAGCACGTTGGCCTGGAAATTATATGTGGTCAGGGTGATTGGCTGCATAGATCTTGTTAAATTATTGCCTCATTTGTCTCTGAACTGAAGCTTACCGGCAATTAATGAGGTAGGAGATCATGTGCAAGGAGAAATTGATGCCTGCATAATGTGAATACTCTTCTTCCTACATCTTCACACTCTGGCAGAAGAGTCCCCCCACACCACACCCCCCCAACCCACCCCCGACCTTCCAAAGAAGTTATTTCAGTAATTAGATTTGGGATGTCCACAGTGGCCTGATATTCTTACCAAAAACTCCATGCTTTTGTTGCTGCCCTAAGTGATAAAGATGCATATTGTATTACATTTAAATGTGTTTGTTTATTATATTAGTATTGGGTGCTTGTCTTGGGATTCATTTACTACACTGAAATGGACCCCTGGATTTTATTGACAATTGTTTCATTAAACTCTGAAAAAAATGCATTTACGGAGTATTGTTTATGTTCTTCCTGTTGGGTATTGATATAATATTTATCTCTAATCATCAAGTTTGTTCTTTCAGCCACTCCCAACTCCACAACACCGCCGCCCCCCCGCTCATATACTTTTTTGATGGATCTACCATCTTCATTTGGTGGGTGTAGAGTTACTAAGTTTTTTTTTGATGTTGACAGAGATCATGGAGATATGTCATCAAAAAAATACCGGCACGACAAGCGTGTGTATCTTGGAGCACTTAAATTTATCCCACATGCAGTGTACAAACTTCTTGAGAACATGCCAATGCCTTGGGAGCAGGTATGAATCCTCAGCCCCTTTTTTATGTGTGTGGGTGGGGGGGATATGGGTTTTAATCACTTGTGTATCTACATTGGCATTTTTTTGAAGTCAATTAAAATATTTGATATGGTTATAGGTTCGAGATGTGAAGATTTTGTATCATATCACAGGAGCAATAACTTTTGTCAATGAAATACCATGGGTTGTTGAACCTATATACTTGGCACAGGTATGTTATCCATGTTTTTCTCACTGTCGTGCTTAGAAAATAAAGTAAAAAAACTGAACTATTTAGAGCTTAGAGGTGCAAATAGTGAACTTTAGAAGCAACAAAGTATTGATTCACTCTTCTCACGAAACAAATAAACAGTTGAAAATTGTGTGCTTGACTTTTGGACATGCTCTTTCTTGTCAGACCATAGCTTCTGACTCCTTATTCATGCTTTTATTTTTTCTTTGGCTCACGTGTTGGATCAAATGAATTTTTTCAGTGGGGTACAATGTGGATCATGATGCGTAGGGAAAAAAGGGATCGACGCCATTTCAAAAGAATGCGGTTTCCACCCTTTGATGATGAAGAACCTCCCTTGGACTATGCAGACAATTTACTTGATGTGGATCCATTGGAGCCCATACAACTGGAACTGGATGAAGAAGAAGATTCGGCTGTATGCACATGGTTCTATGATCATAAGCCTCTTGTGAAAACAAAGCTGATCAATGGTCCTAGTTACAGGAGATGGCATCTGTCACTTCCAATAATGGCAACTCTTCATCGGCTAGCAGGGCAGCTGCTTTCTGATTTGATTGATCGGAATTACTTCTATTTATTTGATATGGAATCATTCTTCACAGCCAAAGCATTGAACATGTGCATACCTGGTAATTATCAGCATTGTCACTTTTTTGCTGACGTTGTATTAAGTTGAATTGTTTTGCACCATTTAGAATATTATTGGTTCAATGGCTTTACCTTTTTGAGGTGAGTGAGATACTAGGAAACTGATCTCTTTGCTCAAAAACTGCAAGTTGCACGGTTACTTCTGGGGGTTTTTTTTTTTTATTTTTCTAAGTATCGGCGGGGTGATTCCATTGTTATTAACTTATTATCTTCAAGTGGGTAAACCAAAATTATTAGCGGATATTAAATTTGAATTTAATTGATGTGTATTGTTCTTTTTTACGTGCCAAAAACTTGATCGCTTCCTCATTCATGTATCTTGTTTAACTGTTGTAGGAGGGCCAAAGTTTGAGCCATTGTACCGTGATATGGAGAAGGGAGATGAGGACTGGAATGAATTCAATGATATCAACAAACTTATCATACGTTCACCACTCAGGACAGAGTACCGAATTGCCTTCCCCCATCTCTACAACAACAGGCCCAGGAAAGTGAGGCTTTGTATATACCATACTCCTATGGTGATGTACATAAAAACTGAGGATCCTGACTTGCCTGCTTTCTATTATGATCCTTTGATACATCCCATAACTTCTGTTAACAAAGTAGACCGGAGGGAGAAGAAGGTTTACGAGGAGGAAGATGATGATGATGATCTTGAGTTACCAGTTGGAGTGGAGCCCTTGTTGCATAGTACCCAACTTTATACTGACACAACAGCTGCAGGAGTTTCACTTTTGTTTGCACCACGCCCATTCAATATGAGATCTGGTCGGATGCGACGAGCTGAAGATATACCTCTTGTGTCCGAATGGTACAAGGAGCACTGGTAAGTTCCATTTGCTTTTGTCTATGTCCTGCTGTTTGAACTGCCTCAGTACCTCAGTATATGCTTCAAACTTATGCATAATGTTTTGTGTACCTTGCATTGTACTTGTAGTCCTCCATCATATCCAGTCAAAGTCCGTGTCAGCTACCAGAAGCTATTGAAGTGCTTTGTGCTCAATGAACTTCATCACAGACCTCCTAAAGCACAGAAGAAGAAACACTTGTTTCGATCGCTACAAGCAACTAAGTTTTTTCAAACTACAGAACTGGATTGGGCTGAAGCAGGCCTTCAAGTTTGCAAGCAAGGGTACAACATGCTGAATTTATTGATTCACAGGAAGAACTTGAACTATCTTCACCTTGACTACAACTTCAACTTGAAGCCTGTGAAGACATTGACAACAAAAGAGCGCAAGAAATCACGTTTTGGAAATGCTTTCCATTTATGCCGTGAGATTTTGCGACTAACAAAACTGGTTGTAGATGCCAATATCCAGTTCCGCCTGGGAAATGTGGACGCATTTCAATTGGCAGATGGTTTGCAATATACATTCTCACATGTTGGTCAGTTGACTGGTATGTACCGCTACAAATACCGACTTATGCGGCAGATCAGAATGTGCAAAGACTTGAAACACTTGATTTATTACCGCTTCAATACTGGACCTGTGGGAAAGGGACCTGGCTGTGGTTTCTGGGCACCTATGTGGAGAGTGTGGCTATTTTTCCTTCGTGGTATTGTTCCTTTATTGGAAAGGTGGCTGGGGAATTTACTGGCTCGGCAATTTGAAGGGCGTCACTCAAAAGGAGTTGCAAAAACTGTTACCAAACAACGTGTAGAAAGTCATTTTGACTTAGAACTCCGAGCTGCTGTCATGCATGATGTTCTTGATGCCATGCCAGAGGGTATTAAGCAGAACAAGGCAAGGACTATATTGCAGCATCTTAGTGAAGCATGGCGCTGCTGGAAAGCAAACATTCCTTGGAAGGTGCCTGGCTTGCCGGTTCCTATTGAGAACATGATTCTTCGATATGTTAAGTCAAAAGCTGATTGGTGGACAAATGTTGCTCACTACAATCGTGAACGCATAAGAAGAGGTGCAACTGTTGACAAGACAGTTTGTCGGAAGAACCTTGGGAGATTGACACGTCTATGGTTAAAGGCAGAGCAGGAGCGGCAACACAATTACTTGAAAGATGGACCATATGTTACCCCAGAAGAGGCAGTGGCCATTTACACCACTACTGTGCACTGGCTGGAGTCGAGAAAATTTTCTCCCATACCCTTTCCTCCACTCTCCTACAAACACGATACAAAACTCCTCATCCTTGCACTTGAGAGGCTTAAGGAATCTTATAGTGTTGCAGTGCGTTTGAACCAGCAACAAAGGGAAGAATTGGGTCTCATCGAACAAGCTTATGACAATCCACATGAGGCTTTGTCACGGATAAAGCGTCATCTTCTTACACAGCGTGCATTTAAAGAAGTTGGCATTGAGTTCATGGATCTGTATAGTTATCTCATTCCTGTATATGAAATTGAACCTCTAGAGAAAATCACAGATGCATACCTCGATCAATATCTATGGTATGAGGGTGATAAACGCCATCTCTTTCCCAATTGGATTAAGCCTGCTGATTCAGAGCCACCTCCGCTTTTGGTTTATAAATGGTGTCAAGGAATAAACAATCTACAGGGTATTTGGGACACAAGTGATGGGCAGTGTGTTGTAATGCTGCAGACCAAGTTTGAGAAGTTCTTTGAGAAGATAGACTTGACAATGTTAAACAGGCTTCTGCGTTTGGTCCTTGATCATAATATTGCCGATTATGTCACTGCTAAGAACAATGTTGTGCTCTCTTACAAGGATATGACTCACACGAACTCCTATGGTTTAATACGAGGCCTTCAATTCGCCTCATTTGTTGTACAATACTATGGGCTTGTGCTGGATCTTCTGCTACTTGGTTTGACTCGAGCCAGTGAAATTGCTGGTCCACCTCAAATGCCTAATGAATTCATTACATATTGGGACACGAAGGTTGAAACAAGGCATCCAATTAGGTTGTACTCTCGATATATAGACAGAGTGCACATATTGTTCCGCTTCACACATGAGGAGGCACGAGATCTTATTCAGCGCTATCTTACTGAACATCCTGACCCAAACAACGAAAATATGGTTGGATACAATAACAAGAAGTGCTGGCCAAGAGATGCAAGAATGAGGCTCATGAAACATGATGTTAATCTTGGGCGAAGTGTTTTCTGGGACATGAAAAATCGACTTCCTAGGAGTATCACAACTCTGGAGTGGGAAAACAGCTTTGTTTCTGTTTACAGCAAGGACAATCCCAATTTGCTTTTCAGCATGTGTGGCTTCGAAGTTCGTATACTGCCAAAGATAAGAATGACACAAGAGGCAGTTTAGCAACACAAAGGATGGAGTATGGAATTTGCAGAATGAGCAGACAAAAGAACGAACGGCAATTGCCTTTTTACGTGTCGATGATGAACACATGAAGGTGTTTGAGAACCGTGTGAGGCAGATTCTTATGTCATCGGGATCAACAACTTTCACCAAGATTGTGAATAAATGGAATACAGCTCTTATAGGTCTTATGACATATTTCCGTGAAGCAACTGTACATACCCAGGAGCTGTTAGATTTGCTTGTGAAGTGTGAAAATAAAATTCAAACCCGCATAAAGATTGGATTAAATTCAAAGATGCCTAGCAGATTCCCTCCTGTGATTTTCTACACACCAAAGGAAATTGGAGGCCTAGGTATGTTATCAATGGGCCATATATTGATACCACAGAGTGACCTTCGATACAGTCAGCAGACTGATGTTGGCGTTACACATTTTCGGAGTGGTATGAGCCACGAGGAGGATCAGCTAATTCCAAATCTTTATCGCTACATACAGGTAAAATGTTTTTGTTGAAGCAACATATAGGTAAAATGCTGATGAAGAGTAACATTTTTTTTTCTTTCTATTGCTTAGTATAATTATGTTTTTTTGTTCTTCAGCCTTGGGAGAGTGAATTCATAGATTCGCAGCGTGTGTGGGCAGAATATGCATTGAAGAGACAGGAAGCACAGTCCCAAAACAGGCGCTTAACCCTTGAAGATCTTGAGGTATCATTTGCTCATATTTTTGGAAACTTGTAGGCCTTGGCCATCGAGATTGTAGACTCATTTTTTAGAAAGAAGATGATGATGTTTATGCATTTTAGCTGTAATTTATTTAAAGCATCTATCCATATTATCTTACTCATGGAGACTTATCTCCAGGTAATATGCAGCAGTTAGATCCACATCTCAGTGTGAAATCAATGTACTGATCTAATTTCACATGGTTGGTGATATTTGTACCACCAATAACCAGTTAGTCTAGTGATAATGATAGATGATATTTGACGCTTCCTGAACTTTGTGAAAGCAGTGATTAACTGCCATTATTATTTTGCAGGACTCCTGGGATAGGGGGATTCCTCGGATTAATACTCTATTTCAGAAGGACAGGCATACACTGGCATATGACAAAGGGTGGAGAGTGCGCACTGATTTTAAGCAGTATCAAGTTCTCAAGCAAAACCCATTTTGGTGGACTCACCAGAGGCATGATGGAAAGCTGTGGAACTTGAATAATTATCGGACAGATGTCATCCAAGCCCTTGGTGGAGTTGAGGGAATTCTTGAACATACCTTATTTAAGGGAACATAGTAAGTATTGTTACGACTTTCTGCATTTCATAATGTTCATTTCAGATGACCTTCAAGTCCCATCAAATTTAGGTGGTATGGAACAGTGTTTTCTTCCTTTTCAATGAAAGATAGCTTTGGTAGAATGACAAATAAAATGATCATAATATCATATGTATAACTTCATCCTCATTTATGCAAGTATTGCTCAAGATACAAAAAGAAAGTCATGTGCATGAACCGGTAGACACGTGATCATGAATAGCTTATGAGACCAATGGTTTTGAAAATTGACTTGGATCATAAAGGAAAATTCAATTTTTAACTAATATATAACTTGTAAAAGTTCATTGCAGATTATAAGATTCTTAAAAATCAGGATTTCAGCATAAGATCCAATTAGTTTTCTATAAAGATTGCATCATATCCTGATATTCAGATCATAATTTGTAAAATTTGTACAGCCATGGTTTCATAAGTATGTTTCGTAATTTAAATAATCATATTTCTAATATATTGAAAAGTTTGAGTTTAGCAATCTTACCATTGATTTGTGTTTAAATTTTTATATATTTGTGTAATTTAGAGTCATAAAAGCCCTATCATTTTGTTTAGAGAGTGAAACTATGTGAAATACTTGTTTAGGTAAAAATAGTTACATGTATTGATGTTTTCTTTTAAGAATTTTGTCTGTCTTTTCTAAAATTGGATGGTAAAATAGATGAAATGCAAAAATGTTCCACTTCAGAGGCAAAATGGAATTGATCATAGTTTTTTCATTAACTATGGTTTAAACATCAAACTAAATGTCCTCAAGCATAAGGCTCAGTTGCTTTGCCTTAGAGAGAGAGAGAGAGAAGAAGAAGAAGAAGAAGAAAAACTGTTGCTTTTGGAGTTGTATCTGTGCCTCACGAGTGTATTAGTATTGTACATTTGTACTTATAAGTTGTTCTCCAGCACTCTGTAATCTTGTTTCTTTTGGAGTTGTATCTGTGCCTCACGAGTGTATTAGTATTGTACATTTGTACTTTTAAGTTGGTCTCCAGCACTCTGTAATCTTGCTTCTTAATTTAGCTCATGCTGCATGCATCTCTTTTTTCTTTAATATGATATTTATAAGAGATATAACCCATTGTTTCTCTGTTTTAGTTTTCCAACTTGGGAAGGTCTTTTCTGGGAGAAGGCATCTGGTTTTGAGGAATCTATGAAGTATAAAAAGTTGACCAATGCACAGAGGTCTGGGCTGAATCAAATCCCGAATCGTAGGTTTACGCTTTGGTGGTCTCCCACTATAAACCGAGCCAATGTTTATGTAGGCTTCCAAGTGCAATTAGATTTGACAGGGATATTCATGCACGGGAAAATTCCAACCTTGAAGATATCTCTGATTCAGATATTCCGTGCTCACCTTTGGCAGAAGGTCCATGAGAGTGTTGTAATGGACCTGTGCCAGGTTTTGGATCAAGAATTGGATGCTTTGGAAATTGAGACCGTCCAGAAAGAAACTATACATCCTAGGAAGAGTTACAAGATGAACAGCTCCTGTGCTGATGTTCTTCTATTTGCTGCTCATAGATGGCCCATGTCCAAACCCAGTCTTGTAGCTGAGTCAAAGGATGTGTTTGATCAGAAAGCAAGCAATAAGTACTGGATTGATGTGCAGCTCCGTTGGGGTGACTATGATTCTCATGATATTGAGCGCTATACTAGGGCCAAGTTCATGGATTACACAACAGACAACATGTCTATTTATCCATCTCCAACTGGTACATCTTTTCTTACTTTTTGATATAAGTTGCCTCTCATTTTATTCTTTAATAATAGCAGGTTTTAATGTAATATTTGATCTTGTACAGGAGTGATGATTGGGCTTGATCTGGCATATAACTTGCATTCTGCTTTTGGCAATTGGTTTCCTGGGTCGAAACCTCTTCTTGCACAGGCAATGAATAAGATCATGAAGGTATGTTATGTTTCCATAGTCTATTTATTCATTTCCTGAAGCTCTGACCCTGTCTGGGATTGAAATGAATTACTGAGATATTATATGAACCATGGACCACAGAAATGCATTGCCAAATGGTTTCATCTTTTGGGACGACTTCTGTAGTTGTAAAGTCAACAAGTGTTTTAACATCTTGACAGTGTCTTGTTGGAAGCCCTGCAAAAAAAAAATTAATATGGTTTTTTCTGTCCATAAGCCTCTAATTTTAATCACGGACATTTCAGCCTTGCCTTAGATAGGATCTTATTTTCTATTCGAAGTGAAGAGGTTTATGATTGAATCATGTCTGTGCAGTCAAATCCAGCTCTGTATGTTCTGAGGGAGCGTATAAGAAAAGGTTTGCAGTTGTATTCGTCTGAGCCTACAGAACCGTATCTCTCATCGCAGAACTACGGTGAGATCTTCAGCAATCAAATCATATGGTTTGTTGATGACACGAATGTGTATCGTGTTACAATCCACAAAACATTCGAAGGCAATCTCACAACAAAGCCAATCAATGGTGCCATCTTTATATTTAATCCTAGGACTGGGCAACTCTTTTTGAAGGTTTGTTTTATTATATTTTACATTGTCAGCTTTCAGCATTTGGGTTCTAGCTTCCTTAGCTTCCTCATGGAGTTGTGGGTTCTCTGACACAATCCCCCGAATTCTTGCAGGTCATTCACACGAGTGTCTGGGCAGGGCAAAAGCGTCTTGGTCAGTTAGCCAAGTGGAAAACAGCAGAAGAAGTGGCTGCATTAGTGCGGTCATTACCTGTTGAAGAACAGCCAAAGCAAATCATTGTGACACGTAAAGGAATGTTGGATCCTTTGGAGGTCCATTTACTTGATTTTCCAAACATTGTGATCAAGGGGAGTGAACTGCAGCTCCCATTCCAGGCTTGCTTGAAGATTGAGAAGTTTGGGGATTTGATTCTGAAGGCTACAGAGCCCCAAATGGTTCTTTTTAATATTTATGATGATTGGTTGAAAAGCATCTCATCTTACACTGCCTTTTCTCGTCTCATCTTGATATTGCGTGCACTTCATGTGAACAATGAGAAGGCAAAAATGTTACTGAAACCTGACAAGACAATCGTCACTGAACCACATCACATCTGGCCTTCTCTTACGGATGACCAATGGATGAAGGTACCTTTCATGATCTATGTACGACCCTTATAATCCTGGATTTCTGTCAAAATTTCTGATGCCTCTCATATTCAATGCAGGTTGAGGTTGCTCTGAGAGATCTTATATTGTCTGATTATGCCAAGAAGAACAATGTGAACACATCAGCGCTTACCCAATCTGAAATTCGTGATATAATACTTGGGGCTGAGATAACACCGCCTTCACAGCAGAGACAACAGATTGCAGAAATTGAAAAGCAGGTTTGTGTTTTTGACCAAGTTGTTCTTTTTCCGCTACTCTTTTATTTAATTGAGGTGGGGAGTGGGAGATTGAATGAGGGGATAAAGTGGTTATTACCTGATCAGTAAGTTAAGAATGAAGCTAGCAATCCTTATGAACTATCTTATTAAAAAAATAATCAGTGATTCTTATGAATGATCCAAGGAGCTCTTCCCAGTAAATAGCCAGGTTGATTGCTATGGGCAGTTGTCATTAGTTTTATCCTCTGTAATCATCCATGTATCTTCATTTGCAGGCCAAGGAAGCAAGCCAATTGACGGCTGTGACAACAAGGACAACGAATGTACATGGTGATGAACTCATTGTTACCACAACAAGTCCCTATGAGCAAGCTGCATTTGGGTCTAAAACCGATTGGCGCGTTAGAGCAATCTCAGCTACAAATCTCTATCTCAGAGTTAATCACATTTATGTCAACACAGAAGACATTAAAGTAATTAATCATGAATCTTCTTCTTTACATCTTAAGTGCTGAATGTTTTGGATACACTGACCTTGGGGTATTCCTTATGACAGGAAACGGGATACACATACATCATACCCAAGAACATTTTGAAGAAGTTTATTTGCATAGCAGATCTTCGCACTCAGATTTCAGGGTACTTATATGGTATAAGCCCTCCAGATAACCCTCAAGTGAAGGAAATCCGCTGCATAGCTATGCCACCACAATGGGGTACTCATCAGCAAGTTCATCTTCCATCTGCTCTTCCAGAGCATGACTTTTTGAATGATCTAGAACCATTGGGATGGATGCATACTCAACCGAATGAGCTTCCCCAGTTATCACCACAGGTCACTCCCTGAATGCCTTTTGTGACAAGTCTAAGGAGTTGTTTTTCAATTTCTTAGGGGGTTGTTTGTCAATTTCCTTGAGGAAATTAATTCCAAAAGAAAATTTCTCTTTTAGATGCAATCCATGTTATCCTGCACATGCCATAAAAAATTATTTTGTTATCCAGCGTTTTATTTATTTGCGTTAAAAATTTTAGTTTCACAAAAATAAAAAACAATGTTTAGATTCGATTCATGTCATCTAACAAGCACCTTGAAATCCAAACATTTTTGGGATATGGAAACCCAAAAGTTGTTTTGTGTCAAGACCTTTTATTTTTGTTGAAAATGAACAAAACATTGTCTTGGCAAGTGAGGAAAAGCTCATTATTGATCCACTCATAGGAAATGGATTTTCCTTCAAGAGGTAAAAGTCTCATTTTTTGTGTTCAAGAGGTAAGAGTCTTTATTCCATAGGAGACGAGAGAAGGGTCTTGTTTTTAAACTCTTATATTTTCCACAGTTGGAAAATGACAAACACCTCCCCTTGCCAAAGGAATCCACCAAAGGATTAAGGTTCCCCCTCCCCCCCCCCCCCCCCTCTTCCCAAAGGAATCCAACAATTGCTGATGAGATTTCTCTTTTTCTCTTGTATTTGCAGGATCTCACATGCCATGCTCGAATTCTAGAAAACAACAAGCAATGGGATGGTGAGAAGTGCATCATTCTAACGTGCAGTTTCACCCCTGGGTCCTGCTCCCTAACTGCTTACAAGCTTACTCCCACTGGTTATGAGTGGGGCCGTGTCAACAAGGACACTGGAAGTAATCCACATGGTTACCTGCCAACACATTATGAGAAGGTCCAAATGCTTCTCAGTGATCGCTTCCTCGGATTCTACATGGTAGCGTGCCGCTTATGAACTACCTTTCTGTTTTTTCTTTTGCAATTGAATGACCTGTTGACGTTCCATTAATTAAGTAATTGCTATTTATTTACTGTGTACTTGCAGATTCCAGATAGTGGTCCATGGAACTACAACTTCATGGGAGTGAAGCATACTGTCAGTATGAAATATGGCGTGAAGCTTGGAACACCCCGGGACTACTATCATGAAGATCACCGGCCAACCCATTACCTTGAATTCAGTAATTTGGAGGAAGGTGAGATTGCTGAGGGAGATCGGGAGGATACCTTCTCTTAAGGCAGGATAGTCCAGTTTTGTCACTATGAATTGAGTCAAAGATGATGATGGGCATGCTGTTTTGTATTATGTTAATGATAATCCTCTGTTGTAGAAGTGCATGAATTTTCAGTTTTCCTCCAAGGAGCTATGTACATACACATGCTTTTTAGATCTATCAAAGTAACTTAATTCTAATCTAAGCTATTCTTGCTTTCCTTGGTCCGCGTCTAATGTCTAATGATTCATTAAATCCAAGTTTTAGGGGCTTTTGGCTAGAACATGAAAACCAGGACGGAAAGACTATTTGAACATTTCTATTTGAATCAAAGTAATAAAGGTTACTTGTCCTTGTGCAGGCCTGAAACTCACCACAATAATTAGAAAATGTTTAAAATGGAAAATTCTATGCTCTCTTTTTCCATGATCTTAGCATGTAAAAGGGTAAAAAGGAATCGTCTGGGGTTTTGGCTTGGTAGTTAAAATTCACCCTTATTTGTGGAAAGTCTTGGAATCAAATTTCTCTCAACTCAAAAATGCCACTATTGTTTTATGGATCAGAGGTCTTCAAAAAAGGAGGAAAATAATATAGTTCTTTTCAAACTCTACTCTTAATCGTATTATGAATCAATTCTCTTTTGACCCACTCTTAACGTAATCGTATATAATTATCTAGAAATAGAGAAATTTTATGTAAAATGGACAAAATTTTATAAATGAATTTTATATTTAGACCTGTGAGTTTTAAGGATTTGGTATAAACTTTCATATTAGTATTTAAAAATAAAAAAAATTATATAAAAATATTTACTTTAAACTTTTTACTGATGTCACTTGTGAAAAGCATTTGTTACTCAGTTCCTACTGGTATAAAAACAAAGAAAGGGACAGTTAAGAAGTGTTCATGCAATCAATCTCAACCAACTAGTTAATAAACGGTTATGATTTTCATTTCTATCTTCCAATCCAATAGTATGAACTAGGGCTGACCCAAGTTCAGTTCTAAAACTCCATTCATTTAATACTCTCTGCTCTTGAAATCGTATGGGCCAGAAGCTCTTATAAATCATGTACAGGCCGACGTGACACAGCAATTGGCGCAATCCAGATGACTTAACAGATCATGTTCTCATCACCAACTCTGGCCATCATGGATTAGGAGATTATGTTGATGGACCAGCATTGATCACCTTTTCTGCTCAGTGAACCATCATCAGTCTTGACCGTGCTTGTCCCGTCATAATAAACGTTCTCTTTTGGGCCTGTTTGGTTTTAAGAATGACAGAGAATGGAATAGAACGGCTGGTTCAAGTCTAAGTTCATCCAAGCCTTTCCATTTCATTCTCACTTATTCTTAGCTTCAAATAAGCCTTCTGAATCAGTTACATCGTTTGAGACACAAAATAGAAAAAAATACATATCAAGGGAACACTTCTTTTCTCAAATGAGAACAATTCAGCCAGTCACAGCTTCAAGCATCCAATCAAGAACAGTTGGCCTGAACAAGCAAAATCAAATCCATTCTTCATATAAATAGAAGCCAAAAATGTTACATACATAGGCAAATTCTAAGAAAGGTCCATCAGGAATTCATGAACATACACAGATCCGAGAAAAACAATGTGTTACAATCCACATGCTTGCATAAAGCTAAAGTAAACATGGCAGCTGCAAGCCAATCCAAACAGCAGGTCCTTCAAAGTAGGTGGAGTGTAGCCTCAAAATATTATTGATCGGATGAGACACACTTCTCCAAACCATTAAGTTGCAGCCACCGTACTTGTGGCTTTTATATGCTTAAGATGCAAATATGGATCATCATGTGCTTATAATACCTCCCCAGGCACAAACCCATATGCAAGCAAACAAACATTTCACCTGCATGATGGTAGTGTGACCCCATGGCAAACAAATGCGAGCACCACATAGACAACAATCAAGAGGAGGACAATCACTGCAACCCTGCAAAAAGAAGAAACATGCCCTCAAGATTTCATTATCATTAGCGACATCAAAAGATAAGAAAATAAAAAACACTGACAAGGTATATTACAATAACATTGATAGACAGAGCAAACATTTGCTTTTTCTTCTTCATTTTTTGGGGGGTTTAAATCAAGTTATATCCAACAAATATCTTCATTCATTTGGACAAACTGCAGTCATCATCATCATCATAGCCATTCATCTCATCTACCTTGGGTTGAAAGTCGTAATTGAATTTGGTAAATTCTTTTATGACCCAACTGCATACCTAACCCACATAGGACGTTAAACCCATGATCTTGTGGTTAGGGGCAGACCCAGATTTTTCAAATCCATTTTATGAACTTTTCTAATGATCTTTGAGGCCTTAGATTCCATAGGTTGGGGGCACAAATAAGTATCCATCCCCTCAACACCATGATTATGAGTGACCCCAAGTGAACCACTAAATTTTTTCTCTTAAAAGTATAAAATTCAACGCGACTGAAAGTACTGTTTTTTCTTTTTTCATTAAAAAAATGTGTTTTTGGGACATAGTCTGTCTGTCTGTCTGTTATGGGCAGAGGAAGCTGCATTACATACATGGAAAAATGAATTTCCTTTTCTTTTCCTTGAAATGAAGACAAATTTCCTCAATCTAAACCAATCAGCTAGTGGAACTCATTTACATTGGCAATGGATCAAACCACCCCTTACCAAATAATCATATTCAATGGGTAATAGGATTGCAAGTGGACAGTTAAACAAGAAAAAATAACCAATGTTCCATATTTAACTGCAGAGATAGCTACTTGCTTAATGAAAACTGAATTTTGTTGCATTCAATGATAACCCACACCAGATGAACAATTTGGATCACTACAACATGGGCACACCTATTCTGAATGTTTTGGCTCAAAAAAACTCATCTCACCCAAGTGCTGGATTCTAACCCCTTTCCATAATCAAGAAAATTGGTTGCAGAATTTTGCACTCAGCACTTTTCAGCTATTGGTACTTCACCCAAACAACAAAGCTTTAACCAATGGGCTTGCAGCAAAAAAAATCAGAAAGAAAATAAATATTGATATAAAATATATATATATATGAGAAATAAAACAAAATTAAAAACGAAGCATATGGGAAGAGAAAACACATACGTAAGCTTGACATTTCTCCACCAAACATTGCTCCTGAAACGGCGAGCTTGCTTTTTGAAACGAATGGTATTTCCTTGCATGTTTGCAGTTTTATCAACCAGCAATTCCAATCGATCACCTCTTTGTAGAACCTTATCAATATTCTCTATCATGACATTGCGCACCTATCGCTCATAGAACCATTTAGATGAATAATAATATTTTCTAGAATTTTACATCAGATACCATACTAAAGAAGAAAAAAGAAGAAACTTGTTCGGTCGAAATCATAAAGATGAAACCGTAATAACCTGACCCAACCCAACTCTAGCTTGAACAATTTGGATTAATTTAATTCTTTTTCAATTAGCATCCAGATTAAAGAAATGAGTGAGAGAGATGGAAGGTGAAGGTGGTGATGAACTGTTTAAAAAAAGAAGAAGAAGAAGAAGAAAGAGGTGATTGGGATCAATGGGAATGGCGGAAAGAAGGGGCAGCAATGAAGATAAGAGAATTAGAAATAAACACCAATTTAAAAGAAAAGAAGAAAAAAGAAAGAAAAATTGAGATAAAAAGGCGGCATACCTATTGCAGTGTTGTCAATGTGTTGTTGAAGGAAGAGATGAAGAAAGAAGAGGTGTGGAGGTCGATTACGACAGATGAGAGGGACTTCAAAAGAGATTAGGGTTTTATGCTTATATATATATATATATATATATATATATATATATATATATATATATATATATATATATATATATATATATATATGGAAGCATACATGTGGGTTATAAGACAGGTCGGGTCGGTTGGGTGGGGTTTTAGGGTCGATCCCAGCCCGGCCTGAGTTTAAGTCGTGTTTTTTCTCCTTCAACCAAGCCCAACCCTAAAACCAAAAACACTAGATTCAAGCTAAATTTCCATGCATCATTGGTAGTGTCACTGGGGATAAGGAATAAGGACATAGACTCCAGGGTAAAAGACCTCAATAATCCATGGTACTAGAGGTAAAGAGTAGTGACAAGGATGCATTAAGTGGGCATCTAGCACGGCTTCACACAAAATATGGTGCAGAGATATTTTTTACTGTCTCATTCACAGCAGTATGACTTTCACATGATCTAGCATGCAGGATGCCCAACCCTTTCCCATATATAATAATTTAAAAAAATGCAAGGTGATAGTTTTTCTTAATTATGTGTGACACAACGAACATTTGATGAGGGTAGAAGCATCCTGCAAAACAGACCATGTGAAAGTCTATTGCGCTGGTCATACTAGAAAACAGGAAACGCCAAACATGTCCATCATCTTCAACAATGAAAGTAATCATTTTTTTAACGCAAAACTATCATTAAGATTTTTTTTTTCTTTCTTTATATTCATTATTCACTTTATTGTCTATCCCAAAATCTCGAGCTTTGAAAATGGCCACGAAGATAAGCTAAAGAGATTAACACTCTTTGGAAAAGAGTGTTGTGCTCTTTATATGGGGATGCTAGGGAAATTTGGTTGAGTCAGTCCAAAATAAAGAGGGTTAGTAGTGGTGATAGAAACCTTCAAAATAGGGGAGAAAGGTGTCTTCCATTGGGTGGGTCTTCCTTAATGGGGTTCATTTTTGGAGGGCAAGTTCAATGTTAAAGAGACTTTCCTCGGTTGTTCAAGGCACCTCGTAATAAATGTTATTTGGTCAAAGATTGTCATCCTGATTGGTTGGAGTGCTTTTTGGTGTTCAGAGTTCAAGCATCCCCTTTCAAAGAGAGAGTCTATTGACAATTTCAATCTCCTATTCTACTTAATGATGTTTTATTTTCACGGATGAAAAAGAATGTCCGAGGAAGGGAGATCATATTGAAGAATTCAATGTAAAATCCCTGGTTGGAGCTTATCCATTCCGTCCCCTTTTTTTCTCATCAATGTGCTTTGGTTAGGCTGGGTGCTAGCTCCTCCTAAAGTTGAGGCCCTCTGTTGGGCGTCTTCATGGACAGAGACCTCACAAGATGCAACCTGTGTAGACATGAGATCTTTCATGCAAATGTTAAGATATCATGCATTCTCTGCGGCGAGGTTCAAGAATCGTCTAACCACCTTTGTCTTCATTACCCTTTTCCCTCCTTCCTCTGGAATTCTTTTTTTGGCTCTTTGTGGTGTTCTTGGGTTTTACATGACACCTATGGGACCACTTAGTTAGATGGGGGAGAAATCCTTTCGAGAGGCAAAAGACTCTGAAAGACAATCCCTATGGTTTTGTTGGCTGATTTGGAAGGAACACAATAGTAGGATTTTTTAACGCAAGGCTAGAATTGCTTCAAACACTTTTGATCTTGCTAATGATAGTCTTTGTAGGAGGGCAGCAAGAAGGATTTTTTTAGTACGGTTCCATCTTGCATTGCTTGTGATTAGAAGGCAATTTTGGAAGATCATCGAAAAAAATGAAATTTGTGGACAGATGGAATAGACCAAGTTCAGGCATTATGAAGTTCAATATTCATGGGGTTGCTGGAGGTATGCCAATGTTGGTTGGGATTGGTGGTGTTCTTCATATTGACTTGGGACAAGTCCCAGCTTTTTCTCTAGCCCAATGGGAAGAAGACTCTTATCAAAATGAAATTGTTGGCAATCAAGGAAGCTTTGAAGTTTTTTTACTTCCCACTTCCATGGAAAACTCATTGTGGAAAGTGGCTTGGCTAATGCCATTACGTGGGCCCAAAAGAAAGAGCCCCTTTGGAAGCTCATTCACATCCTTCGAGAGATCAAGCTTCTAAGTGACTCATTGGATGTGTCACTCTCTCTTCTTTGTAGATGGTCAATGTTATTGCAGAGTTTTTGGTGAAGAATGGAGTTAACAAATCTGAGTTGTTCATCAACTTCTTGTTGGATTGATTGCATCTTGTTTGGAGGGGGTGGGTTCTCCATCTCACATCCCCCTTCTCTTTGTTATATTCTTTTTATGGTTCTATAATGAAATTCTTGTTGTTACGTCTTTCGAAAATAAAAAAGTCATGATGTTTGAAACATTATATCCATGAGAAACTTTTATATTACATTGTCACCCAAAAGGCGTAGGTTATATTAGTAAACAAGTTATACTAAAATATGTACAAACATAACAACAGAAAAAAATTTGACTATCTACAGATGCTGGTTTAATTTCTCATAATCTTGCAGGAAATTAATGAAATGAGCTTTGTGTATGCTCAATTATTTTTGGTTAATAAGCCATAACTATCTAAGCCACCACATTCCCTCCACCAAGAACTTGCCTGCACTTCAAGATATTGCTCCCGTCTTGTAAACCTCCTAATGCTACTACTGCTAACTATTTCTACCATTAATTATAGTAAGATAAAACTTAATATAAATTGTAGTCTGTATTTTATACAGCAGTCTATAGCTTTCTACATACAGAGGTTCTGAGTTTTTAAAACAATGTTTGAATCAATCTCCATAAAAGACTTTACAAACAAGATATGTAAGCAGTAGAGAAGAAATGAATTAAAATAAACAATACCAACAGCAAAACACCATGGGACGAATAGAAGAATTATTAAACTAAGGCTATCTGTGTATAAAATGTCACAAGCGTTTTAAGCTTACCTGACCCATCTCACCTCTCATGCGATTTATCCTATCTGCATTTGGGTCATTTGAATAATAGTCCATTTGTTGGCTAAGAACCCTTGAAAATTCATCGTTCATGGCATAAGCTTGTGCCGAATGAACAGCACGGCCGTATGTCTTGACAAATCTTCCATGGATATCCTCAAGAAAAGCAAAAGGAATTCTTCCTACACAAAATTTCATAATTTAATAATTAGTCCATGAGATGTCATGCTTGCAGAGAAAACAACAGCCAATAGAGTTATGTCAAGACACTCTCCCTTTTTTCCCCTTTTTTTTTTGGTTTGTGAAAAGGGTTAATCAGATAACACAGACAAATCAATTTTTTGTTCTACAAAATAATGATAGCAATATTAAGGAATGCATGACAATGATGAAAGGGAGGAGTCCAAGAAGAGGAAAGATTCTAATCTAATCAAATTAGCATTCCTTGAACAAAAGAACCCAGCTTTGAAATTTCAAAAAGTATTGTTACAATCAATTGGAGCAACTAGCTAAGTACAATAACAAATATTAGGAGCTTATTGCATCTAGTGCATCACCATGAAGACAAACATGTCTGTAAATTATCATAATTATTTTTATTTTTATTTTTGAAAATTATAAAATCAGTCATTAACTAGCAGGATAGAATGTGTTGAGTGTGATCCAGATTTCAACAGTCAGAAAATAGTTACCATATGATACCAATCAGGCAAAGGGCATCAGATAGCAAATCTCATACTATTAAAAATTAGGGAAGATCCATTAAAAAAAATTAACAAAAATGGCATTCTAACAGAATTTCTTGCTAGAGTAGACATCAGACACCATCCAAATTTAACAAGGGTAATAGATAATTAATCAAACAACCGTCAAGATAATTGCAGTTAGCTGATAGCTCCAAGAATGAGTGGCTTCAGCACCAGTTGAATTAGAACTTAAAAAGATCCTTACATCCTTACAGGCCCCCAATTCCCTCAATTAAATCAACAATTAAGACATTCATGATTGTCTCTCAATTAATACAATGTCAAGCAACTTCACATATTTGCATAAAAAGTAATTCAAAGTCAACAAAAATGGAAACAAAAATAGAGTGAAAGAAATGAAGGCTTGTTAGACAAACTAAAGACATTTTTTACAAGCTGGTGCTATCCTTACTTGACAGTTGCCACTTAAAAAAGTAGTTTCCTAAGAAGGAGACTTTTCTTATAGTAGATGGACAATCTTGGAGAGAGAAATAAAACTATGGTCGATTTGATAATGCCATATTCTTAAATATTGACAAAATCATCTTAGAAATGACCTGCATCATTGTTGTAAAAATCTTACGATGTACAATTCATATCTTACGATTCATAAGATATGATAAGACATACGATTCATTTTTATTAACAAATCTTCTAATAAATAATAGAATTATGGGATTATTTAGAATGTGAAAGAAATAAACTTTTTCTTTAGACGGTCTTTAAGACTTGAATTGTTGAGCATGTCGGACCTTCTTTACTGATATTATACATTGAAATTTGAGCTCCAATGAATTAATTAAATAATACTCACTTAATACTTAAAAAAAGATGGAGAATTGCTCACATTATTACCTTTTAGATATCGTTATGTAACCTCATATATTAAATATTTTTCAGGTAAAACACTTATGAATTTTACTATTCTACATGTTGCGAGTACTTGGCCATTTCAAAGAATCCATGTCAAATGGTATGGAGTTGTGGCAAATGAAGAAAAACATCATTATCAAGCTTCAAATGGATATCCACAGGCGGTCTTACTGCAACAAGAGTCCTAAAGAGATAAGACATAGAAAATCAAAATAGCAGCTAAGTAGCCCAATTAGATAGCAATTGCAGCCATCCACCCAATAACTGGCCTGCTAATGAACATTAAAAATAAACCAGGGCCAGATATGGAAGTTCACCAACGATTTGATGCAACCCAAGCAAAAGAATCTGGAATTCAAGTACTGACTCTTCAATTTCTCATACACCCAAATCATAAAAAAACCCGAATTCCACCCTTCAAAGACCCAATTTCCCATTTGACCCCAACTCGGATGCAAGGAAAGGGAAGTACTTTCTCAGGGGAAAAAACCTACTTTTATCCAGAAAAAAATAAATTCTTCGACCACTTTTAATTGGAAATTCATTAATTAATAAGATAAGATGTTCCTTTCCAGGCATCCAAACAGAACCTCTTATAATTTCAATGAAGAAAAAGAAAGATCCAATTTCCCGATTCTAAAAGCGATCTATACAAACAATATAGAGATCGAGATCAACAGTGGAAGTGGAGAAATGGAGAGGAGGAAAGAAGAACTTACGGCCGGCGGAGTCATCGGCCATGCAGAGAACGGTAAGGCCATCCGTGCGCTTGACGTGGAAGATGTAGCGGTCCTGAGAGTAGGACACGTGGCTATCATTGGCTCCGGGGATCTTCTCCAGAATCTGGCGCGCGATGGCGCTTGCGTTCGTCTGAGTCGCACTGAATTCCGCCAACATCACCGACCCCCTCGCCACCAGTGCGAACAGTATCGCCATCTACAGAGTATGGACGGCTTGGACGGAAGGATGGGCTTTGGGTGGAAATGAAGGACAAGGAAAAAGGGAAGAGGAGAGGAATAGAGGAGGGAAGGTAGCTGCAAAAGGAAAACTCTCTCTCTCTCTCTCTCTCTCTCCCTCCCGTGTTTGGAAAAGGGCAGACAGGGTGAGGTGGCAGTTCTTTTCTTAAAATTTTCATTTTTATATTTAATTAATTTAGGAAGGCAAATTCTTTATTTTATTAATTAATTGATGTTCGATGAGTTTAACGGTCAATTGTTCTGAATTGTACAGTAGACGGAGAAAGGAGGGGAAATTATCAGTCGTACATGGGTTCACTATGGGTTTATAAAAATCGGGGTGATTTTTAATAGTAATCTTTAAATAAATAAAAAATACTTATTTTTAAAATTTATTAAATAATTCAATTTAAAAATTATATAAAAAATCTAACTAATTCACCATAACCTTATTTAGAAGTCAGAACAGATAATTTTGTTAAAAAGAGTCACAAGCATAAGTAAAGATCCTTTTTCAGAGGTTGTTTACCTTTCGAATTGAGTCTTATCTGATATGTTTAAAGGCACTGGATATCACTTTCAGGAGTTTTACATAGAGTTTCTTAGAAAATTAAAACTTTATGTAATATATATAATAGGTTCTATTTTATAAAAAATTAGTTTTACAGTACTTTTTACTTATTGAAATTAAATTCATAAAGATCAACAAATAAATAGATATTTTGAAAGACAAAATATAAAATAAAGTGACTCAATCAATTGCCTGTTCCAACTCAACAATAATTGGTTGGCATGATACAGATTAGAATTGACTGAGTTACACTCAGTTTGACCTTGGTGGCCAGATAAATGAGAAGGTTTCGTCGACTCGGTAAATTGATCAAAGAAGTCTAATACTACCGGTGAGTGACAGGCAATTGATATGGTCGAGTCAACTCGCCAGGAACACGGCCAGGTACAAAAAGACCGCGAACCTGCGAAGCGCCAAAGTCTAGAGAGAGCGATCGAGAGCGAGCGAGCGTCTGGAAATTGGAATTGGATGGTTGAAGAAGAATTGAGATGACTGTGTTCAGGCTCCGAATCCACTCAATCGAGAATCGCCGCCTCCGCGGTGAAGGCAGCCAAAGCAGGGTGGCCCAAAATCGAAATTTCATCGATGAAAGAAGAGGCGTCGTCCATCTCTATCGCACATTCTCCCACGACACGCTTTCAGTACCTACAATCCCTCCTCCTCCTCCTCCTCCTCCTCCTCCTCCTCTTCCTTGCATTTGATGTTATTGACGATGATTAGAACATAACGTGTTTCTCTTCTTCTTCTCCTTCTTATTTTGTATTTGTAGGTGGTGTGGAGCTCGGTGCTATTTGTTCTTGCAGTCCCCAGCCGCGTGACCATAGATGATTTCCTAAGCTTCTGTTCTCCTCACGTCGACAACTTCACCGAAATCGAACTCATCAGGTACCCATCTGCGACTCCAATCTCTAACCAGGATTTCTGGTCTTCAGTGGCCCACACCTTTGATTTGGTGGACCCCATCTGGTAATTCATCAATTAAATTTTCTCAGACTCGATGAGAACTTTATTCTTGGAAAGTTAACACAGGAATGAATTGGAATACAAATGTACTGAAGGTTACCCCATTCAAAATAGTAATCCACAAAATGATCTGAATTCTAAATCGAAAACCCTAATATTTGTGTTGAAGAAGTGTCCATTTTTCTGACCCATTTCCCTGTTAATTGGATAATCATGGGGAGTCTAATATATCAAAGCAGTGTCTATATTAACTGAAACATGCTCAACATGTGCCCCATATCTATTATATCAGGGCAGCTACACACATTTCATGTTTTACTTGACAGTTGCACTTCTGATAATTCATTATGCACATCCCATAATTGATATGCAGCAGAATTCTGCACTGGTGAACTGTAGCCATGAGAGGAAAAAAAACGAAAAAAATGTCATATATGTTACCTGCATGTGCAAACCTCCTGTTGGGCTACATGTGTGCTCCACATCTAGTGGTATTTGTCCAAATTTCATCACATTTTGATTATATTGAAAATTGGATTGGGTTAGGACTTAATATTTTGTCATATTTAGGCCCTTAAATCAGTAGCTATCTTACTCACAAGGAATTTTGGAATTCTATTCTTTGTCGGTCTTTTCTCCTGATTAGAGAAATTGCAGAAATGATGCAGTGGATGACCGTTATAGCATATTGATTAAGTTGGAAAACCAGAAGGTTGCTGACAGCTTCTACTGCAATTTCAATGGCAGGCGTTTCTTATCCACAGAGGTTTGCTTTCATTAATTCTTCTCAATACAAATATTGCAAGTTAGATATTTAATTCCCATTAATATTTTCATTCTTTTCTACTGATTGATGTGCAGGCAGAGATTTGCCATATTCTTCGTACAGATAGCATTGAATACACAGAGTCAGCTGAGATTGCGAGTACCCCTCCAGCAGGACATACGGAACTGCCGACCTGTCCTGTTTGCCTTGGTCAGTCTATCTTCATCTTTTTCTTCCCTTTCTGTTCAAAGCTTATGTTTGGATCAATTAGTGTTTTTTTTTTTTTGCTTATTATTGAAAAAACTCCAAACAATCTAAATGATAAAATCTTTTCTCGATGACTTCTATTTTTGTGGTATCAAGAAATTCAAATCAATGAAATTCGTTCAACCATTATATGCTATGGGTTGGAGTGAATTTTAATGAATGTGACCCCATTTTTCTAATTTGGCCTCAATTGCAACCTTTAAGTTACATAATGAAATCCAAGACCTATGGGTATGTCAACACAATGATGTGGTTCCATGCTATGTGTCATACACATTGAAAGGTTTGCTAGTTTGTGCATTATTTGAGACCAATTCCTGTTTAATCGAAGATTGGAGTAGTTTCTGTTTATATGTGCTAAAGTCCATGTTCAAAATGTAGCCAGGATGATGTGAAATTCATTACAATGGATACCGTTATCAAAATTTACTTTAGGTAATATTGGTCATGGGCTTCACCTTGCTTTGAGCCAGGCCAAACCTGACCCTAGGGGTGTGGACAAGTATAACAGCTAATACGCTTGATTTAGGCTCAAAATTTGACCCTACTTAATACACAAGTAGGCTCAGGCTTAGGTCAGAAGTCCATTGAGCTCTGGTAAACCCGTTCATGAAATTTATCAAATTCTTCCCTTTTTGCATGTATATGCCACTGACTTTACCATCCAAAACCAGAGCATATCTACCATTCCCATTTCACACCTCACTCCCCATAGCAATGATCGTCTATCTCATAGCAGTGATGGCAGTGACAATGTTGTCGTAGATTTAATCTTGGACTGAGTTGATGCCTTTTTAGCCAGTTCCTTGGTGAAAGCTAAGCCAAAATCTTCTTTGTTGTAGTTTTTTTTTTTTTGAAGGAACTCTTATTAGAGACAATTTGTGTAGACAAATAATACCCATGACTGGCCATGTTGCATCTAAGCTTAGTTGTGGTCGACCTTTCATGCTCTTTTTGATATTCCAGGATTGTTTGTTTGATTCAATTGATCTTTCAAAATGCAAAAGGCACCAAACTGTCCATGATTAAAATTCAAAGAGGCCCTTAAAGGTTTTATATATGCACCTACTTTTAAGTTGCTTGATTTTATTTGTGGATTCTTTCCTTTCTAATGTATATTTGTTTTTTTTTCATGTTCAACCACTTAGAGAGACTTGACCAAGACATTAGTGGAATTTTGACAACCCTTTGCGACCATTCTTTTCAGTGTTCATGCATTTCAAACTGGACTGATTCATCATGCCCTGTAAGTACTTTTACATAGCTAGTGAAGCTCTTTTACTTAATTGTGTTCTGTAGTACATCAGTGGTAAAATCTTGATACTAATGCAGTGCTTATATAATATACTAGTCAAAGGCATGCCTTAGTTATGTCTAGGCTCCAAACCCACTTTACGTTCACCTGGCTCTAAGTTAGGCTGACCTTACTTAAGCCTATTTTTTAGAAACTTTTTCTATGATATACCTATTTTTAAAAAATTTAGTAGCTAGTGGATATTATAGTTAACATTAAGTAATTGCTACTTTGCTAGTCATAAGTAGTCAGAAACTCTAATTATAATTGTATACTTGTATAATGTTCTTGGTAGCTCATTGCCAATATGTTTGGCACTTTGGATGAGTAGTATTCAACATTGATGCAATGAGGACTCTAAGTCCATGAATCTATACATATTTCAAACATCTAAGTATGTCTAGCAAAAATAGGCTCTCACCTAGACATGCTCTTTGTACCTTAAGAGTCAAGGACCCATTGGTGCCTTGGTTGCACCTTGTGCCTCAGCTATTATTGTGTATAATTATGGAGGACAACTATGAACTTCCTGTGTATACAGGCCCCTTGTTGGGCCCACTAAATGAGGAATCCATACCTTTGAAAAGTTAGTTTCTTCTTTAGATTAACATCCAACTGAAAGTGATGTCTATTTGATGCATCCGTACTATTTGATTTATCATGATAAGTAAAATTATTTATCTAGTGGGTTTTTTCCTTAAAAAATCAAACGGAGGGAGGGTGGGGTGGGGGGGAGATGATTCAATAGGTCCCATTTTGCAGTTTGATGATCCTCATTATAATCTATTCAGCCATCTAATTTTTCTATTCTAGGGTGAGACCCATCATTGGACATGACTTGTTAGAGAACTTGGGCTTTTTAGCTTGAGCATTTGCTTGAACTGCCCATAATTGTGAAATCCATGTTCTATTGCTTTAATTAAATTTTAGATTTGTAAGAACCTTGGTAAGTCACTAATGGATTAATCTATGGACCTTGGCTACAAAGTTCATTGCTTTTTCATTTTTGTTTGCTTTAGCATGCATTTTGCGTTTTGTGTATCATCTATTCTTTTGTCAAATAAATAAAATAATAATTTAAAATATAAAAAAGATTAGAGGAAAAGGACAAAGAAGAAGAAAAGAGGAGGGTTTGAGTCATGTCACCATACTTTTTTTTCCTAAAACGGGGCTTCTTCCCTCTCACGTATCCCTCCCCTACCAAAACTTGGTGTACCCATTTTCTTTTCTTCTTAGTGTTTTTTCTCTCCCTTTTCCCCTCTGTAGATACCATTCATATTTCCCTCCTTTGTAGATACAAGACAACCAATTAAATAGTCTAATATAGGAGAAGGGTGCAATTTGTGCAGTTATTCATTTCATTATTTGAGCCTCCAGGTAACCTCTTAAAAAGTTTCAACTGGTTGTATGACCAAACTACTACAAATTTCTGAAATAGTTCCAAAAAAATATTGTGTCATCACTTGTTGGAATGCTTCCCTTCAGTCTTCTGGTTTATTTGTTATATATAATTTTTTTTTCTAAGTGATGTCTGTTAATAGAATCATCATTTAAACCAAAAAAAAAAAGAGAACTGAAGAGAAAAGATAAGGTAAGTTTGTTAAAAGTATCTTGACAACATGGAATTACACATAAAACTGCATTGCATGGAAAGTCTACTCTCTCTCACTGCATTGCATGGACAAGCTACTCCCTCTCTCTCTCTCTCTCTCTCTGATAGATGACAACTTACCAGTCTATTAACGCATGATTTATATACAGGTTTGCAGATTTTGTTTTCAGCAACTTGAGGGACCAAACTGCTTTGTTTGTGAAACATCAGAAAATCTCTGGATTTGCATGATCTGTGGCTTTGTTGGATGTGGGAGGTAAGAGTTAAATTTTAGTGGACTCTCTCATAGACTAGAGCTGTGTGTATTTGAACTGACATTAATATCCCTGACCATTTTCCAATCTGTTATCAATTCTATGTGAAAACTCTCTTTGGGAGTGTTATATGTGCTTTGAACTTGACTAATTTTTGCGAAATTGATTTTAGGTATAAAGAAGGTCATGCCATCAGGCATTGGAAAGAAACCCAGCATTGCTATTCTCTCGATCTGAAAACACAACGAGTTTGGGATTATGTTGGAGATACTTATGTGCACCGGTTAAATCAGTCAAAATCAGATGGCAAGTTGGTTGATTTGAATTCTCATTGCAGATATGTTGGTGATGATTGTGGGACTTGTGAATGTAGTGAGGGTTCTGGAATTAGTGGGGCTCTCTTTAGCAGTAAAGTTGATGCGGTGATTACTTCTTTTTCTTTTTCTTTTTTGTCATTTTGATGGTTATTGATCTACTTACATGCACTTCAGTAGGTGGCATATGTTTTTTGGTTTCTATGATAATGACATTATTATTATTATTTGAAAGATGGGCAATGCATTGATTGTTTGAATGAACTTGACAACAGATTGTGGATGAGTATAATCGTTTGCTTGCAAACCAGCTTGAAACTCAGAGACAAGTAAGCATGCTTGCATTTTAGTCTTTTTGGTTCTATATTAATTATATATAAGTCCAATAAAAATATTTCAAAAAGAAAGATATTTTAGGTAAAGCTGATATGATAGCAAGTATAGTTGTCCACTTTGGAAAATCTGGAGTCCGTCTTTCTGTCTGATTCCGTTATTTGCATGTCAGTATTATGAATCTCTTCTTGCTGAGGCTAAAGGAAAAAGGGAGAAGTCCATTTCTGAAGCTGTGGAAAACGCTGTGACTTTGAAGTTGCAGGATATCCAAAATAAACTGGAAAAATGTGTCTTGGAGAAAAAAGTTATTGCTGAAGTAAGTTTTGTTGCATATCCCTTTAAAGGTTTTTATCTTTATTTTTATTCTTGACATTTTTGTAGTAGTCTTAATAAATCTGAATGGCTGCATTTCTTTGGTTAGTACTCGTTGTTACAGTCGAAAGGTTCTAGGTTTACGTCATGTCACCATCTAAAAACGAAAAACTGAATTACTGCAATTTTTTCATCTTCTCATCTTGTTTGTTCAATACTGTCGATTCATTTGTTTTTGCTCATAGATCAATGAGAATCTTGTCAAGAACCAGGATATTTGGAGGAAAGAGGTCAAGGAAATTGAAGACAGGTACATTGTCACTCCTTGTCTATCCATACAATGTAAGAATATCATCTTTTCTCATGAGAGAATTGGCTAGCAGAAGGGCAACAGGTAGGGCTCCAACTCGGGCTGGCTGAACTGGGTTTGGCCCTGCCCAAAGCTGGGCCCAGGTTGCAATTGAAGAGCCTGAACCCTAGCCCAGACCCAAGATAATCTGAAATAGTCAAACCAGAACTCACCCCATATTATATTTGTAGGATCTGAGACAGATTTAAGCCCAAAATGTCTATCTGGGCATATCCAGGCTCTGGCTTCTGTGTCTGAAATGATGTTTCTTTTGTATTATTCTATAAAAGATAAAATATATGTTACATAAAATTTTAAATTTATACACAATATAATTAAAGAAATTAGATTTTTAAAAAGTGGCTCAAATTTGGGCTTCGGGCCAAACTTAGGCTCTCATATACTAGGTGTGGCCTGAGCCCAATTCTAATTCAGGCCTGATTTTTGGGCTGGAAAATGTGCCCGGTCAACCCAAATCTGTTTTTTTTTTTTGCTTTATGGTCTGTGGCTAGCCGGGCCCAAATTTCATCTCTATTAGTACGTGGAAGTCAAATCAGCTCCCATAATTCTTTTGTTATTTTTCAGGGAAAGAACGGCAATAAGGTTGACGGATGAAAAGATTCTTGATTTGAAAGAACAGGTATTTACAGTCAGTGTTTTATATGTTTTGAAGATGCTCATCGATGATTAAATTCTGCAATTTACTCATGTCAATGTGGTGGATGAGGCAGATTAGAGATCTTACCGTCTATGTTGAGGCCCAAAAAACACTGGATAACATGACAGATGCAGATGATATTAGAGGCGGAACGATTCTTTCAGTCCCACTGCAACAACCTTCGCCCCGCAGTGCCAAGAAGACAACTACTAAGGCAAGCAGAAGGCAGAATTGAAGAACTAAATTGGTTATTGTACCTTAATAGAATGTATGTATGTTCTTTTATGCATCAATTTGCACGTTGCAGAGATCTTGCTAGTTGAACTATGTGATCAAGTTTAAAACTGTGAATTATGTTTACACGTGGCTGTTTGTGACTTGAGGATGAATTTGGGCATAGTAGCAGAATAGGGCTTTAAGCCCTGCCCCAGTTGAGTTAACTTTGAGGGGTTAGCTTGATGGTCAATTTTCACCCTTGTTGTGGGAGGTCTTGGGGTCAAGTCCCTTTAATGCACAAAGGGTCACTCTCCTTAGTTCTATACTCGGCTTGTGTGGATTGGTAGGTTTACACAGTGTCCTAAAGATTAGTCAGGTGAGACGCTTGGATACCTTGTTCTTAAAAAAAAAAGTCTCAATTGAGCTGGGCTTGGTCAGGGCCTTTCTCTATCTCAACTCTGCCTACTTTGATTATCCAAAAGTCAAGCTTGTCCACAACACGTTAAACCCGCGACTACCCAATTGGAAAGTGCTAAGTCTGAGCCCACCTCTTGAGACTATTAAAAATTCAACAGTTTAGATCGAAAGTATACATGATGAGCAACAAGTGAACTAAAATTGAGTTCAATATTTAATTTTTAGCCCTTTGATCTTAGTATTTAAACTCATTTGGCATTCTTAAAAATCATCGAGAAAAGGACATTTTGTGACTTTGACCTATTAAATTTTCAATATTTTTGTATCCTCTAAGTCACCAATAAATTTAGGTGGATTGGAGTCTCAATATTTGATTGATTCTTCCCAAAGTCTTAATTTCAAGACATACTTATTTGCGAACTTTTGAATTCGATTCTCAATCTTCTTTTTGCTCTCTCCCTGAGTTTACAATAATGAACAACTTTAGTTTAATTCTACTAACTAATAGCAGTACTTGCATTAATACTTGGCCCATCTGACTTGCACAGTTTCATTACCAGTCAAAGTATGTCACGATCTTTTTAAATATACTATTTAATACTTTTAAAAAAGAACTTTACAACTAAAAGACATTAATGGAAAATTATGGTCCTTGGGCCCTAATACCTGCTATGTATACATTCCCATTCATGACTAAATTATGAATTTGGAGGGTTCTTTAATACTTTTATCATTAAGCATGGCTAAAATCATAAATCTACCACGTAAAAAATCATCTAAAAGTTTAGTTATTTAAATTAAATATTTTCATTAAAATGCATTTAATAATTATTTAAAATTGTCTATTTTAAGATAGATAAAGTAACAAAAAAAAAATTTGAATTATTTTGACTGGCATTCCTTCATCTACTTATTTCATTGGTGCAACTTTTAGACAAATTAATGATTGAAAAAAGAGAGTAAATAAGATCAAATGATTAATGAATATATATATATTTTTTTGTTTTGAAATCACACATATTTTTATATCAAGATAGACTAATAGATTTTATTGTTTAATATGATAAATGTGCGTACAAACATATAGTGTTAAAGAATATTTGAAATGCACTAAAGTTGGCGTTTAAAATTGAGAATCTAGAGTCATAGTTGATAGTACAGTAGAATTATACCAAACTTGAGGGAGATTGAATTTGAGGCTTATAAATTTGAATGAAAATAATAAAAATTGATTCAAATTATTTAAAAATCAATCACATTGAGTGGGACCGAGTCCACATCGACTCAGCCGATCTAAGCCAATCTTGATCCACTTTGAAACCATTACCATTGTCATAAATATTGTTCTCAAAATATTAATCGAAATTGGTAATATCGAGATATTTTTAAATTCTTAAATTTTTATTGACGGAAAAATCTCACAGAAAATAGAATATTTAAAAGATAATAAATAAAAATATTAATAATATAAAAATTTTACTCAAAATTTATTGAAATATTATCGCGATAATACTATTTATCATGCTTTTAATATGATTTTATCGATAATTTATTATCGTGCCGATAAATATGCATTACTAACCTGATAATAATATTTTACTGATAAAAATATTTACTTTTTACTGATAAAAATATTGTAAATTTGAAAATATAACCAATATTTGCGATATTGCATCCGACATTCAAAGTTCTTTTGATAGAGGTCCAATGGGCCTCACCAATGCAGTCGTCTCCTCGTCCAGAGAAATCAATAGTTTTTTTTCTTTTTTAATTTTACTTTTCGGTGTTTCCATTTCATCGTTCCATTTCTAATTCCACAAACCACTGCAGGGACCACTGCGTATATGACGCCGGGTTTCACTCTTCCCTCTCTCCCGTTTCTAAATCCTCCATTCTCAACAAAATCCCCAAACTACCCCTCCCCCATGAAGTCCCTCCCATCCAACACAAGGGCCATTTCCGTCAATTAGCTGAGCTCAGTGTAAACGAGGGTCTTCTGCAGCTTTCAACTTTCTCCCTCCATTCCTTTTCGCCTCTCTTTCCTTCTCGATCCGTCTCTTTTCTCTTTGGAGATCCACCAAAAGAGAAAGGGATGTTTGATTGCGTTACGGGTGGAGGATTTTCCTCCAGATGGTATGTTTCCTGTTTCTTCTCCTCAAAGCAAATCTATTTTCTTTTTGTATTCTAAGTTTTAAATTTTTTTGTAATGGTGATTTGGGTTGATCTGTGCAGTAAGTCTCGGATTAAGCTGATCAAATCTCGATTAGCTGTGATAAAGAAGAGGAAAAGTGCGACGGTTGGATATCACAAGAACGACATTGCAGAGCTACTCAAGAACGGCCTTGACATCAATGCTTTTGGAAGAGTAATCTCATCCATTCACCCATCCATCTTCTATGGATCTAGTATTTTAGGATTTGAGTTTCTAGTGATTTTAGAAATAGTTTAACTTTTCTTTTGAAAAAATGCTCCTTTTGGATTCTGGAAAACAAAAGTTATTTCCTAGAAACAATCGTTTTTATCTAAAAATTGAAAGATCTTCCAGGGAAGTACTCTTTTCTTCTTCTTCTATGCATCTAGTGTTTTAGAATTTGAGCTTCTTTTCATTTTGAAAGACTCGTTTGCATGCTTGCAAAGTCGAGCCCTTTCACCAAAACGGTTAGTCCCATTTCTATTTTTACTTCAAAGAACATTTTTCAGGTAAGGTATTTTATCGACATGTCTAAATAACCCATTTATATTTTTTGTCGAAAAATAGTCATTTTCCAAGGACGAAGGGCAATGTGCCTTTGTTTAACTGAGCAATTGGTGATCGTGCAGTTCAAAGATAAATATTTTGCTTGAAAATAACAATTTTTTACTAAAAATTAGAAATAGTTTACGTTCACAGAAAAAATGCCTCACTTGGATTCAGGGGAACAAAAGTTATATCCGGGAAAACAATCTTTTTAAATAAAAATTGAAAGATGTTCGAGGGAAGTGTTGGGAGAAATCGCCTTCTGGACAACACATACAACAATATTGGAAAAAAAAAAGAAGAGAGAAATCAAGAAATAGAAGCAAACCATAACACAGAGATTTACATGGTTTACTTTCGATACGTCTATGGGTTCACACTAATTCACCATGCGCAAAGGAAAAAATAAAAGAAGTGACGGTTCTCGATACAATTGTTGTGCTCTCTCTCTCTCTCAAACACACAAAATGACTATATATACTATGTTTACATAAAAATTCATGTGAAATTACGAAATTGCCCACCAAAACCTTCTAGTCGAGGGGTCTGCCACCAAACCCCTGGACAGGGGGACAACGAGCTCTGTGCGGAGCTCTACCCGCGACAGTGCAGGTCGGATCGAGTACATCTCGGATTAACAGTACATCTTTGATGATCAAGAAGAACTCTTCTTCGTCTTCTTCTTCTTTGTTTAAAAAATGGCAAAGTAACTTCTTTCATGCATCCAAATCCAAGACTTGGAATCAACATTCCAGAAAACTTATAGTTTTTGAGATTCTGCAAAACAGCTCTTCCCTTGAGAAAGTTATAGGCTTATAAGAGGAAGATAGTGAGAGTGAAATTTTCAGGAGTGAAAAAATTGGGATTTTCCTGGATACTGCGTCCCAATAACCAAATAGAATATAGCAATTGCGTGTCTTTCAGGAAAATCCACTCTCCTTTTTCACTTAATTTTCTTGGATTTGTGTTTCTTATGATTTTTATTTTTCATACTTGGTTCTTGGATTTCTTTGATTTTGGAATTAGTGTCCATGCATCTTACTTTGGAAAACAGATAATGAACTCTATAAACTTTGGTTACTTGACTTCAAATATGTGAAGTCAGATTCCAATCTGTGAACTTAAATCACCTGTAAAGGTTCTGAGGCATACCACTAGGTCACTGCCAGCTTAAAGGTGGTATCAGCTTCCATCCATAAAGGTCCTTTAAAGAAGAATTTTCTTTCTTCTTCAGACTGTATTCTGTGCCACTCATCCAGATTCTGCTTTCAGCATGAGTTTTGTTCTTGGAAAGGAGCTTGTTAAATTGGAGGAAATTATGCTGTAGGATTTAGGGACTGTTTTATTGATAATTGTCATAAAGTTAAAATATTGGCTACCTGCTAGTTCAGTTGTTTGAAATCAATACATGGTGGCACATTTCAACACATTGGCCATAGGGAGGTGGTTGTGTTAAAGTTCTGAAAAAAAAAAAAAAAATTCTATATCAGCTTTGCCAACAGATACATCAATATGTGTGAACTATTGTTGTGTCGGCCAGTATGCCTTCCCGTATCATATGCCAATGATAATGTTTCCAGTAATCAGCAACGTTTAAATCCATGATAATGTTGTACATTTGTTTCACATGGTTGCTTTCTCTCTCATGTTTTTTAATTGATGGGTGGTAAGCTGATCTTTTGGTCATGTGGGATTCCTTGACATGCATGCCTAAGAATGCCATTTGTGAAGTGCACTTGTAAATGGTCTGCTTTTAACAAATTTCATGAAATTATAGAACGTTCTCACTTTGTGATTCGTTCTGTGTGTCTGCTCGAAAGTTTTCGCAGCAAACTGATTCATACCTTTTTCAGCCTTAAATACATTTAACTCCTTTTTTTTATAACCGAAGGTGTCCAGATTTCCTTGATATGAGCAAAAATGGTATTACTTGTGCACTGCAAATTTCCTTTCATTTTGAGATAGTGAGACTTTTTATCATGTTTTTGAGTGATTTCGTAGTTGTGCTCTATTGTTTGGAGGTAGAGAGAAACTCCCTCAATGCCTTCAGTTAGGCCATTATTGAATTTGAACATTTATGCATATTCAAGATTTATATGGATTCAAATACCATTGTCAATGGTGTTTCTCTTGTTAAGATAGATTAGAAGTCTGTTCAGATTAAGAGTTTACCTTCGTGGCGATCTCTTGTTAGAGATAGAGTTAGTTTAGAGTGATTACTGTATGCATGTCTATATATTGGAGTGTCTCTTAATGAATATTACACCAATTGTTCTAAAGCCATTCTCTTTTAACATGGTATCATTTGCCGGGTTTTAGTGATTGAGAGCGCCTCGCTCCTAATTGGATTCATGATACTCTGCTGTGGATTTGATTTGCTCCTGTTTTCTGTAAGTTGTTTCTCTCTTTTCGGCCTGCTATACAGGAGTCTGTCCTACCTTATCCTTATTGCAGCTTGTTCTGTCTCTTTCACCCATCAGTCCCTAGACCTCTTGCCATTTTTTCCTCTTAGGACCTGTTCTGTTAGGACCTGGGCTTCCATCATAAAAGACTAGCTTGTTAGGTGGAGTGACCCAAATCCTTTATAAACCCTAGATCTCCCTCTACACTTCCAATGTGGGACTCGTTCACAGCAGCCCCAACATCTTCATCTTGCAGCCAGACTCTGTCAAAATTTGTTTATGGAGACACCTTTCTTATGCGTCTCTATGAATCCCACTACATCTGTCCTACTCCCTCTGCCCCTGTGAAGTTGACTTCTTTCTCGACTCCGGTGGGTCAGTTCCTAGATTCTCTTCTTCTCTATCGCTGCTTGTCTCGCCTATGCTTGCCAAACTATTTGTTGTACATCCGCTTCTATAGCTGCTCAATCGAAGGCGGGCTTCAACTCGACTATTTCTTCAGTTGACTCTGATAGGCAATTCTCTGGTGATTCTATGCTTTTCCTGTTCTTTTTCACATCTTTTTGGAGATTCTTATTCACTTTCTCCAGTTTCGTTATTGTTGACAACAATCCCTTGTTCTCTTCGACAAGGTATTGGCTTCGGCACATGAGATCATTGTTGGTTGTCTGCACCTTTTTTAGCACCCATCTACACCAAGGCGTCTATGTTATCTGGATTTCGTTTGCCTCTTGACTTGTTTGCTTCTGTTATCCAGATTTCATTTGCCTCTTGATCTATCTACTTCTATTATCCGAATTTTGTCTATCTCTAAATTAATCTGCTTTTATCTCCAATCGTCGTTCGTTCCCACTGTCGAGATCATTCGAATTTATTGCTCTCATGTGCTAGAATGCCAATCTTTGTCTTTGTCTGCTTCTCTATCATTCGATCTACAAATGTGGCTTGTTGCTTCTTTACTCGACTTCACCATCACTGTTGCTCTACTTCCACTCCACCAAATAGTATCATTTGGCCGTTGCTTATTAGAGACAAAGTTGGTTTAGAGTTTGAGTTTATCTGTAATTATTTTATGCATGTCTATATATTGGAGTGTCTCTTAATGAATATTACATCAATAGTTTATAGATCATTAACACCTCTGTGGCTATTTCTTTTCCTTTAGAAGTCTTTGTTGTTGGCATGTTTTGTGCATATTTGGTGCCTATTCTCATTAATAAAGCTACAATTTCAAAAAGGGAAAAAAAAATTATCAAGGGGTTTTGTATCATGAGGAAGCAAGCACACATCAATATTTTATTTTTTCTCTTGAAAGGTTCACATTAAAATTGAACGTTAATTGGTTGTTACTTTATTTGGATCAAAACGTTGACCACCTCAAGGGGATAAAAAAACAGTTCTGTACTTTATAGATTTGATGGATTGATGTCTAAGATTGTATCTCTAATTTTCTCATCTATTGCATCTTGATATCTTATCCAATCTTAGTTGGGCAATGTTATTTATCCATGTCCTATCATGCTCACTAAAAGGGCTCTTGTTTTTTTTTTTTTTTGGTAAAATAGGCTGACGGGCTCATAAGTGAGTTGAATCATTTATCTTGTTACGAGTTAATTGAGGAATTTTGTGGATGTATTTTGGAGAAGCTCTCAATCATGAAGAAGCAGAGGTATGTGCATGGATACACAACATATCACTTATTTAGCCATTTTGTGGTTTTCTTTTTCTTTTTGAAGTGATAATAGAATTTTATCAAAAGAAATAAGTACACATACAATATACAATTGTAAGCGCTTGTACAATATAAATTCCATCCCTACTGAACCCCAACCATATCCTAGGCCATGCCTCTTTAACTCCCAGCACACGTAAAGAGCCATCTCCTTGGATAGTTAGACACCTTCTTGTTACCATTCTTTTAAAACATCGAGGTCAAGCCTTTAGCCTCTTTTTTATGTTTTCTTAAATATGAAATCTCCGTCCAATTCAGTGTTTTTTTGCATTCTCATCATCTAAGTGCTTGTAAACCCACCTCCCCTTATCTCATTATCTTGTTGTCTCACCCATCTTTAACAACTTAATTGCCTTCTTTGTTGTGACATCCATTTGTTTTAAGTTCTTGTCAACCCACCTCCTCTGATCCACACCAAAATGGGCTTCCACCTTTTCTACTCTAGCTGCTCCCAGTAAGTCCACCTCTCCCCAGTATCAGTCTTATTGGGTACTTGATGCCCATGGTGGGGCTAGAAATATAATTTGCCCAAAATTAAGAGTTGAATTGAGTCTATTCGCTAGCAAGAAAAATTTTCGGTGAACTGGTTCACAATGATCCATTATGAACTTTCAAAGACAACCCTTAGGTTGAATTATTAGTTGAATTTAAAAAATAAAATCTAACATTTCATTATTATCCAAAGGCTTTATAATGAAGCTTAACACCAATTTTTGTGAACCAATTCATAACATTTTTTTTTAGCAGTAACAAAGAAATTGTATTAATAGAAAGAGAAGGTAACACGTAGCAGGTATTAGAGACTTATACTCAATAAAAGAAAAGTACATGAATAAACAAAGACAATAAAATCCCCTTATTACAAGTCGAGCCCAAGGTTAAAGAAAGAATGGCTCATAACATGAATAACAACAGGCTCATTTCTTTTTTGCTAGCTTGAGAGCTCATAACATTAATAACATGATTGTGTTTGAAGACCAACCATAAAGTCTTATCTGAGCCAAAGCCCAACACTCATAGGAGGGCCTATCAGAGAAATTGGCAGTAAATCACTTACAAAATCTTAGGCAGTGGTTCTCCATTATATACGTCCCTCGCTAGCCTTGTTGTCACAAATCCCCTTATAATCTCCCGAGAAATTGGGAGAATAATCTCCATCAAACCTCCACATTCTCCACAACAAAAAGGAGACGTGGATGGTCCATTCTCAACCAAACCATTTTCTTTATTTAACTACTCCTTTCCCCTCTCCACAAATAGGCCGTGCCCTACTCTATTGTTTGGGTGGACGGGTCGGGTTGAGAGCCAAATCTTTGTTCGCCCATATTTAATTTGGGTCACTATTTTCAACCTAATCTACATTTTGGCCTCCTTCAACCTGCCCACAACAGAACCCATTTTGAAACACCAACTCATTTTTAATTTGGGTCGGGTCAAACTGGGTCACGGGTCAACCCATGTAATTAAGTAGATAATTGGGTCTATATACGTTGTATTAGTATGTTTCAACAAAAGAGTCATGCATAAAAACAAGAGTCCATCACTAAAACATAATCATCGTAAAGAACTAACTCTAAAAAATAATCAAATGATAATAAAAATGAGGAGTGTATATTTATACATATAAATCTGGTAATAAAGGAGGGTTGGGTTATACAAAGCATAACCCTAGCCTAGCCCAAATTATAAACAGGTGAAGCTTTTTTGGCCCAGACTAAACTCATATTTTAAATGGGTTGTGTTAGCTCTCCCATTTTTCAGGTTGGGTTAGTCAGTTGGGTTGACCCACCCGAAATTGCACCCCTGCTCTATTGTCCCTCGCACCAATCCTTGGTTGCCAATTGTTGTCCACCGAGATTCCTGCTGCATTGCCCTTTGATTTGAACTTTCGCAATTTAATTTCCCTTTCCTTGGTTAAGGCTAAGATTTGATCTCAAGAGGAACCGTTGGAGACTCACATGTGTCATCCACTCATGAGCTCCTCAGCCACCTCCAGCTCCACCATAATGCTAGGCTCCACCCCACCACCCCATCATCCTAACTTCTTGAACCGTCTTTGGCATCACTGGCGAAGGATCCCCAGTGCATAGACTTGGACATAGGTTTTTACCCTTGCATTCACTGCTCCCTTCATCTTCCCCCAATCCCTTTTTCCACCATACCTAACTCAGTCACCCTATTTGGTCTCATCTTCCTGTAGAACTTGCACCATCGTAATCCGCTTTTGTGCAACAATTCCACCAATGCAGGGGAATGAATACTTGCTTCCATCTGAACCCATCTTCTATTTGGATACAATTTGCCACCTCTGAAGAAATTGTAAAAAAAAATGGGAAACAATACCCCTTCCAATTTGTTCACTGCCACCTCATCCTTCACTTGAGATAAAAAGCCAGGTCTAACTTTGTTTTATTGTGGATATTAATTTGCTTTATCCCACCAGCTATTTCTGCAATCAGGTAATTATATGCACCGCAAATCACCATCTCTAATTCCAACTTTATCCCATTTGAGCCTTTGACAGTTACTGAAAAGGATTGGTTGTAAGCTCTTTTTATCTTTCGATGAACCTTCTGACCTGTGGTATCTTCTTTGCTCTGTAGCTGTTTCTTTTGAACTCAGTAGTGTCTTCATGATGTCATGGTTAAAGAAAGACATGATAGAAAGTGGAGTGACAAAATGTAATCAATGTATACTTTTTTATAGGGTCCAATGGAGAAGTGGAACTCTTAAAGCCAACTCAAGATAGATGAGATTGGGCATTTGATAATATGATGATGATGAGGTCATGGTTAAACATTACTTAAAAATTATTGCAAAATACTTGGTGCACTTGGATTCACTCCAAAACTCATTTGAAAATTAGCAATTTTCCCAGTTAAAGGGATATTCTGGATTGATCCTGTAAGAGCCATGCTTATGATGATAATAAGACAGTCATTGTGGGGCCTTTTTCTCGTTAAGATAAAATGATGGATCAGTACTGTGTAAATAGTGATTGGCTCTTATATCACATCAATGGACATGATATTCACTGTTGGGTTTGGTGATGTCTTTGCCATGTGATCTCACATTTTATTGTTGGTTCTAAGTTCTCTTCAGTCAATCACTGAATATCATTCTGGTTGCCAAATTGCAAATCACAGATGATAGTTTTGATCTCTTTCAGAAAAATAGATGATTGTTTTGATCCAAAATTACCTAGATGAGACTACTTAAAAATAATTAAAAAGAAAGAAATGCAAGGATCCACCCTAGAGGAGAAGATACCCTGAACCCTCTGACAGTGAAGATACGTCAACCATTGTTAAATTTACAAAGGGCTTGTTGGTACTGGATCACTAAAGGTTGTGGGTATCTCACTTTAGATATTTAATTAACCCATTGTGCAAACTAAATTAAGTCCATTTAAAATTTCCAATCATAGAGGTTGATGTTGAAAACTACACAGGTTCTTCAAGTTGGTCATATCTGAGGAAAGGTTGTTGTGCTTTTAGCATTTTGCATTGTTCTATTTGATCACCATATATTTGGACCCCAGGATACAGATACTGCTTTACCGTGATTAAACACCAGTAGAATTTTCTGTCAATACCCACACCATACATGTTGTGGATGCTTGTAAATTCATTTTCTTAACCAGCATACTTTTTAGTATCAAACATGATATTTGTGTCGATTTCATTTTGAACAAAGAAATGTGAAATTGTTACTGGGCCCAGTTTCCATGTTAAAGGCCTCTAGACCATGTACATTTTTTCTTCTGGGTCATTTATTTATAGTCGGACGTCTGGTTGCTCACATCTTATATATCAAAATTTAACTCCATAAATATTGTTGCATATGACATATTCCTATTTCTGGGTCTTTTTTTTGGTACAGGGAATGTCCACCAGAAACATTGGAGGCTGTGTCAAGTCTGATGTTTGCTGCTGCTAGATTTGCTGACTTGCCAGAATTGCGTGACCTAAGACGTATCTTTACAGATAGATATGGGAATGCCTTGAAATCATCCATAAATAGGGAGGTAAAATTCTATAAATCCAGGCTGTGTATCCTGAAATTTATAGAGCCTGTTTTTGCATCTAACCAATTTTATTTACTGTGGTTAGTTTACTGAGAAAATTGAGTCAAAACCTCCCTCAGTGGAGCAGAAGCTTCTACTGTTGAGAAACATTTCACGGGAGTTCTCTATTAGTTGGGATTTCAAAGCTCTTGGGAAAAGGATTTCTTATCCGAATGCATCTGCTGGTGTAAGTGTTCGTGCAAAGTTTTATTCAACTTTATATCGAAAGATCCACGTCAGAAGAATTTACCAAATCAAGTCATCTTAAAACACAAGTGGTTTTATGACATTACAATAACAGAAAAGTTATTAAAATGTCGAGCAACTGTTTTGGCGCTTACTAAGTCACTGCTGTTTAATATTTTTGGTAGAATGGATGATTATCCATTTATAATAGAAAGAGATGATCATCCAGTTTGATATTTTCCTTGGATGGATGTGAAAACTTGAAAACTAGGCCAGGCACTAACAATCTGGGGCAGGGTAGACATTTCGGACAGGATATGATTTCTGATTTTTTTTTCTCTACTCAGTTAATCATGTGGTTGCCAGACAAGTCGAACTCTTTTCTGATATGCACTTGTATCTGCGTAAAATCAAGTATATAGCCATCCCCTTGTTTCTCAGAGTTTAGGGGTGAAACGAGTCCATCAAATAACTTGGCTTATTGATTTCTGTACTCATAGGCATTTCTGTCTTGCTTATAATTTTTTTTTTTTTTCAGGATCAAGCTAAGAAATATGAATCTCTCCAAAATGTCAAGGATGATGTGATCTCCAAGAATCAAGCGAAGAAATGTGATCATCTTCGAAATGGCAAGGCCGAAATGGTTACCAAGATGAACAAAGATGATGCTTTTACAATAAATGAGATTTCTACTTACAAAATACGAGAACAAACTCCGACAAGGCAAGAGATGAAAACAGACAACAGCAAAGCCATCCAGCCTATCACAAAAATCAAGGATGATTGCAAGCCTTCCAAACAAGACATATTTGGCCACAGGGGATCATCAGTGCAAAGTATGAGGCCACATTGCACTGTGCTTCCACCTTATGTGAAAACAGAAGGTATGGATTATGGAAATAATATAAAGACTGATCATCGTGGTTCTGACCACAGCGAGTCGGCTGACTTGTCAATTGTTGACAACAACATTTCCCGTAACAAACAAGGTAAGACCCAAGTGGGATCAGACCATGGCATTTCTAAAAACAGACAATATAAGATTAAAATGGGACCTGATCACTCAATTCATGAGAAGCAGCTGGTTCGGGTGGTACCAAGGACTAAGGGAAGTGGAGATGAGAATGATTATTATCAGGATAACTATGTTGGTGATGCACAGGATAAGTTGAGGTCTGTTAGGAGGAAACAGCAGCTGAAACTGCTTGTTCAGGATAATTACACTACTAGTGAAGACGATGAATCTGTGAGCAGGAACAGGAGAATCCATAATGTTCATGGTGTTCGACAAGGACTTAGAGGCATCTTAGACGACAACCATGAAGAAGAAGTGATCATGGATGAACTCTTGATGCATTATAGTAAGAAACCGTTGACCCAAAAAAGCAGCAGGGCACCAACTGGACTAAAAACTCATCATGCGTCTGATGCTAGCAAATCACTAGCACGTAGAAACAAAGGAGATGCTTGTTTAACCGATGGAGTTGATCATCCACAACCAAACAAAGAAGAAACTTGTTTGAATTCTGATTACGGACCTCCTGCCAGAGTAGCTTCACTCCCACTACAGCCAACGGGTCCCACTGAGATGGCAAAAGCACCAGTTCGTGCCGCATCCCTTGAACCTAACATGCTCAGACCACATGTTCATCCGAAGTTGCCAGATTATGATGATTTGGCAGCCCGGTTTGCAGCCTTGAAAGGTGAACGGAAACAGTAGAAGGTATGGATTTGTTGAGATTGCTATGATGGTTTTCATTGTTGAGCTTCTTTTCTTTCTTTCTTTTTTTTAATTTCCTTCGATTTCGGTCACCGTACTTTAAGTGAGTGCATTTTCATGTGTCTAAAGATTCTTGATTGCTTCGCCGGACCAGTATAAATTTGTAACGTGGAATGAACATTATCATTTCACATGTAATTACAAGAGCAAATGAAGTTTAGACTGCGGGGGTTTTCATTTTATGATTCAAAATTAGAGGAATGTTTGCTGCTTAGCCAACTTTTTAAAAACTCATTTTTTAAAAACCTATTTTTAAGAACATAACTGCCTTGGATATATTTGGATTCAACGTGATCAAAAACCAAGTTCATCGGTCTATCATCACCATGGGCACATGAATTCCACCTTTTTGCTCATTCTTCGTTATAAATAACGAAGGAGAGACTCTTGTATTCGATTCACATTCAACCTAAAGGGTCATTTTTCATTAAATTCATATAATGTGTGTAGATTGAAAAGTTTACCAATACTCTTAGAATTAATTGAGTGATATGGATTGACACAGTTAAAAAAAAATTACGAACCTGTAAAATGATTCAAGAGCCTTTACAGGGGAAAAGCTGATTCTTCTGTGCTCCCACTGTCCTCTGCCATGTAAACCAAGTAAAAAGGTCCTTTATCTGAGTAAGCCAGTAAAAGTCCAATAAAGAAACTTTTTTCCGGTAACACCTATTTCTGACCTACCATCATGTCAAATGACCTAAATAACCTTAAAGTCTCCCAAAGCGCATGAGCCTTGCTGGAGCAGCTTTTTGTGAAGAATAGTATAAAAAATATTTTGAAAGGAAAGATTAATATGAAGTGAGATGAACTCAATATTTTATGAATAATATAATTTAAGAAAGTTTTTTTTTTTGATGATCACAATATTATGGTATGAGTATCCGAGTTAGTAATTTGATGTCCGTAGCTTTTTGGGGTCACACATTCAAGTTTTATCTAATACTATTTACTTAGAGAGATATAGAGCTCTTGAGTTTTTACTCTTTTTGACAAAGTCTGACCCAAACTTAACTCATAAACCAGTCTAATTTCATTGTAGGTCTTAATATAACTTAGAAACCTACTAAACACCTCATAAAATCTCTCCCAACAAGGGTTTTGATTCATGCATGGGTGTTTTTAAACACCCAACACCGCCTCATGATATATTGAGCAATGTAACAAATATGTCTTATATTTTCAAATTTATTATATTTTTATCGGCAAAATACAAATTGTTGTTAATATCTTGAGATTTATCAACATTGCAGTAAATTTCTGATAAATCTGTGTTAAATGGTAATATCGCGATATTATCTTGATAAATGTTAGAAAAATTCCTGGTAAAATACTGATAAATTCTTTATTAATATTTTATTTTATTGACATTTCTATTTATTATATTTTTTTTATTTTTTAAATATTATATTTTTCGTGAGACTTTTCCATTAATTTCCTAGTAAAAATCTGAGAATTTAAAAATATCCCGACATTTTCAATCGTCGTTAATATCCCAAGAACGATATTTGTGACAATGATATTGAGAAAAAAAAATATCAGAGTTTGATTTGGACGCCGGTGTCGTGCAGTCTCACAATAAATTGAAATTTTCTATTCTATTCTTCCACTTTTGAAAAAAAAAAAAATTTTAATGAAAACCAAAGTGTCTAGACATCTTACCTTGCTATTCCTTAGAGCATGTGTAAACTTCTCTATCTACAGACACCAAGTAAGTCTACGAAGAGTGGCCTATCAATGTATTGAGAGTGATCTGAACACTTTCACTTCGAAATAACTTTTAATTTAATGTCAGAAAAAAAAAAGTTGTTTTTTTTTCAATTCATCATAATATTTGATGTTATTAAAAGTTAGACTTGAAAATGGATTGATTCGGATCATTTATCAAAATAGGTCAGTCGGTTAATCAGATCAAATCAATTTTTGCTAGGTAGTCAAAACACTTGTTCAATTTAATTCTTGAAAATGATAAAATATTAAAAATTATTAGATATTTAAATATATCGTGAGATGGTGATCGGTGTAATAAACATTGTGGCTGCGTTTGGATGGGATAACCCCCGATTAGTCTTGTTTAGTAACTAGGGGGTACCCATTTTTAAAAATCCTTTCTTAATAGGGGTATTTATAATATCCTAAGGTAACCTGTTCGAGAGTAATTTCAAGTAACCTCTATAAAATTTACCCTTCATTGAAATGCAACATAATAGAAAAAAAGAAATATGGAGAAATTATTTACTCCCTCCGTCCCATGTTAGTTGTCTCATTTGAAATATTTGTATTTTTAAAGAACTCTCTATATAAGAGTAGTACTCCATGTGATCTCATCCATTTTCAACGCACTTTATACTACTCCAATATAAAGGAGACAACTATTTTGATACAATTTCAAAATTCATACATGACAACTAATTTGAGGAGAGGGAGTATTATTTAGCTGATGATGATGATGTTGTGTAAAGATTATCATTGAAAGTTGACGCTTGATAGTTTATATAATCAGTTCATAATGGATAATTTCTAGTGAAACCTGCACCTGGCTCTCTAACAAGGTTTCCCGCCAAAAAAAAAAGTCTGTCTCACTCTCATAATAAATTCTTCATGATTAGACTATTTCAGACTGCTCTCTCTCTCATCAGAAGAATTCAAGCAGATATGACATATGAGAAGCATGTCTAAACTGGTGATGAGGGTAACACTGGTAATGGGGGTTAGCCTTCTTGTTTTGGCACTCGTCTCTGTTCTCCTTGCAGAGCTCTACTGCTCCCTAATCTTCAAGCGTCGCCGCCGAATCACCGGCCGTATGCAGCGGCACCCGCCTGAGGCCGTCCGAGAAGGAAATGAAGAAGACCCATTAACAACTTCTCTGTCACTGACTCTCTGCCCAAGTCGGATCGCCTATGCCCATGGTGTTCTTCATGCTCCCCCAACCCTCCTCTTCCCTATTGTCAAAGCAGAGTATCATCATCATCATCATCAACATCAAATTCCCCTCTCATTCGCGACTAATCTGCATTCCATCGGCCTCCTCTCTCCGTCTTCCCCGACGCCGCCGACACAACAAGAAATAGCTGTAGCTGAAGAAATCCACCGCTGGAGTAGTGTCTCTGCTGCTGCAGGGGAGGATTTCGTTTACATTTCAAATCCCATTTATGATGATGTGGCATGTGTCGTCGATACTCCGTTTGAGACGCCGGAAACATCTCCTTCCCGTTTGGATGCAGACGACCCACAATCACCGGGCTCACCATCTCCGACGCCACGGTCTATTTACACTCCTCCTTTGACGCCAATGAAGAAACTTCCACTGATTGCGTCGCCGGTTGCACTTGTGAATGGGCGATCACTCATCGCTTCTGCCGGTGGCTCCGACAGCAATGCCGGTACGTCATCTTCGTCGGGCTCCCCATGCACTTCCCCTTCTTGGTGAAACCATTTTTTAGGTGGTCGGAATCATGGCAGATCTTTCTCTCTCTAAAAGCAGATGAGATGAGGTGTGGTTCAATGTAACAGGTGGCTCGAGTGTTTTTATTTACATTGTTTTTTTTTTTAATATCATTTGCTGATAAAAAATCTCTAATCTTGAGTTCTATTCACGTTTTCTACTACTCTGTATAATTGTTTCCTCCTCGTACGTGAGATCGATAGTTTTACACATGTAAAATGTCTTCTATCTATTGCTTCAACACAAGTCGGGTTTTGGCTTGACCCCAACGATAATAACTTTTTATATATATATATATATATATATATATATATATATATATATATATATATATATATATTACTCTTTCCGTCTATTTTAATTGTCCATTTTGAATATACTTTATGTTACTCCAATATAAATGAGACAGCTATTTTTTAATAATTTTAAAATCTATATAAAACAATTAAATTAGAAAATATTGAGTATTATAAGCTCATGAAACATTCCACATGTTCAAACTCTTTATTTTAAATTTATTAATAATTATTTTTATTTATATATTTATTATTATTATTATTAATATTATTATTTCATAAAATTAAAATGAAATATTAAAATATAGAAATATTATGATATTAATATTAATTGATAATAGGTCTTCGATTTGGGGTGAACGTTGGAAGTTGTGAGTGAATAGAGAAATGGTTGGGAAATGAAAAGAAGAGAAAGAAAGTTTAGGTAAGCGTGACACTGACACGAGCACCAAAATCTGCCAACGTTTCTCTCCCTTCTTTCTCCTACTTTGCTGCCCAAAGCATCTATCGTTTTCAAACTTTCATTTTCTGTTTTTTCAATTTTATTTTTTCGTATTTAAAGACAATAAATATTTGCTATTTATGATTGGAAAAAAAGTTTTTGTTTTTCAAAATATAAATATCATTCCCATATAAATGAGATAAACAATTGAATAATGACTTAAATAATATAAGGTGATTTATGGATCTTTGAATAAATGTCTAACTAAATATTAAATTCAATAAAAAAATGGTAGCGATCCTCTTACGGACATTTTGTATAACGAGACACGGGATTTAAGGTATTGCTCATTTTACCCTTCTACTGCTGTACAAAAGCATTTAAAAAAAAATCAGTGAGTCAGTCAGTGATTCCATTTCAGTGATCTGATTTGCTGTTTATATAAAAAAAACAGTTTCACTTAGATAAATTTCAGTGATCCGACGAATCGGTCAGTGAGTCGATTTATACCGTAGTGGAAGGGTTAGTGATCTGGCGAGCCGATTTGAAGGGCAAAATGACAATACAGTAAAACCTGTGTCGAGTTAAACAAAATACCCATGGAAGAATTGCTACACATAAAAAACTACAAAATCTTTAAAAAATCTAAAAATATTTAAATAAATTTGAAATGAATGTCTAAAAATAAATACAATTCAAAAATGAGACCTTAAAAATGAATAATAAATAAAACCAATGAAATGATACAATAAAAACAATTACAAATAAAGAATGAAACATATAATAATAAATAATAAATAAAAGAATATATCTTTAGAATGTATACTTGTGTAGGCGTATACTTATTGGATGTCTCTAAAAGTCATTACCCTTCAATGACAAAATGAATCTACAAACTTATCATTTTAAAAATTACAAATCGAAATAAAATTTATATTCATCTCATATAAGACAATGTAATAGATCTCCTTAACATTAATTTTTTTATTTTTTATATAAAAATTAAAGTTTCAATGCAAATTATTGATCTTAATAACCTCTTAGGAGAGGGACAAAACCCTTCGTCAGACTAATTTATCATAATCTTATAGTTTTATAAGCTTACTTTATTTGGTAAGGTATAACATATTAGTTACACTAATTTCACTAAATATTGGTAATATCAGCGGGGCCCAACAAAATCATATTCCTGCAATTTCAGATTAAAAAATGGGCTCTTGTGAGATTTTCTTTTTTAGCCTTTTAATGTGGTTTTGTTATTTATTTAATTTTATCATAGTTTAAACAACTAAATAATTTAAAATGAAATAATGGCATTGCAGTTACTTCAATATTTAATAAAGCTTAGGTGTTTAAATATGTAAATTCAACTATAAAAACCTTCGATCTTTTTTTTATTAATCTTAAGAAATTAAATTTAAATACTTTTTTAAATATGACTCATGTATTAAGTTATCATATATAATGGAGTAATTCAATGTGTGACTTATGATAGGAAATGAAAAAGTATAATAATTACACATAGATGAGAGTTAATTTTAATGATAGACGATGAAGTCCTCATTCCCCATCTAACAAAATTATTTCTAAAACCTTCCATAAGTCCATATTACGTAGCGAGGTAAAGAAATAATCTATTGTAAACTGATTCACAATAAATTTTTTTAAAGTGAGACCATTAGATTCCACCATCAATTGGATTTAAAATGGATACCAATGATAAACAAATTTGATTGCGTGAGTGAGTTTAGAAAAAAATAAGATGTAAGTTTAGTTGAGTCTAACCTTATTCTTCATGAAAAAAATTCAAAAAAGTTGCATTCATGTTGAGTAAAGCTCAAAGTGAGCTTAGTTCAGGGCTTAGGCCTAAAAATATCAAACCCAAATTAGAATTCGAGGGAGATGTCTAAGTACATGAAAACACAAGAGGAGATATGTTTAGTACATGAAAACCCAAACTTAAGTTGAAAGTTCGTATTTGAGTAATACTTTATAAATTTAATTTTAATTAATTAATGTAATATATAATTTATATTTAATAGAATAATACAAAATTTTTCATTTTTAGACCAAAATAATTCTAAAATCGAATAAGCCTTGGATTACATTTGAGTTTAAAATTGAGGTTACTAATTCGAGTAAATTTGGGCTGGGGCTCGGAGTTGGACTCTTTACTTGTATTTTAGGCCCGGCTCGCACTCGACTCGGGACCGACCCAAAACCCGCCCCGGTCCGCCCGAGTTGCAGCACAACAAAACCCTGGTAAGAGCGAAACCTCTCACCCCTGCTCCTCCTCTTTTCACCTGCTTTCCTTTCCTGTCCGGCCGGTCTCCACAAATTCCCAAGAGGAGGAGCTCTGTCCCGAAAAATTCCCAAAATGAGGTTTTTTCGGTAAACCCACAGAATTCCTCCTTAACCGGTTGACAACGGCTAATTTCTCGCAGGAATGGTGGAAGAGGAAATTACTTTGAGTAGGGACATCGAAAACTCCTGTTACATACTCATCCCTCTGAATTTGAAGTCTCTATAAGAAGAAGAGACTGCCTTATTTTAAAATCTCGCTTGTAAATTCCGTTCATCTGCTGCCCAAAAACAATTTCGTAATTTTCTCTCCATTGAAGAGAAGTAGAAAACACTAATTAGATTTTTGCTTGCCAGTAATCTTTGATAAAAAAAAGTTTCTTCTGTTTGAAATTGAAATGGGAGAATATGAGCAGCAGCGAGTTGCTTCTCTCCGCTCTATTGTGTTCAAAGAATCCGATTCCTTAGAAGGAGACAACTGTGTCAAGATTGCTGGCTATGACTTCAATAGCGGTGTTGACTATCCAGCCCTCCTCAAATCTATGGTGTCAACTGGCTTCCAGGCTTCCAATCTCGGAGATGCCATTGATGTGGTCAATCTGATGGTAGCCACTCAAAACTTCATTCCATTTTTATCTGTCCTTTTCTTTTGTTTTAAAAGAAATGTTTTGGGGGTGTAATCTTTGCTTTGTTGAACTGGTTGAAGCTAGACTGGAGGCTGGCCCATGACGAGCCGGCCGAAGATGGTACTGAAGAGGAGAGGGACTTGGGGTATAGAGAGTCTGTTAGATGCAAGGTTTTTCTGGGTTTCACTTCAAATCTCATTTCATCTGGTGTTCGTGAGACTGTTCGCTTTCTTGTTGAGCATCGCATGGTGAGGGTTCTATTCCATCTGTTGTTTTATGTTTTTCTTTTGTATATTTTTTCATTAGAATTCATGAATTTGTTTGGTACATGGTAAGTGAATAGCTAAAGAAATCAGTCGAATGGAGACATACCTATAAGAGTGGGGACTATATAAGTAAGTCTGACTTCCGCGAGTCTAAGATTAGGGATTATAAGTTGGTAAAAGTGAAAATAACTTATGGTCCTTTTGGATGAGAGGAAAGCCAGGAGATTGCAGGGGATTCCCCTCCTTTTCCCTGTTTGGTATTTACTAAACTGGAACCCACTTTCCTCCCATTTACTCTCCTAAGTCAAAATCTGTTTAGCCTAGAGAGGGAGGAGAAACCATGGTTTTCTCTCCTCCTTCCTTGCCCCCATTTTCTCCTTTTAGGTATATTTTACAAGAAATTGTCCATCATACCTCAAAATTCTTTTTTGCCCACTCTCATATTTTTGATTGAGGTGCATACGTGCTTATAATATTTAAGATTCTTTATGTAATACAACTTTAATTGTTATAATCCTACCATCTCTCCTAACTTCTATATCATATCCTTTAAATTCATATCAATGAAAACACCGTGCACCATTTCTGAAGTTGTTCTTGTGAAATGAAGTTCCTAGCTTTATTTCCCTTCTACTTAATCTCCTAGAGGTGAGTTACTTTTATCCTCCTTTTCTTAACATCTTTTAGCTCTACCGTCTTTCTTATTTAAGTGCTGACATTCCAAGACGCTGGTTGGAATTTTTAGTTCGACTTCTTTAGCAATGCATCCCAAGGTTCACATTATTATTATTATTTGGGGGGAAGACCCTTAGGACTACAAGGGAAAATTTTCTAGATCCAGGCTAAGGTATTTTAGATCTAAGGGAAATTGAAATTTGGCTCAAGGCCGTCAGGGTAATCCTAATTTGATTCACCTAAAGGTTGGAAATTGGAGGACTTTTGCAAACCAAAGAAGAAATAATATCAGTAGGAAATTGGCTTGGAATTGAGGGAATCCAAAAGCTACAGTGGGCCTAGAAGACAATTCAAACCATGGCCAAAGAAACACCTTGAATATGGGATTTGCACTTGGGAAATCTCACACACTCAATGAGTAAAGAAAACTTGAAATTTAAATTAAGATAAATTAAATTCACAAGTATTAAAGAAACCCATACCTCAAAGGTAGAAAATTCATTAATTAAAACCAAGCACATCTTACAATGGATCCCAAAGGCCTTATTTATATAAAAAGAAGAGAAAATAATAAAAGAAAGAAAAACCGAATAAGCTGTGGATGTCCCTATGCTTGTGCTACTCTAAGTTGGCACAAGATTTATTCTAATCTAGTACACCCTTAGATCAACCAATCCTAGATAGACACATGTCCCTATTGCATCACTCCTCCAATGAAATTTAGACATAATTAAGCTAAGATAACGAGAAATAAAGGAGAAGATTCAAATAGAGAGTCCTATGGCGTCCATGTGCCCTTGCCAATCCTAATTGCTTGGGGGAGACGAAATAGGGAGATAATTTCTCTCCTTCTTGGTGCTTCTTGTAGTTGTCTTTCTTGAGTTGCCTCCATATAGTCTACACTACATGCTTCTCGCGTCCTTGCCATTCTTGTTGATTCTTGCTGGATCTAAGGAATAGGATGAGATAAGCATGTTCTCCTACATGTCATGGATTTTATGGGCCTAATAAGGTAAGAACTGCCAATCCAAATGTGAGGTAATGGACTTTGAGCTGACAATTTTTTTATAAAATTCAAATGCAACATGTATTATAGGGTTCCACCTTTTTGGATATCTGCTGAATCATTTAAACTTGTCCCTATACTTATTTTGACCCAATTTACATATTCAGTTTTATCCAAGCTTAGGCTCATCTAGATCCTAAGTAGAGCCTTGATTGGATTGGTTATCACATATATTATCATTCAAAAAAAATTATCACAAATATAAAAATATACGTTGTTTGTAAAATGAATCTATTATATATATGGTATATGAGGAAATATGTGAAATCAACTGAACTTTTCGACATTTATCAAATTTGGGCTTTTTGGCCAAACTCAACTTCTTTGCACTAGGCTTGGTCTAACCTGGATTTGAATTTGAGCATGAAATTGACGGCCTAAAAAAGAGCCATACTTGAGCTCAGTTTGGTTTGGTTCCCCCCTCAGGGCTTGAATTGGGCCTATTTGATAGATTGGATTTATCATTAGGTCGTGAAATCCATTTTATCAAGTTCATAATGATTTTAAATGAGTCATGGGTTGGGTAATATCCAGGAGCCTATCAAAGTATAGTCTATTTGTTTCTTAAGGTCCTAGAGGTACCACTTGAGTCATGGTGTTTGGACATTGAATAACTTTACAATAATTCTAGAACACATGCGCCCTAAGACTAAAGACACAAACTTATAGTCTTCAATGCTTCAATCTTCATGTCTTGAGCCTTGTCATCTTCAATATCATCATTCATCATGGATAGCTTGTGTAAGACTTGATTGATATCCAATACATGTCTCCTTCACTGCGAAACATAGTTCTTCTTTTGAGCTGTAACTTATGCACATAAAGCTTAAACATAGAGTGTTAGTGTAGTTAATCAATGGCTTTGTTATCATGAAAACCACCCAAGAATCATGGGTTGCAGCCTTGGGGTTAACAGAACCATCCACAAATTGTAGATTTAACGTAGTTACCCTTTATTTTCCACATCAAAGCCCATGCCAACTCTAATGTCTCTAGCCTTGCATGCTTATTACAACCCTCAATCACGATATTAAACATGGAAGAGGATAATGGATCACCTTGCCTAAATCCTCATGATGCTTGGAAACGAGGAGAGGGAGAGTCTTGATCAAAACTGAGTATTTAGTGTTGGTAATACAAGCTTTCATATTCGGCAGAAGAAATGAATATGTGGTTTTGTTGCTTCTCTCTCATCTTCAAAACAAGAAATCAACATGCGGTCTTGTTTTTTATTTATTTTCTTTTTCTTATGCTAACAAACTCATTCATGTCATATTTTAGATGGGCACATTATTTATAATGCTTGCAATTTATCTGATTCCGATGCCTGATTCTTATGCCACACTATAATGGCCACCACTTCATATATTGCTGCTTAGTATCATTGTCGCATGTGCAGGTTGATGTAGTAGTTACAACAACTGGTGGTATAGAAGAGGATCTCATCAAATGCCTTGCTCCGACATATAGGGGTGATTTTTCCTTACCTGGAGCTTATCTGCGTTCTAAAGGATTGAATAGAATTGGAAACTTGTTAGTTCCTAATGACAACTACTGCAAATTTGAGGATTGGATAATTCCAATTTTTGACCAAATGTTGGAAGAGCAGTGCAAAGAGGTATCTCTCAACATCCTATAGGTCACTCAGTCATGGTCATACTTACACCTTTTAGCAATTATATTTTGTTTATGTAGTGAGCAATTTTTTTTAAATTTTTTTTAGTAGTTTCCCCTAAATGAGATAGAAAATGTATTCAATTCTCTGCCAATTGATTAAAGATGGCTAATTTGTTTCTGACCTACATATTAATAGAACTAAGGGTAACAATTCTCTGCCATACTTGTGCCACATAAGTCTTCATGTAGGATGCTTCTACTGCAATGTTAACATTGTTTTCCAAAGTGACAAAATATTCACACCTTTTGTTCTTCTGAAACCTAATTAATATAATTCAGTATTTATCACTTATTTTTAGAGTAAAAGTTCTAAATTATTTTTTTGTCATTTTCAGTTGATACAAATTTTGCCTTAACTATTTAAACCTTATGCCAGATCCACAAACCATATGTTGGTGCAAATTCTAATATGTATACTTGTATCCTAGCAACATAGATTGTTAACTGTGATAGGACGCTGCACCAAAAAAGCAAAGGGCTTCTTCGTAGAATTGTGCAGCTAGAGATATGGAGGAATGGTACTATGATCTAACTGGGATGTATTACTAAAATTGGTGAAGAAAAGCTAGGTAGAATTCAAAAAGGAGTTTTTGCTTGAACTATTGTTATTCTAAGGGCCCATTTGATTGCTGGAATAGGAGGAATGGAATGGTGATAAATGCTAATATGGTACACATTCCAAAAGCAACCTTTTTCCATTCTAGCAATAACATGTTTTGGGGAGAAATGGCTAGAATAGCTTGGGGTAGAATGGGAAGAAACTGACTTGGATCATTTATACTAATTCTCATCCATGAGAATGGCTGCCAAACAGGGCCTAAAAATGTTCTAGTAGTGAACGAGATGAGATGAGATGAGATGTGATTGGTATCAAGGACATTTCTTCTCTACCTCCTGTCTTCTATTGCATGTAATTTTTTACTTCTTGATCTCCTATTGTTCTTCACCCTTTCTGTGAATGTCCATTGAAAGGAATTCAAGTTAATTGAGAAATGAAACCTTTGAAAGTCAAAGTTTTTCTTCTTCAAAGTGTTTTTGAATTTTGGGAACAACAGTGTGCATGTAAGTTTTGCTTCAATCTTATGATTTTTTTTTGAAATTAACAAAATCTTTATCAAAGTTTGTTCCTAAGACCTGTTGCCTTGATGCCTTGAGAAGTCTGGTGGAATCTGAAACCTCTATAGTTGACACAAGGAAGGGACATGTGGTATAGAGTTGACAGGCTATAGAAATGAGGCCTCTAGATTCATCCAAATAGTAGGTTTGGCACATTTGAGGTTTCCAGCCATCCTTTATAAGGCTGCAAAATTGAGGATCTCAGATGGGGCTGAATCTTGGTACTTGGATAAATCTAGAGGCCCACTGTCATCCAATAAGCTTGGCAAGCCTACAACCTTGCCATGTTTCCCCTCTTTCTCCCAACTGTTGAATACCTCTAAGGTTGAATCGGTAGAAGATTTGGATGTCTGGAGTTCCTATGGGTGCTACATGGTGATGTGTTATGGTCTGTTTAACCTATCTTTTTGTGGATGCTATGATTTTATGTGACGTGAAGCCCCCTTTTTCTTTTCAGAATGTACTCTGGACACCATCAAAGGTGATAGCTCGCCTTGGGAAGGAAATAAATGATCCAAGTTCATACTTGTACTGGGCATACAAGGTATGTGACCTCAAAGAAGTATTTATAGTGGTTACTTTTTTTCTCATTGTACTGATCAGCTATGAAATATTTACGTGGACCTTGCCTTGTCATGCCAATTCCTGGCAGCCAAATGATGCCCATGTTTGAAAGAAAAATAAATCATAAAGGTCAACGTGGAACATGTGCATTTCGCTGCTGGAATGGCTCTTGTTTAGAAACAGTTGCTGGAATGGCTCGTTTATCTGAGGCAAAGATGACAATGGGATGACATCAATTAACATAATTGTGTTTTGTTACTCTTCCAGAACAGCATTCCTGTTTTCTGCCCTGGTTTGACTGATGGCTCATTGGGGGACATGCTGTATTTCCACTCATTTCGCAAACCTGGTTTGGTCATTGATGTTGTTCAAGGCATGTTCTCTTTCATTTGGTTTGCTGTCCCCCTATCCAGTATGATTGTGAAATGGATTTGATGCTTGCTGGTTCTTTGAACAGATATAAGAGCCATGAATGGTGAAGCTGTCCATGCAAGCCCTAGGAAGACAGGCATGATTATTCTTGGAGGTGGACTGCCAAAACACCATATTTGCAATGCAAACATGATGCGAAATGGTGCAGATTATGCTGTTTTTATAAATACTGCACAGGAGTTTGATGGGAGTGATTCTGGGGCTCGTCCTGATGAGGCTGTGTCATGGGGGAAGATACGGGGTTCTGCAAAAACTGTGAAAGTAGACATTTGCATACCTATCTTTGTTATGTTCTGCTCTTTTTGCTAATATTTTATTGCTGTAGGTCTTGTAATTGTTACCCTGGATGACTTTCCATTATTTGTTTTTTGCTGGTAATTAGACCAATTTGAGAAAATAGAGTGGATAAACTTGGAATGGAGTCCCAAATATAGTGTCTGGGATTGCAGTTAGTACTTGTAAGTGCAAATAACTTCAAGAAGTGGTCGACATATTTTACACTAGGGGCAGTGTGGAAATTGTAAACCACATTTGTATTTTCTGCCCAAAATTACAACCGGTTTCAATTGCTACTTGGTTTGAATCAGAAAAGTTGGAACCAGTTTACCGGTACTGCCCTAGAGTGCACAGCTTAAAAGATGTCATCCTTTTACAACATTTAAACTAATTGCAACTTTGTGTGCATATGAAGATACCGCCAATCAACTTGCCTCAGTTTTTTCTTCCTCTCTCTCTCCCTTTGCAGGAACTGCTTTTCAACTGTAGGATGAAAATGATCTTTGTCATAACTAATCTTGAACTTTCAATTTTGATTGTTTGCTTGGGTTGCTTTAAAAATGTGATTTGATTCTTATTAATTTTTATGTTTGACTATTGTAACCATCTAACTATTCTCCTCAGGTTCATTGTGATGCAACTATAGCCTTCCCATTATTGGTAGCTGAAACATTTGCGAAAAGGACAAATAGAACTGCTGATACTGGCTTGTGATGCCCATAGATTTTTGCTAATGCCAATCTTCACTGGGGTTCTGAGATGGGTATTGTCTTCTTTTCCTTATCAATTTGTTCACCTCATGTTCGTGAACATTAGCTATGCATGCTAACCTGTGAATAGGCCTGTTCATGGGCCGGTTTTGGTTCAAGCTTTCCTTTATCTCATGGCTTGTACCATTTTGAATGTCTAAAAGCTCAATCCTGCCTATTTGAGAATATAAAAATTCAACTGTTCAGATTGAAAGTAGACATGATGAGCTAAAGGATACCAAAGTAGAGCCCAAAACTCCATTTTTTATCTACTCAATTCTAGTTGTCAAAGTCACCAGACATCCTTAAAAATCGCCAAGACATGGACACCTAATGAGTTTGACCACTAAAATCAAGCAAGTAGAATTTTTTTTGAGCTGAAATTTGATATAGTCGTCAAGTCTAATGTTAATATTAACTGTTGTTTTCTAATGAATTTAAATATATTAAAAAAAAAAGGAGGAAAAATGGAGCAGGTGTAAACACATATATAATGGCTAAATGTGCCTAAAGCCAAACAGGCTTTCATGGGCTTCTTTTTAAAAGCTTAAGCCTGCCCATTTAGCTAAATGGGCTCAAATTTTATCTTGAGCCTGACCCAACAAGCTGTTACATGTGTTCAAACCTGTTCTTTTATGATGGGTTAGGGTGAGTTTCGGACCGGGTTTAGTCTAAGGAACAAGCCTACCTGGGACATGATTTCCTGCTGTAAAAGATTTTGACTAAAGCCGTCAGAAATTTGAATGCAGATCTGGCACCAGTCATGAAGAGGTTGAAATTTGCAGTTGTGCTATTTAATACCCATGAGTGGAATGGCGAGCTGTAACAGCAGTAATTTACTTGGGATCATAATGAAGTATCTAACACCACTTTAGCATGAGTTGGATGTCTAACTTGCTGGACTTAACAGGTTTCTGTGTCCATGTCTAATTTGCATAATGATTTTTCTGTTTTTTGGTTCAACTTCTTAATGTAATTTTTGGTTTTTTTCCATTCTTGTGCATTTTACTTCTTATGATCTAATGACATGGTTATTGAAAAGTGTTACTCTTCGCATTTTACTAAAACTTTTGTAACTAATGATTTTATTACATATTTTGGTGAAATGTCTTTCATACATTGCAATTAGAAAATAAAATCTCACTGATGTAGTTACTGAACCATTGTGATTTGCTTATTCTTTTCATCATAAAACGAAAAGTCGTCTTCACTTCTTATGTTCCTGGCCATGGCTAGCACTTCTGAATCCACTGCAGTGACTGTAGGCAATAATTTGGCAAGCCCACCCACTTCTACTACATTGATGCATCGTCGAGCAGAAGGGCCTGAGAATCAAAAGCTCAACAAGCACCATCTTCCAACCGATAGCCGGCTGTGGGTGGAGGTGTAATACTTGTTGGCCTGGCAATGGCATTTTTGGTTGTCATCATCTGCTACATTCGTGTAACGAGAAGAAATTGAGTGAACTTGGTCTAGTTTGATCTTCTTTTGTATGTACATGGGTGAGATTCATCAAACATTACCAATTCTTCAGCAATTAGGTCTGTTCACGGGCTGGGTTTTGTCAAAAAAGCCCAAGCCTGTCTGAAGCCCATCGGGCTTTAAAAAACAATAACCATATACATTTTATGAGGTACAAAGTGTGAAGATGTAAATTTGAAGTAATTTCAGAACATTTGTTGATTCTCAAAGATCCAACTTTGAAGAATCAATTGAGTTGGTTGCTATTTGAAGTTGAGGACAGACAAACAAAACAGTTTGCATCTAGGGGAACCTCAAGATTTTAAGTCGAGCTTTATTCTTAAAACCTCGAGCATGTAATTTCAAATTTAGCACATGATAGCTTCCTATTTGTTTTAGGAAACTAAGAATTCAAAATATGTGTTTTTTGACATGTCAAACAACTTATTGGAGGACAACCACTGAAACTACAAAACCTTTTTCAATTTCAAGTGACTATAATTACTTTGTTTTTCTCCGTTTTTATAGCGAGTCCTATCTTTTCTTAAAATTAGTCCCTGAGTTTAGATTTGTTTTGGTGTTGTGCTCTATTCTTCTCTATTTTGAACTACTTTAGTGATTATTTTCTCTATTTCAAGGTTTAAATACATAATTTTGATGAATAGGCCGTATTGGTGTTAGATCGGGAGATTTGCTAGGTGGGTAGTTTCGGGGCAACGAACGAGTCTTAGTAGGGTGAAATATCGGCCGATACAATATCGGCCGATACAGTATATATATCGGCCAATATCGCAGGCATATATCAGCTATGATATCGGCCGGTATATATAAAATCTGAAAATATCGGCCGATATATGTATTTTTTTTATTTTTTTAATACAAAAATAAAAGCAATCAACTAATATTTGAAAAAAAAACATCTAATTTTTTTTTAAAGAAAGGAAAAGATAAATATCACCCTTCACATATTGGTCATATTTCGATTTAAAAAAAAAACATTGATATTTTGAAGAATGACATTTATTACCTTGCCTAAATAATAATAAAAAACTTACGGAGCAAAATCATTCTTAAATTAATGCCCAAACAAGTTGCCTATATTTTTTTGAATTTTCCATCCAATTGTAACAAGGAATCAGGATACAAATCGGTAAATAAAATGATGATTATGTCTAAGTCTCATTCCTAGTTTCCTTTCATATGTTTCCATTAATTGAGTCAAGTCTAAACTGCCAACTTTAATTGAATTAATGGTGAATTTCTATTAATTGAGCCAACTCCAAATTGGCAACAACGTTTATGAGAATTAATTGTGGATTTTTTATTTTTTAAGTTATGAAAATACAAGATTTTTGCTAATATTTGAAAAAAAAATCATTTTTTTAAAAAAGAAAAAAATAATATCACCCTTCCATATCGGTCATATTTCAATTTAAAAAAAAAAAAAAACACTGATATTTTTGCACATCAGTGGATTAGAACAATGTTATCAGAACCGCGGTCTAACGAACCATTTTAGAGGCATTTTGGGTTCGACCGCAGTCAAAGTCGGTCAAGTAGTAATATAATATAAATATTACATATAAAATTAAGTAAGCTATCTTTTACCAATGACATTAATATAAATATTAAAAATAGCATTTAAACTCTAAATAATATATCAAAACGGTGAAAGATATGTGATAGAAATGATAATCAATATTTATATTTCAAATATATACATTTTCTAATTTAATTTTGAAAGGTAAAATTAAAAAAAAAAAAAAAATCAAAATTTGTGAACCGTAGTCCGCGGCTCACGATTTGTGGGTAAAAACCGCAAACAACCGCTGCTCTGACCGGTTTTCTGCGGTTTTGACCCACAGCCAGTTCTCAACCAGAACCGAACCGCAGCCGCCGCAGTTCCGGTCGAACTGCGGGTTCGACCTTGGTTCGGTTCGGTTCGGTTCTGATAACATGGGATTAGAATGACATTTATTACATTACTTAAATAATAATAAAAACTTACGGACAAAATCATGCCTAAATCAACGCCCAAACAGGTTGCCATATTTTGTTAAATTTTCTAGACAATTCTTGTAAAAAATCAGGTCCAATTCGGTCAATAAAACTGTTCTTATTTCTCACATCTCTTTCCTTTCATGGACATGGTAGGGCTTCTATTAATTCCAAATTGACAGTGTTAATGGGAATTAATGGTTGATTTCCATTAATTGAGCCGAAGTCCAAATTGGCAAGAACGGTAATGGAAATTTAATGCTGGGCTTTCGTTAATGAGAATAAAAAAAAGGCAATAAAATAAATTAGAACACAAAATACCAAATCTGAAGATGTATTAAGAGGAAATTTACATATTTACATTAATTATTATTAATTGAGATTTATTAATTTGAAATATATTTACATATTTAGATTTACATATTTCCATAAAAAGTTTCTACAATTTTTTTGTAATTTTTCATCATTTTTTTAAAAAAACATTTGAAATTCTCGAGTTCGTAACTTAAAAATAATATTTGAATATGTAAATGACCGATATTTAATAAAACAATTACGTATCTATGATCCCTATAATTTTTTTGATTTTATATGTTTTTTGAATTTTTTGAAAAAAAAATGGTAGGAGAAAGAAAAATATCAGCCAATATATCGGCCTAGCTGATATTTTTACCCCTAAGTCCTACATTGGTTGTAAAGGGAGAAATTTAAGGATTTGGGCCACTCTACTTAATAGATCAGTCTTTTGAGTTCGATACCTAAGTACTATCAGGTAAGTGGAGCCACATACATACTAGGTCCATTGAAGAAATCAGCTGAGACCGGCTTGAGTGAGTCTGATTGACACGATGAGTGACGTGAGCCAACTCAGCCAAGAGCTTTCTAAAGGGATGATCTATTGATCTCTAGTGTTACCTTGCACAATTAATAGCTTCAATAAATCTGTAAAGTAGATGGCTATCATGTAATAAAATTAGAGGATTAAAAAAACAATGATATATAACCAATATGACTGACTCAGTCAAAATTCATCAACTCACATTGCTTCCAGAAAAACTGATTCACCTAAGGCGATGCACATTGAATCGGCTCAGTCTTCATACACAAAGTGTGTAACACTGGAATTTTGTACACCTTCCAAAGACTACAACCGATTGATAGAAATTTCTAATATATGAGTTGACTAATTGGGGGTCTGCAATTTGGATGGACTGGATTAACGACAGAGCTTTAACTTGAACAAGAAGAAGCCCAACTTGAATGGGTCAACCCAAGATGAAAAACATATACAGTAAAAGATCTATAACGTATTACTCTATAAAGTTAAAATTTGTCTAAAATAATATTGGCAAGCCTATAGAAAATGTAATACGTATTACTCTATAAAGTTAAAATTTATCTAAAATGATATCAGCGGGCCTATAAAAAATGTAATAAATCTCTCTAACTCATAACTCAGTATTCAATACATTCAGAATAAAAGAAAAAAAAATTAATTTTTATATTGTTATTTGTTGAATTTTAAGACTTAAATTTTTATAAAAATTATGTTTTAGTGCATCTCTCATGCATCATATTTTATTATATTTTTTAGCTTTTTTAGACATTTGTTAGAGAGAGTCGATTAGATATCTATTTTGAAATTTAAGAAGTAAAATTACACAACGATGTGATGTTCTTAGATATACACAAGAAATTCTTATTATATTTTAATAGTGGATACTTATTTTTATAAATGCATCTTTATTTAAAATATACCAATATAATATATATACTTAATTATCTAATTAATTATATAGATTAATCTGTAATTTAATTTAATTCTATCTGAATTGATCAATTCAAATTAAAAGTAAATTCAACTTTTGAAATGATTTAGATTATGAGTGAAGTAAATCGAATAATTGAATCTCTTACTGTAAATGTGACTCAACTAACCTATTGCCCTTTTTTTTGGGTAGAGATAGGGTGTAGTTCAACTAGTAATCTCCTGCCTCAGTGAGTAGAGAGGTGCCAAAAGGGCAATCGGTATCACCAATAGAGATTTTACTTGACTTTTCTACTATTTTCTACACGTAAATTCAAAAATAGATAGAAATATATGTATTTTTTATAAAAGTACCTATGCTTTTTTTTATACTATTAAAAAAAACATATGTATTTTTGTAATAAAAATTACATAAATAATAAAGATAATCAGATCTCTTAGTTTAAAAAATACCGGCGTCTTTCCCAGTGTGTTCAGTACTCCATACTCTGTACTTGCAAGGGAGAGAGAGAGCACAAAAATGACAAGCAACGAAACGGGTAGAGGAGGAGAACAGATGGCGGAGGACCCTTCCGATCCCACGTGTGGAATCGCTCCAACCGTTGATCAGGTGATGAGTGAGGTCCATTTGGGCTGTCCTCCTTATTTTTGGGGTCCTTACGTTACCCATTTCACCTTCCGCATCCCACCTTCCCGTTCACCAGGTGTCACACCCTCTCTCTCTCTGTGCTTCTCTTTGTCTTTGTTTTCCTTTTCCTTGTTTTCTCTGAACACTCCAAAGCTGTGAGCAAAGTTGGCATTTCTGCATACTTGGGGTAAAAGTCCAGGACAGAAATAGTTTGAATACGGTTCAGTTTATGTTGAAAATATGATTAAACATTTAGTTATTATAAAGTTAGATGTATTACAAAAAATCAGAAATGGATATGTATAGGTACAAGACATTCAATTTGACAGATTTGGGGATAAAAATTCAACTAAATTATTATATAAGTTTAACATAGTTATATTTTTGTAATTTTCTAAAACGTTCTACATAAAAATAAAGACTCAAAACTATCTTTTAGACTTAATTTTGTTGTCGCCAAAAAAATTAGAAAAAAAACCAACTTTAAAAAACTTATTTTCAAAAAGAAAGCTTCATTGATGCTATACGTTTGGTAAGAAAAAGGGCATAATGAGATATTTTGAATTCCTTTTCTCTCTTTATCTTTCCTGAATATTCTGTGTACAACCTCATCAAGTACCTTGAGAAAAAAAATGTTTAATTCATATATGTAATCATTTAAAAAGAAAAAAACGCAGAAAATCAAAGGTTCGGTGAACAATTTGATGGGTCGTATCATTGTCATCATCATTGAAGCTTATTTAAGACTTCTTGAGTTAATGACTCTTTTCTTGTATCATTGTCATCATCATTGAAGCCTTAATATATTGAAGACTGGATGCTTGTATAAATTCCAAGATCTAGTTGAGTCTTTGACTTGGACCATCAAGTCTTCCAAGTTTGACTGACATTGTTGGACACGTGGAGCAGTTGGGTTTCTGAATTTTTCAATATTTATGATGTATAAAGTTCCATACTCTAAAACCAGTTCTATTGGATAATCCATGGTGCTGTATTGGAGGAAAGAACTGAGCAGTTAAGGAAGGTGGTTCTGAGGCATGATTCAATGACCTGCACTAAAATGTAGTGGGTTAGGGCTTGATAACTGAGTTTTTGGGGTACTGTCATGTCACTGGAGTTGCTTCTTTGGAACAATTGGGATCTCATCAATGTGTGCCTTGTAAAGTTGAGAGGGTACATGTATGCTTCAGAAGACTATTATGGTCATGGGAAATACCAATGCTTGGCCAGGGAGAATTTAATGTTGTATATGCAACCAAACATTCAGCACATGGAATGCAATGAAGGGTATCCAATTGGGCAATAATAACTTAGACAATTGACATGCAACTGAATGGTTAGAGAAGAAATATTGACAGGGTTCCATGTATCCCAATTGTGAAAAATCCCCCATTAAGATAATTGGGATTGATAAGTGGCAATATTTATTGCTTTTGTGCCTACACATGGATGGTAAGACCAGAAGAATGATCATCGGCACTGTAAGATGGTCCCCACCAGTACAGAGCACTTTGGTCTGAGCAGAATATGGATTCTTGCAGGTCACGTTTTTGAGCTTTTAAAGTTTGGTTTAAACATATTCTTTTCTCAAGTATTAAAACTGTTAGGATGCATTTGGCAACTGGTAGGATTAAGGCCACAAGATCTTTCTTTTTTCTGAAAGATTAAGGCTACAAGATCTTAAAGCTGACAGATTAGAAGAGAATATTGTCAGAATAAAATCTTGTTTTTTCGCATCTACCACAAAATCCTGACATTATTATTTTTTTAAATAAAATCTTGTTGCTCTGTAGGTGTTGAAGATCAAGTTAGGTTATAATCTTGTGTAACGGAGATGAGAGATGGGCAACTGAGAAAAGAGGGTTTTTTTTTTTTGACAAAGAGAGATGAGAGAGCAACAATGAAACAAAAAATAAACAGAGATGAGAGACGGAAAGAGGGGGGAAAGAGGTACTTGTTGAAACAACATTAGAGTTGTTGAGGTTAGCCTGAGAGTGATGAGCTACTTGCTGTAGGATTTTGATAAATGAAGAAAGAAATAATGATGGAGGAGAATGAATGTGTGCGTATTGCTGTGAGAATTGATTGTGCACTATTACAGGCACATGTATTAATACCAATTCTGACATAATTTCAGCCTTGACAAAAAACCCTTGATTAAGAGAATATAATAAAAACAGATCTTCATTTGTTCTATGGTCAGATCTCTACAAATAGTAAGTTGTATGGTACATTTGAGGACTGCAAGAATTGTACATACATTGACACAACTGTACAATTTACCAGAGAGGAGGTGGGACTCGAAGAAATCCCAACCTTAGTTCTGCCAGATTTCTTGAGTGTAGATTAGTAACTTGGGGAGGAGGGGGAAAGAGGAGAGGGGGGGTGTGTTGGACTCTCTACCTGCAGATATTGTACTGTGATTTCCCAGACACATAGATCTGCCAACACACGATTCTGTTAGTCGAAAATCTCACATATGGTAAGACATTATGGGATACATAAAATGAAATGAACATTTGAGGCCTTCTTGGTCACTGATCTCAGTGGGTTGAATCCTGCCTCTTTGCATATTTGTCATTTCTATGTTTGATTCTGTTTGTTGCAACCAAATACTTCAATTTGAAACTAAGTTCCTGTTCTCCATCGTAGAAAAAGCCAATCTAAACACAAAAGGGCCACTCTCGATAGTGTTACCGGGTGTGCGTGGATGAGGAGGTTTTCACATGCCCCAAGGATTAGTCAGGTGCTCTAAGAGGCTTGGACATCTTCGTTTTATGAAAAAAAAAGCCAATCTAAAATGTCTTCAACACAACAAGAGCCTGTAGCAGAATTGACAACTTCTAACTGTTGTAATCACAAACAAAGGTTGCGGGCTTGAAATGATGTCACCATTTCAGAAAAAGGGACACTAGAAGTAGAGCATCCTTGGGGTGCATTTGCATCCCTGGAATTCTTGAACGCAGAACATGGATTTTTCCACTATGTTTCCAATCTTAAGTTATCAACTTTTCTAGTTTTAGAAATATCAGCTTATTGTCTTCAGTTTGTGCCACTGGATGCACTGTGTAATGGTACTATTTGGCTTGTGAAACTTGACCAAGTCTAACTAAATGATGGATATGGCTTATACCTTTATAGTATGCTTTGATTCTATTGCATTTCTTGTGTATGTTATGGGTCTGGTTGTTACTCAAAATTTTAGGTCCTAGAAGTTTGAAATGCATGACATTGTATCTGCTATTGTTGAATAAATGTCTATGTCATGTTTTATTCTCTCTCTCTCTCTCTCTCTCTCTCTCACACACACACACACACACACACACACGCCACCCCACCCACCCACACACACACACACTATCATGTGGAAGCTTGAAGAATGATCAATAATAGACTACATAATTGGTTTCATGATTTAGAAATAGATACCACTAAAGGATGTAAAGACCCTGTCCATGGAGGAGAAAAAACTTCAACAAATCAAATGCTTGCTTTGGACAAAGATGGCGATCTAGTTCTAGCTCGACAAAGCAGTAAGATCTCTTACCTTCCTGTTAAGTTTCCTCATTTGCTTTCCTAAATGATTTCTAATGATTCACTTCTTTTTATTTTATGATTCCAAATTCTCACGTTGTCAATGATGCATCAACTTATTAGTTTATATATTTGTCTTTTCCAATATCATCAATACTAGGCAATATTGAGCTTGTTGAAAAGGTAATAATGTAACCTATCAAATGGTTACTTTTTTTTATTTAGAGAATGTTTGGCACATAAATTAAAATGGAAGAAACATAATATTGTTCCCAGCTTATGCAGATAGTTATAAATGAAATTTCACTTCTTCTTTTTTTTGTCATTTTCTTGTTTGTTTTATTTTGCGGGATTGGAATGGGAATCTCATTTGTTTATAAACTTACTCTTTACCTTTAGACACGTCACACCTACTATGTTAGGGGACTCTAATCATGATTTAATGAATTTACAACTCTCGTTACTGGGTGAGACTCCATCCAGATCTAAATAATCCACAAAAGAGCCTTCTTCTAACTAGGAGAGTCAATAGGCTACCTGTTTTCAATTCCTTGTTTTCATTGTACTTGGGTGGAACAATCTGAGCTTCTGACAGAATATGAAAGATGACCTTAGGCCTGTGTAGAATCCTCAACAAACGCATGTGGACACTCCTAAGTTCGAGAACAAACTCTTAAATACACATAAAGACCTGTTTTTCTTTTCTTTGCTTATTGTGTGCTACTTTTGGTAATGTACTAGGGCCCTGGGCACTTCCAAAAAAAAAAGGAGTTGGTCGCAGTTTGTGTACCTGTTTTAAATGGTTGATAGTTTTTATATTCTTTTCTTGCAGAAGGTTCAATGAGTCACAGACTAACCATCCAACACAAAATAACTTCTTCGATCCCTAGTGTTGGATTACAGGTATTTCATGGTCCTTATGCTGGTTTATGTGTTTATTCTCATTCTGTGATCCTCCATCATTTCTCTTTTCCACCTTTCAGGTGTGGAGAGGAGCATTGTTGTTAGCTGATTTTATCTTGCATAAAATCTTCACATCATCAGACTTAAATGGCATTGTTGCATTAGAACTTGGTTCTGGAACAGGTACCATTGAGTTCATGTCAAACTATCTATTGGATTACATTTTGGCATATATTTTTGTATTGCAGAGTCCTCTATGGCAATACTGTTGAATCACCGATGACCACGTCTTCTTTATCAGGATTGGTTGGTCTACTACTTTCACGTGTTGCTAAGACTGTCTATTTAACAGGTAGATGTTATATTTATTAGCGAAAGTCTATACTTTGTTCTTGATCAATTTTTAAATCATTTATATGTGTACTGCTATTAATTGGTTTTCTTACTTCTTTCCAATATCTCTTGAGGAATGGCATATAGCATGGTTATAGCCGATTCCCGACTCTTGTTCCCATTGACATGTTCTTAGGATAGAAGAGTTTGGCAAGTGATGAACAGGAAAGACTTCCTTGAAAGATGATAATTATCAACTTGTAGCCCATAATATTTCTGTTTGGAAGGTGATAAGGCTCCAAGTCCCGATGGTTTCAATTTCAAATTTAAAAAGCCATGTTGGGACGTAGAGGGATAGGATTTCATTGAAGGTTTTAAGGAATATCATGAAAGGAGCATTATCAATAAAGGCTTGAAAAATTCCTTTATCACGTAGGTTCCTAAAAGGGAAGGAGCATTGGATTTATCACACTTTAGGCCTATAAGCTTGATTAGGCCATCAAAAGTGGACCACATCTTATGTCTTTCATCCCCACCCGTCCAATTGTCGATCCATAAGTTGCGATGAGGATCAAACACATGGATCTTCCAAATTGACTTGAACATATGATCACTAGGGCCATGAAAAGTGGAGTGCAGTTTACATTTTTCAATCCATATGTCCGATTCTTGACCCATAAGTTGTGATGGAGATCTAACATATGGACCTTCGACATGGACTTGATCTTGTGATCATTGGGACATCAAAGTGGAGAAAATCCTATATCTGTCAATCCATGCATCCGATCGTCGATTTGTAAGTTGCAAAGGAGATCTAACACCTAAGTCTTTCAAATGGACTTGAGCTTGTGATCATCGGGCCACCATGAGTGGGTCACACAACATATCTTGATTCATGTCACTTGATTGAATATCAATGAGTTGTAGATGTTGAGATATATTATAATTTCCATTTATTGATGTATTTCTATCCCTCTTAATTAGGAAATTAGGATCCTCACATATCGTGAGAGATTATCTTTTGTACTCTATATATTGTCTTCCATTTAGTGAATTAATACAATTGAGAGATAATTCTCCTTTTAACTTTCTACATGGTATCGAGACAGGTTTAGATAAATTTTTTTTTCAACCGCTCTTTCCTCCCAGATCTATTTCTTTTCCTTTCTTTTCTTTTCCTTTTCTCTCCTTGCCGTTGATTTTCCTGTAGCAGTTTATCCATCCGCTGTCCATCTCCTTTTCCGACGAACCTCCTTCCGGCAGGAACGTGCCTACCCCTGTCGTTTTTGGTAGGGCTACCCATCCATCGGCTTGGATCTGCCAAATGATGCCTTTGGCCTGTAGTTGTTGGGCTCCTCCTTCTCCAGCGACACTACTGCCTGTATTGGATTAATTTCTAAGCAAACTATATACAATGTAATTTAATGCAGATTATGGTATTGAAGTGCTCAACAACTGTGCAAAGAATGTTGGTTTGAACTCTGGGATGTTTCAGCATCATGGTACCTCAGTTCATGTGCGTAAACTTGATTGGAAAGAGTCATGGCCTCCTGCTGTAGGGGAGCATGATTTTCAGTCTCAGCAAGAGTGAGTATTTGGTTTGGCACTTCTCTATGTTATTAGACTTGATTGTATAACTGGTTCTGTTGATCCCTTATAACAATGAAAATACTTCTACAACATTGCCATGTCAAATACAAACTTGTAGGATATGCGTAGATACATCTTTAGTTCATCTTTTAAAGCATTTTTTTTTTAATTCTTTTTTGAGCAGTGACAACAGTAATAATATTAATAATGAAAATAAAGAACAAACTAAAGGTATAAAAGGCTTAACCCGACAACCAAACTCCAAGAAAAATATAATTGTTCCTATAAACCAACAAAAGAAAACTCTTTTGTGCTCCCTATCCACGCCAAACTTAGCCAAGAAGTCTCCAATGTGCTTCAATTTTCTCAACTTCTTTCTTGCATGAAATTCAACATTCTTAGGCAAAAATTGTGACTTCAAGTCTCTTTTGAAGCCATCCCATGAGTCTATTGTACAACGGCCTTTTTCTACGTCACATTGCTTCGTCCCCACCAAAGCATGGCATCATCAGTGAGGTACATGGTGGAAGTATCAATTTTGGCCTCATCAATCTTCGCGGCCTTAAAGTAGTGCTCAAGTTGCCATATGAAATTCTCCAGCTCTTTGGAGACTCGAGTACCACAATACTTCTTAGGTTTAGGGATTTACCTCTTTTGTTCATCCCTTATGGTGACTCCACTGAAATAGTTTTTTCAAGAAGACATATCTTGGTGCAGAAGTTATCCATCTCTTGCTGCCCCTTGAACATAGCCCAGACCAACTCTACCAAGTCTCGACTTTGAGCCTTGCCTTCCCTTCTCTATCTGAGATGAGAAGCCTTCCCTTATACTAGCAATTTCTTCTTTTAGTGCATTCACATTGGAGTCTATTTTAGTCTCCAACGTATCCTATTTTATCATCAAGCTCTCCAGCAATAGCCTTTAGATGGCCATCCATGCTTTCCAATTTTCTTCCTAGCACAACGACGTCCAATTGTGGCTCTTGTGTTGGATCACATTGGGAGGGTCTCTTACCTTTCTTTAGTTTCTCTTCAGTCAAGGTCCTATCCTTTTCCGAAGCCATCTCTTTACCTCTCACGGTGTGGCTTGTTGGTGTAGAATCGAGCTCTGATAACCACTGTCACGGACTTGGTGAAACCTTCCTTGATTCAAGTCTCTTGGTACTCACTCTTGTCTCCCATGCTAAAGTGAGTAAGCCTTTCACAAAGTTGGCCACTTTTTGGACCAAAGTGATCACACTAAACCACACACAACTTGAATACTTAATTGAGAGAGATGGGACACCATGATCTGAACAAAAAAACACAACTTAGATTGAACACAGAGAATTACAAGAGGTTTTGGGAGACTTTCAAGCTCTCTCACCCACACTTGCTACAATTCTTAGCCAGCTTAGGAGCAAATGAGCTCCCCACAACTATTTATACTGAGACAAAGGATCACCAATAGCTTAGATTGTGCTATGTGGCATATGTCAGCTTGTTCAGGCTTGGGCTTTTTAGAGTCCCAACAGGTTTAATTTCAATTATATATTTTTGAATGATAATTTCGATTGTATTATTAAATAAATTTTATAAAGAACAAATTATGTTTGAAGTAATTTCTGCATTTATATGTAACATCGATTAAATAAATTGGGCTCTCATGATTTTATGGTTTGAGACTCAAACTTGTGCTTTTTGGCTGGGTTCAGGCTCTTGGATTGATTTCAGATTTGGTCCTTATATTTGGACCAAAATGGGCCTGGCTTGAGGCCAGGTCCACCTGAAACTTAAATTGTTTGGATTTTTTCATGCTGGCTTGGATTGCGGCTGGCTCAAGTTGCACCCTTATGCCATACATTAGGGATCCTATGTGATCATGTATTAGATTTGGGTGCCTTATCTGGACTGTTATGTTTGTTGAGGCTCAATATTCAATTTGTTTTGTACATTTCAACAAAAGTATTCAAATTTATTTTTATGACAACCCTGTTGCACAGGAATACATATTCATGGACCTTGTCTGAAGTCAACGAAGCTGAGGGAGCATCGTTGATTTTAGCTGCTGATGTAATTTATAGTGATGACTTGACAGATGCATTTTTCAATACTCTAGAAAGATTAATGTCTCGAGGTGCCAAAAAGGTTTGACATGCCACTTAATATTTGTTTCTGTGTATGTATGCATGCATATACATATTACGCATTCAACATGTGTATGTATACACATATGCTGTATGCTTGCATGCATGTGCACAGTATGATATATGTTCATACTTGGAATCTATGCACTTGTGTACTTTTTGCGCATATGTATATATATATATATATATATATATATGTATATGTTTTATCCATCACAACCCTTCATTCATGCTTCCCTAGTTGACCCTCACTGTCATACACCATTGGATTAAATTCATAGAACAAGCTCAGTTTATGAGTCCTTTAGCCTTTGGGAACAAATTAAGGCTACGACTTTATGATGGGCCACATATTTGGTCACCCTTCCCCCATTCACCACCCACCAACTTCTCTCTCTCCTCTCCCAAATAGATGCAAGTTCCAAATCTGCAAGTTGTTATTTCAGGTATTGTACATGGCCTTTGAAAATAGATAATTTCAGTCTAAATCTGCAAGTTGTTACTTCCAGGTGTTGTACATGGCCTTGGAAAAGAGATATAATTTCAGTCTAGATGATCTTGATGTTGTTGCCAATGGATATTCTCACTTCCGAAGCTATTTGAAGGATGAGGAAGGTAAGCAAATTTTCTTGACTATACAAGAGGCTTCTAGAGGGATGTTTCTTTTTGAGTATTTGCTGTTCTCCTGGGACTATTTTTTTGAGGGGTGTAAATTGCAAGTGTTCCTTGTGGCACATGTGGGACCTTTAAAATCCTCACTGAAACACAACTAAAATAGCGTAAGGTATGTTTTCAAGGGAATAAAGTTGGAAACATCCTTTCCTGTCAATATCATTTACCCCTAAGTATCATGGATACGAGTGCAAGTGTTGAAGTCAGACATTGGTAGAAGGTGTTGGATTAGACATTCTAGAAAAAAAAACAGGACATGGGGACAACACCGTATTTAAGCAAATTTAAATCTAAATTTATTTTAAATGAAATTAAGGTGTCAAAGTAACACTAATAAAAAATAATATACTAATTTTATTCTAAACATTTCAAGTGACAAACATATTGATGTTTTAATTAGGTTTTAAAGTGAAAATGTGTTGCAATATTATAGTCATCTTGTGAAAGAATTTTGAAAAGCACCAAAAGAGTTTATGAAAAATGGGTGCAAGTGTCGACAACTGTCTGATATGGGTGTAAATGTCTAGAAGTGTCTGTGCAACATAGGGGGGAAATAAGGCTTTTGGAATTGCATGTGTCAAGTGAAATTTCAGGTAATTTTCACCAGAGATTCAATTATAAAACAGGTGAATCCTCCCAGCCGAAAAGGATTTTTTGTACAATTTAGAAATGCACCAGTTCTTTAATCAGCATCAACTCCAGAAGATAGATGGTTGAGAAAGAAAGTACAATAAAGATCCCTACTCAACAGAAAAATTGCTAAATATTGAAATAGCTTCCAATTTGGGAGATTCTTCTGTCCAGGATGGTTTACATAAAATCAGGAGCATCATATTGTGGCCCCATTTGTACGAACTAAGACCTAGGAAAAAGGTACACTTTCTGATGGGGCTTGTGTTTAATTGTACCTTTCCTTTGTTTTGTTGTTTGTCTATGATTACCAAATGTTGAGGTGGATGTACCCTTGCAAAGCAAGTAGTGTCAGGTCTGAAGCAAGCATTTTTCCCCTTATAACATACACTGTTGTACAGAACTCAGGAAGCTTGGAAATGGATCAACCGGTTTTGTGGCCAAGCTTGTTGATCATAGGCAGATCCCACAATATATCAAGGAGTATGACAGGGGAAGGGATTTAGAGATTTGGAGCATTGGATATGTCTCTGGCAGATGAAACTGATTCAGAAACCTTTTCAATAGCAATGAAGCAGGCTTTTTGTATGAGGTGTTTGACGATTCTTTATTAGCAGCATGTTGTTTTCCTTAGATTAGACCAGTACTTTGGATGTATTTTTCTTTTTTTTCTATAATTAGTGGGAAACGTTGTTCTTTTGTACATAACTGTCTAGGTTGCATCTTTTGTGCTTTGTATACTAGCAACTTCTTTTATTTGAACGGAAATTTCTGCTACCATTCTAAGGTTCTTCATGTGCAAAGTTTGCCTGCATTCACTGCATCACATGGTTGTGAAATTTTACATGAAGCTGAGTTCCTATCGGCGACAATACCCAAATAGGGCCAACCTGGGCTCTATTTAACCCCATAGCCCCTCACACCCTATCCTACCTTGTGAATTGGATCCTTACTTAATTTGAACTCATTTTGAGTTGATTTCACCCTTGGAGATAAAGGGAAATAATGGGGGGTCACCCTCCGTTACCCTTGTATGGTAATGGAGGGATAAAGGTAAAAAATCAATTTTTTACGTCTCTCCCTCCCACTTTTGAGAACTCTTTCTCACCAAGGGATATTCATAATATGGGAGGTAATCCTGGAAAATTTATCCCTCATCCAAACACAGCATAAAGATCTTGAAAATAAGAAAGGAATTCCCATCTAGTTTCCTCCTATAACACCGTACTTTTACGCCCATGACTTGAAAGAATTATTTTGTTTAGTAACATTGGTGAGAAAATATAACAATCCCACAATGATGAGATAGACAACCTGTGGATATGATCTTAAATAGGTGGTACATTGACAAAGATGATCACATCTTTAATTTTGTATATCTAACGTTGTTGATTAATAATACTAGGATATTGAACAAAATTAAAAATAAAATTTATTATTCTATTTTTAGTTATGTTTTTTATCTTTTTTTTCCTTGCTCGTATTAAAGCGGCTAATAAACTTTCAATAATTGGCCAGGCAAGATTTAGATAAAATTATTTAAAATTTCAATCAATTATTTTTTTCTATTTTATAGCCATTTCTGGAGAAAAAATTATATAGGCCATCATGTGACATTAAAGGGCCCAATTTTCAAGTCCAGCCCATTAATGACTTCAATGATAACAAAGCATGGGCCACCTTCATCCTAGAAGTTTGTATCCATCAACATATCCAACTCAGTAGCTGAAAAGTGTAGGCCCAACATAGAATTAGAGAGAAGCCTACAAGCTGAGTCCATTAACACGATAGGGCCTCAACTCAAAACAAAGTACTGGCCCATGTATCAAAAAAAAAAAGATAAAAGTGCATGGGCCCCATTTAAGCGTTAGAAGAAGGCAAATATTAGTTGTCCAAGGTCCATATCATGGTTCAGTGAATTGATATTTAAGAGACGTGATCAAGAAAAATATGATAAAAATTAGAGTGATTAACATTTTATTTGAGAGTGAAACAACAAATTTAGATTTCTCTTTTTTCAGCATTTAATGGACAACCTTTTTAGTTTTTATACAATTTGTTGCTCATGTAGGCCCCAATGTGGCATATGGAAAAATCAAATTATATGTTCTAAGCTTTGAGAAATGATAATTTCATATTTTTTTTCCCTAATTTTGCATTTATCTTATGCATTTTAAATTAACTAAATTTTAAGACACTAGAGAAAATTAATTTCATGTTATTAAATTCCAATATTGCTACAACTTTTTCTACATACATTTTTCATATCGAAATCTCAACCTTGACAATCCAATACTCTATGGAAAGGGTTTACTTTTTAACCAAAATATGATCAAAACTGATTTTCCAATTTTCTATTTGTATGATTTGCTACATTTTTATACAAAAAAATTGTTGCCAAACACAAGCACCTGTATCAATTCGAAATGCAAATCACTTTTTTTTAACATCAAGGTATCTAAACATCTCACCTAACTAATCTTTGGAGCATGTATAAACCTCTCAATATGTACAAGTCCAATACAAAACAAAGCGGAGTGACCCTTTTTATGTCGAGGGAGACTTGATCCTAAGACTTCCCGCAAATAAAGATGGGTTTTGATCACCAAACTAACCTCTCAAAGTTTGAAATACAAATCATTGCATCCCATAGAATATAAAACCTTAACATGTGTAGAAAGTGATATTACTCGTTTGCACAAATTAAATGTGCCTCTTACCCAGTATCAGTTGAGATGTCTTTCTCAATGAGAAGCAAGTTTTGAATGTTTAATTGAACAACAACAACAATTGGGCACAAATGCAACCCATCACATTAACACAATGGAGCTATACACAAAGGCAATTAAATAGAGCAACAAAAAATTCTTCTTCCCCCTTCTTGTGTTTGATTGTGAAGATTCATCCCTGTTGGGCGTGAAGGGCAAGCTATGGTCAACCTCTTTGCTGCAGAGATGATTCTAAACATCTTAGCATGTTACTCCAATTAAACTGTGTGTAAGTTGAAAATCATACAATTAAAGGTTTTTTTTTTCTAGAAAGGCCACTAACTTTCACATTTATTTGAAAGAAGCCCATAAGTTTACAAGTCCTAAACTTTTGATTGAAATTCTAAAAGGGCCCCTCAATCATGATGGCTAATTATCTATTTATAGAAAACTTGACCTTTAGTCAACATAATAAAGAGCCTCTTTTAGAAATTTAATTAAAATCTTAGGGCTCTTTTAGAATTATAGAAAACATAGGGGCTTTTTCAATTAAGTTTGAAAGATAAGGACCCTCAGGGAAAAACAAAACCAAACAAAACCTTACATTAAATTACCTATTTCATAAAAGAGCTCATTGACATTTTGTGCTGTTTTTGCAGATGTTTCCATGAAATGAAGCCCATTTTCTTGAGCATATAATTCACCTTCCTGCAATAATCAATGGATGAATGCATCAGGAATAATCAACTTTCATTAGTTTAGTCTTTAAAAGGGACAGAACAAGTGCCAGTATGGTTAACCAGTTTCATGACAAGTCAAATTTCAGAACTGTGGGGTCCCATGTTCAGAAATTGACAGGGTTATCACGAATAACACCAGTCCACAACTGTCCAATATCATGCCATTACAGAATATCAGAAATAGAGGTGTAACCTGGATGTGCAGGTCAGATTGAGAGCATAATTTTAACCCACTCATGTTAAATTTGGGTTGCTAGTATTTGACCCAACTCATATTTTGGCCCTATTCTAACCCATCCATGACCTAACTCATTTTTAACTCACGCCAACCAATTCAAAATGGGCTAAATCGAGTCACAAGTCAATCCATGTAACTGAGTAGATAATTGGGTCGTCTACATTGTATTGGCAATGTTTCAAAAAAAGAGGCATCCGTAAAACAAGTCTCTTCCACTAAAACATAATCACGTAGTGAGTTAAGTCTAAAAAATCATCAAATAAAGATATAAAATGAGGTATGTGCACATGTGTGTTTAATTTGGATCGTTCGGGTAATATAAAGCATGACAAGCGCAACCCATATTAAAAACAGGTAAAGTGTTTTCTTAAATTTAGCCCACCACATTTTTGGGCTGGGTCAGTTGAGTTCGGATTGACCCTAACCTAAGTTGTACCTCTACATATCACACCATAAACCCTACCAAACAATGGGGATCTATCTTGTGGAAATTATGCATGAACGACGTTTATTTCATGATGTTCATCTCTCAAATATTAATATTGCTCCTTCTCCCGAAAAATAAATAATGATGATGATGATGATATTAGTAGCATGGTAAGCATAATAATAACGATAATAACAGCAACAACATGACAACACCAACAATAAATCATAGTCTATTCCAAAGCCTACAACAATTATGTGTATAGAAAACTGGACCGGCAACCGCGTGAGGGTTAGCTTGGCGATCAAGAACCCGCCTGAGTTGCAGGGTGGTCTTGGGTTTAAGTGATTTTCAACACAAAGCTCATAATGTTACACGGTATGTGTTGATAGAGAGGTTTGCACATATTCCAAGGATTAGTCAGGTGCTCTAAGAGGCCTAGACACTTGTTCTTCCAAAAAAAAAAATTGGACCTATGGCACAATCGCATTAGCCTCTTCTCAAACTGGGAGTTAAAGAGGATTTGTTTGTGGGCCATACTGTCTTTTTCTTCTTTTTACAGGTTTTTTGAGATATAGATATGAAAGTACTATTTAGTACAGTATCTCTCTTATATCATAACGGCTTTATTTTGAAAGTTTCCTCATGGAATGAAATTGTGTAACCATCTTAGGAACACTTCTATTCCAATATCGATTAACAGAAATGGAATAAATGGAGTGCAACATTAGCAGATTTAAAAGTAGAGAGGATAAAATGATTGGAATTGAAAAATGATATGGTACTCTGTTGTGTTGAATTTCAATACTTAGGTGCAATTGTAGAACCAAATGGATGATATGATTTAGATAAAATTAGAAAGACTAGAGCACAGCGAGCCAAGTTTAGATAAGAAAACAGGGTTATGTGTGATCAAAAGGTAACACTGATTTAAAAGAGAGATTCTATAAAACAACAATTACACATGTTGTGTTGTATATTACTGAATTAGGCTAAAAAACATTAAGTAATGATGATAGAGATGCATATGCCAAAACGGATGTGGAATAGCAGTAAAAAATAATTAGAAAATATAGCATTAGAGGAAACTTGGAAGTATCCCTAACACACTAGCATGAGTAATGCTGTTTATAGTGACTTCGACACATAAATAGAAGATGAGAAATAGTGCCATTGTGAACCATCAAAGGGTTATAAGTGAATGGTACAAGGAGAAGGGGGAGGCCCTTAAAGAATTGGATTAAAGGAGTGAGGACATGATAGATTGTTGAGTCAATAAGAATATGAAGTGTAGACCTCAAAAAGTCAACTCCAAATAGATAAGAAAATGACTATGATGACGATGATGATAATATCAATTAAAAATAGACATTATCTTTGACATTATACAATCATAAAATGAAGCAACCACTGAAAACCAATAACCCACGTATTGGAATAGCTTGAACAACTAAATGGAGCTGTCTTTTTCTTGCATCATTCACTTCACTATTTATGAGCAAGATTTCTCTCTCTAGCAGTGGCATATTATGCACATCTTCATTCAATTTTGCTTATAATAGTCATTGCATATAATGAGTACCAGAACTAAAATACAAGGAACAAAAACAATGTAAGAATGGCACCATCTTTTAACCTACTTGAAGAACAAAAAACCACCCAAAACCTAGAAGAGCACAAAAGAATAAACAAATATCAGGCACATGTTACTGTTACCTCAGTATCCACCTTTCTTTTAGTTTCCAAGTCAGCCTTGTTGGCTGCCAACACCATCACCATATTTGGATTTCCTGGGAAGATATCATATCAGAAATATATATGCAATAAATAAAAAATTCCCATAGTATGCAACATTTAATGATCGAAAGAATGACACAAATACTTCACTAACAACTGTCCTACTGACAGCTTCATACATAAATCTAAGGGATGGCATCTACTTCCACCAGTCCTATCCAAGGGATGGCATCTAGTTTGATTAGTTCCATCAGTCCTGTTCAGTCCAGCCAGTTTCATCGACTCCCACCTCTTCGCCAAGTAGTCAGTCTTCAACACTTCATTCGTCTTCCTCTCCCTGGATCATTAAGTCAAGTGAGTGAAGAATATCAATGAACTCAGCCTTCCTTTCAGCATCACACCCAAATCTCTCTTCCAAATCTTGGGCTTTTCTTTGATGTATCTGAGTTTCCTCCCAAACCTGTACCCATGTATCTCACATTCATTCCACCAGGATTGTACCAGTGGAAAAAAATCTTGACATCTGACCCAGCTGTAGACAATTTTGAGTTGGGAACAGCCTCTCTCAACTCTGACAGTATTGATTAGAACAGGACTGTGGTTTGAAAGGTTGATAGGCAGATTGGTAATTAAAGAATGTGAAGTGGCTGTCCCATTAATCAAACAAAAAGGAAAGTATCTACCTTAGATTTAATGGGAGGTGTTTGAACATTAGACCATGTGTATTTTCTTCCTTGCATAAGTGGATCAATCAGTGTACAATCCGAGATAACCTCTGATAGCCTTCACATGCTGGTTTTAGATTGCTACCATTAAAATTTTCGTGCAAACATCTTATGGTATTAAAATCACCTCCAACTATCCAAGGGACAGGCCATTTGTTTGCTGCCTCAATTACTTTTGTCCACAATTCTTCTCTACTGTTTGGTCCATAGATATTTAGGTGGTACCCAAGATTCACCAGTTGCGATGGTTTTAAATTCACTCGAAATTGAGTGTAAGCCAGAACTATGGTGAGTTGCTGAAATGGTTTTTGGATTCCACAATGTCCAGACTCCACCTGATGGTCCTTCCAATTCAATTGTAACACCTTCCCATTGGCAGTTTCCACCCAAAAATCTGAGTATAAATTCATTAGAATATTATATATTGTCATGCACCAACAGAGATAGAAGGCGGGGAGGCTCATCCATTCCTCTTAGAAGGTTAGGAGGCTCACTGATTTCTCTTTCTCCTCCTGTCATTATTAACCGAAAATCCATATTCCTCAATTCTTTGGTACCCCCTTCTTCTCTTTATTATTGACTAGACTCATTCAATCAAGTTGATCTTCTTATAACCACCAAATCTAGGAATAAACTTTTCTAACATTTCGCCCCATGGAAGTCTCACAATGAGAGGCTCACATGAGGTGTTCTGCCTATAGAGTAGTGACTGATCCACGCCTCAATTCTTTGGTACACTACACTATGTTTCATGGGTACAGGTACATCTATCAGAATCGAACATTGGTACTAGAAGTCATATTCAACCAATCCCAAAACATGGATAGAGGGATTCAGAACTGTTTTTTAATAAATTAAAATATTTATCTGTTCTAAATGAAAATAAAATGTAAAAGTAACACAAATAAAGAATGAAGTAAAGACTTTTATCTGAAGAATCAATTAATAAAATTTCAATATTTTATTTGGATTTCAGATGCAGGAGCCAACATGCTCCAAAAATCTTAGTAATTTTAGATTATTTAGATTTGATTAAATATATGCCTACTTTCATAATTTAATTTTGTCCATATTTTACGTGCAATATGCCATTAAATGGGCCAGGGGGTTGAAAGCGCCCCCCCTTGGAGGCTAATTATCTTGGTAAGAAAGATTAGGGAATTGATCTCGGGCCTAGAGGCGTCCTTTGTTCATATTAGTCGCACGGCTAATAGTGTGGCTCACTTCTTTGCGAAGAACGGAGTGGGTGATTCGAATTGTAGCACGTTCTGGTTACGAGGAGAATAGTTTTTATTGTACTTTTGGTGTTTTCTTTCATGTTGTTACTTTCTTCTTTTTCTTTTCTTTTGAGTCTAAGTCTCTTAGACCTGGTGTTTTCTTTTTGTAATTTTTCTTTAATGAAAGTTTCCTCTTTTACCGCGCAAAAAAAAAAATATGATGTCCACATGACATGAAATCAAACTTTATTAGATGGCTTATTCTATTATCTATCCAACAAGCCCAAGGTTGTACAATTCTAATGCCAAGATAACATTATGACCAATTTTCAAATAGGGTTTACTAGGATTACGAATATGGATATTTTAGTCATTTTAATTTTTATTATGATCGAAGGGTTAAAACAATGTACTGTAAGTTTAATGGTTGAGATTGTATTTAGGTTTTTGCTTTGTATGAAACATTATGAGTATGAACTAAAGCCCTAGGAAAGAGACTTGCTTTTTGGTGAATTGTTTGTAGCTTGAAAGCCTTTGAAAGAGAAATTGAGACACTCATTTCCCTCTTATGTGAGATCTATGCTAAGGTAGGATATCACACATTCTTTAGTTATTTATTTATTTTTGTGATTTCCCTTGATTCTTTATGTTTGTGGCTTGTTTGGGTTTTCTTTAAGAGGGTTTTGCATTGGAAACCCTAGATCTTTGAAGTTATAGTCATGGGAGAGACCCTAGACTGCATCAGTTTTAGAAGAGCAAATGTTTATATTAATTTTCATCTTGACAAACCATGCAAGTACTAGAATCCATGAAAAATTCTGTGAAACTTTTGATAGAGAAAAGTGTCCAACATGTAACAGAGACCTAGAACTGGTGCATTTTTCTCATTCTCTTGCATGATGCCACATAAAAGTCAGTGAGTAGGACATGATCTTGAGAATGCAAAGAGTGGACGACTAATGAATCATAAATATTTAATGAAGAAAAAACATGCACTGGGAGAAGAAGAAGACGCAACCTACTATTACGGATAGATCACAAATATGTCAAGATAACTGGGTAGAAATTGTTTGCTGCTTGACATCGATTGGAACAAGTTTTCCTCCATGTCTCCCTAAAAGACTTAATGATTGATACCATGTTCAAATGGAGAGAAGGTATTGTTTTGAAGTCTTGAAGGTGGTTAAAAGCAATGTTGGAATTCAACAACTATAATTTCCATCAGATAATATACTCTTTTAAAAATCCACTGAGAGAGCCCAAGGGAGGAGGAGAGGGGAGAGAAGGGGGGGGGGGGGGGGGGGTGGCAGGGGGAGAGTGGGTGAGTGCACATGTCTATGTGTGGTGTTATTTTGAGGTACCTCCATGTGGGTTAATTGGTTGGAAAGGTCTTTACTTAAATAAGGTGCCTATAAAAAATCACTTTGATCAAACAAAGAAAGCCATGTTTTTTTATCCAAGAGTGTTAAACTTCATGGGTTTAGACCAATGAGCCTTAAAGTCAAATTCATGTCAAATTGGTTACTAGTACAATTCACGGAGGGTAGGTGGGTGTTAGAGAGAATTAGATGCATTAGATTTACTGTTTGCCCCACAAACCAAAGTTTGCATGAAAGTCTCATAAGAATTGTTCTTAGGAGAGAATTCATATATGTATGTCATGAGAACTGTTCTTAGGAGAGAATTCATATATGTATGTGTGTATACAAGAAACAATTATCATTATTTGAGGCTATGAGCTACCTTGTCTTTGAAGTTCTTGAACCCATTTTTTGGCTCGTACAAAAGAATCCTGAAGACAATAACCATGACCTTACCAGTCAAAAAGGCAATAGTATTAAGAGCAAGAGTAACAAACTGAATATAAATGAAGAATTAAAGTAGATACCTAAAAGGAACCCAACTTCAAACTACAAGCTCGCGACCAATGTTTGCAGTAATATGTTATTTCCCAATCATTGAAACAAGGCAGCATACTTGGCCATCTATGCACATTAATTGAACCAGAACCAATATACTTCCTAATTATCATCTATATGCATATTATATTCTATATCTCTCTATCTATCTACATATGATATAATGGAAATCGGTGAACATTAAAAAACTGCCCAGTCTCCAAGGTTGGGACGATCCAAGCGTATCGGAAGAAATATATATATATATATATATATATAATGGAAAACATAGTTTCTTTTAAAACAGTCATGGTTCCTTTCGGTGAACATTAAAAAACTGCCCAGTCTCCATGGTTGGGACCATCCAAGCATATTGTTCCAATATGTCCATTTTGTGGGTGTCAACTCAATAATTTGTTCTCCATTAATAACAAAAAGACTCATATAAAATATGATTCTTCTTCATCATTATCATCTAAGCTATTTATCCCATCCATATTTGATTTGGCAAATTGTATTCCATGGGCTGATGGCCTTTCTAGAACCAATATGACTCGAATTCACCATCTTATTGTAACATTGAGCACATGCCAAATGTACTATAGATTGCTATAAGATCCCTATAAATTTAAGGGGGAAAAGAGATTTTGTTACCTCATTCATCATTGGCCACTTGTATTTATATGCAAATTATTCCAAACAACCATTGTACATGTACAAGTAGCTTAAAGTGACAAATTACCATGCTTGTGATGTCGTAAACTACAACAGCAGCTGCTGCCCCACGGTAATACATAGGGGCTAAGCTATGATAACGCTCTTGTCCAGCTGTGTCCCATATATCAAATTTCACAGTAGCCTCATTTAGTGATAATATTTGCGAGAAGAAAGCAGCTCCTATTGTTGATTCCTGAAATGTTGATAAATGGTCAAGGATTCATCATCCAAAATTTGAAAGCAAACCAAAAAAAAGGGCAGAAAACAGGACAGGAAAACGAACCTGGTAGTCAAAAAACTGGCCCTTGACAAACCTCAATACTAAACTAGTTTTCCCAGTTCCCATGTCTCCGACCAGCACCTATAGAAAGCAAAGAAATAATAAAAATAAATCGTGAGGATCCACTACCGATGCTTATGTAAATCCTAAAATCAAATAAACAGAAACATCAGTGAAGACATAAAATTCAATGTGTGCTCTCCTGAGGTTAGAAATAACAAAGGGAGTAAAAAGATGGCCCAATTCCAGTATGTTTTTATGAAGTGTATGATCGTATTGCAATGATTGACTAAAAAAGAGAGAGAAAATTACTGAGTTATAATTAATGTACAAGATGTTCCATAGTTTCTTCTTTATTGCCAATAATCAATTGGATGGGGAGCTAATAACAATAAAAATGGTATTGATTTAACAACCAGGAGATAAAAACTAGAAATAAATAGTCTTGTGTGTGTGCGCTCTGTATATAAACGTATATATATATAGTACTTTCACTGCAGTAGAGTTCAACCACCAAGTTTGAGATGGATTGGTGTGGTTCATCGATACCTAGGACACCGGAATATTGAACCATGAACGAAGAAGAGCATGAGAAAAATATTGGAAGGGATACCGAAGGCCTCTGTGCTTCTATCCCTTGGACAGAGAGGGAGGACAGAGATTCTGGTTTCTTTTTTCATGTTGTCAACAGTCAAACAATAAAATAGATGGCCAATGCCTAATCAAATTGATTGGATCTTGTAGGCACAAAGTATAACTCTATCAGTCTATTAGGATGCCTCAACTACACATATCACTGTACTTCCACGTAGCACTATCATAATTAGAAATAGCTCATCTCATAGTGAGCTTCTCTTGGATTCTTGAGACTTCTTTAGTTCCATCCCATAGGGGCTGAGAACTCATCGCTGTCTTCGTTGTGCTACCGAAGGCTCCGAGGAAGTCGGAATAGGATAGAACTCATTTTGGGGAGGCTTACAACAATATAGACCAAATGAGGTGCAATTCATCACATGGGTTGCACCTAGTATTTTTACCCTTTTTTTTTTTTTTTTTGAACTCCAGTAAAAAACAAACTACTCGGATTGATAGTAAACTTGATGAAGTATAGCTATACCAAATTTCATGCCAAAAATCAATTTTTAGCCATTTGATCTTAGTGGTCAAATTTGAAATTACCAGGCATCCTTGCTTCCTTACTTTTTTGAAGGATGCATAGTGATTTCAACCATTAAAATCAAGTGGCATAAAATTGTGGTTTTGGCTGAAATTTATCGCATTTGCAACTCATTATGTCTTTTAAGATCTTCAAAATTTAATTATTTTTAATCTCAAAACTTTGCAGCCTTAAAAGACATGGCTTGATTGATTTGATCAAGATAGTTGTTGGTAGATCTCATATTCAAACAAAAATCTTTCTAACGGAGCCGTCATACCCCATTGGATGGGCTCTAAGTCTCAAACTGCAAGCTAATACCATGCACCAATGTGAGGATCAACATCCTTTTTTTTAATTAGTCCCTGATATGGTCCCAGGTTAGACAATTATCGGAATCACAACCACCATTTGGCTTGTAATTGAACTTTTTACCATACCTCTCCACCACTGATCTTTTGGTTCCCAAAATCCATAGTTAAGTAGCATATGATTAAGGTGAAATGTTCATCCCCATAGTGGTGTGCAACATAGTACCTCGGACACATGGTGAGGGGCCATTCCCCGCCCACCGAAATCACCTTGATTAAATCAATAGAGGGACGTTTTAAAAGCCACAAGTTTAAAAATGAAAAAAATAATTTGAAATTACTAAATTTTGACGACGACTCGAGTGATTCAATCAAAAGTGGTTCTTTTCTGAATCACATGTCCAAGAAAGGGCATCTCCAATAGATATTACCACCCATTTGGCAGGCCTCATGTCTAGTGTACTAGAAGTACGTTGTTGATGATCATCCTTTATTGTTGCAGATGGATTCTAATTCAAATTTCAGGAACAGATGTACAAACCTTTAGGGTCTATGTTACAATCAAACCAAACGACAAGGTCCAATATAAACAAAAACCAAAGCAGAAAAAAAAAAAAAAAAAAGGGGGAAAACGTACCCACCAGCTTGGCCTGTATGTTCTTGCTATTGCCTCTCCTCGCCATTCTGAAATCGAACCAAAATTCCTTCCGTCCTGAAAACCGGACGAACAAAGCCACCAAACGAGCCTCTTCAAGATCTGTACTTGATTGAAACACAAGAGAACAGATAGAGTGGCTGTTCGTTTGCTCTTCGGCTTTTCTTCTTCTACTACTTCTGCTGCCGCAGCTCCTCTGACGAAACGAGGACACACCTTATAAAATGGGTCCGGGACTACCAACGACCCGAAAACAACTCAAACCGTTGACATTCACTAACTTGACCGGTAGTTTGGTAGGTCTGTGCCAGACGACGAAATATTAGAATAATAAATAGATTCCATTATGTAAATTATAATTTTTATTATCTATTTTCACTTTTTTAACTTCATTTGGTATGTTTTCTTTTTTTTAAGAGTTAGTGTTGTTCTTACAGGCAATGTTAAAATACCATGTTTTTATATGCAAAATATCAATCGTCGTTAATATCTCAAAAAGAAATTTACATTGTGGTAAATTTTCAGTAAATTTTTAATAAAATCGTGTTAAAAATATGATAAATAGTAATTTTGCAATAATATCCCAATAAATTATAGGTAAATTCCTCATTTATATTTTATTTTATTAATATTTTCATTTATTTAAAATTATATTTTTCGTGAGATTTTCTCATTAATTTCCTAATAAAAATCTGAGAATTTAAAATATCTCAATATTACCAATTATCGCTGATATCCCGAAAATGATGTTTGTGACAATGCTTATAAGTTAGCTTCTTTTTTAGTTTTCTCTTTGAATTTTCATTAAATATATTTTTATAGATTTCAGACTTTAATAAAATTTAATTTTAATAAAAAATCAAGATTTTTAATTTATAAATATTTAAATCTGAATCTATCCAAATCAGTCTTCTTTACATCCCTAAATTAGACCATCAAAGAGCCAGCTTCTTTATTAGGTGGAACTCTTCTAAATAATGAAGAATCCTTCCTTCAATGAAGAATCCTTCTTCAAGGGCACGTTTGCATATCCTAACAAGAAAACAAATGAAGTCTTCACCACCATAACACCACGTCTGCAAAAATTCTAATCAAATTTCCTCACATGACTTCACATTAAAAGCATCTTTTAACTAGGTTTTGCGTTTCATGATTTAATGCAATATAAAAAGAATTATATAAGTAGGGTTTAAATTAAATTTTAATCTCATTTAATTATTTTATCTATAGATTTTTAAAAATTTACAATTTATATAGGGCTTAAACCTTTCTTTTTAAGACTAAAGTATCCAAGCGTCTTACGTGACAAATCAGTGGGTTTGGATTATTTATTTGTATATTTCAGGCTGGGTCGAGTTGGGGAAATAAAAAATCCACATAAAACTTGAGTCGGGTTGGATTGAGAAATTTAAAATCAATCCAATTTGACCTTACGTAACCAGATTTGACATACTTGCACCAAGTTATAAAATACCACTCAAGTTGACTTGGGTCAGAAATTCGGATCGGATTGAGAAATTCAGATCGCTCGAGTCGGGTTCATAATTTTTGACATGAGTTGAGTTGGGTTTATTAAAGCCCAAACTGATCCGACCTTAGTTTCAGCCCTACAACAATCACATGTACACTTGTGTGGATGGAATTAGTGGCTACGGTTCATTAGAAAGTTTTTTAATTGAATATATGATTTATTAAAAATCATTTAATCGCATTAAATAAACTATTGTTTTTATTCTTTAAAATTTAATGAGCTTAATTTTATTTTAATCTTGAAACTTTGCGACCATAAAAAATACAGTTTAAATATTTTTTTTATAATCTACATATTTAATAAAAAAAATATTTTTAATAACCCACTGCTGCCCTATTTGATGGGTCTCATATGATGTACACCTGTTTGTAGGTCATCATTTTTTTAATTATTGACCGAACGATTTTACGTACAGAATAATGTGATAGTGAATATAGTTTCAAAATTCAATAATTTGTCGGCGAATGCACGTTGAGAACTAATTAAATTATTGAACAACGGAATGTATAAGGTGTCACTTACATTATATGTTTTTTTCTAACTCTAATTCATAGTCATCTGTTCATTAATCTTCTTAAGTCATCAAAGGTTTGAAAATTAAATTGAATCGCATGGTTGAAACTTGAAACCTGGGCTACAAATATCGGCTGAATATATGCCGATATTTCGGCCGTATTATATCGGCTGATATCAGCTGTTTTTGTAAAAAAAAAGAGGAGAGAGAAATATCGGCTGATAACGAGATATCGGTTGATACATCGTATGGGCCGATACCGAATTTTAAACCTCTGGTTGAAACTAGTATTTCATGTATTTCTTTACCTTCAAAATGAATGGAATTTGACTTATGCCATGTTGTTAATGATTTGAGATAATTTTTTGATGCATGCATTGAGTCTGACTCAAGTTCAAGTGAAGATGAACCGGCCCAATTGAATCCAATTGACAAGATGGCTCTTCAAGTTTATCATCGGATCGACAGACGGAAGCGAGGACTGCAGAGGCGCAGACACAATCCATTGGATCCCACTTTAGTCAGTCTGGACCTTTGGTCCATTTCGAAACATTTTGGGCCTTCAAGGTCCGTGAGCCCGAGCCCAACCACTGTTCACCAAAAGGATATGTGAAAGTTGGATCAACTGCCGAGTCACCCTTTTGGGCCCCACTTTGTGTGCCACAGGGGCAGCTGAGTCACCATTGTGGACCCCACACAGTGCACTCTCCACCGTTCAAGCCAAAGAGCCCAAAACAAGTAGAAAATCCAGCAGAGAGGGAAACATTTCTGTCCATGGCGTGAGTGGTTGAGAAGATAAAAAGAATGAAAAGAAAGAAGATAAAAATAAAAACCAAAAAAAAAAAGGCAGACCCATTGCCTTCCAATCTACCAAATAATTTATAATTCTACATTTTATTTACAATAAACTGAAAGATTAATTTAATAACTATTGACAATATTATTGGTGGACCAATTTCCCATATTACTTCTACATAACTTCAATGAGAGCGAAAGAGGAAAAGCAGCAGAAAAAGGTTGAGTGTAATTTGGGCAGGTGAGTCAAGGTTGAGAGTTTATATTATTATTTTTAATTTATTTATATCGAATTCAGGTTATTATTTTTTCATCCAACTCATATTTCGGCCCTCTTCAAATATATCATAAGTCAACTCATTTTTAAAACTTGAGTTCATTTGTTCGTTCGAATCAACCAATTCGACTCAGGTTAAATCAGGTCATGGGATAATCCACATCATTAACTAGATAATTTGATTTATATACATTGTATTATATGTTTCAAAGAAAAAAAAATCTATAAAAACAAATCTCCATCTGTAAAGAGTTAAGTATAAAAAATCATAAAAAGATATAAGTGCGTATTTATATATAAATATTAGATAATTCAAATAGGCTGGATTATACAAATTATAACCTTAACTTGCCCATAATTTTAACTTGAATTTAACGTAAAGAAGAGGGTCTCTTTCTGTTCTTATAGTTCTTACCAAGGGTCGAAATTTGGTTCAGCCGAATTTTCGGCCAATATGAGATTTTTCTCTCTCCTCATTTTTTTTAAAATCTCGGTGGCCTTTTTTTTAAAAAAAACCATTTAAAATTTTAAAAAAGACTTTTAAAATATATATATATATATATATATATATATATATATATATATATATATATATATATATATATATATATATATATATATATATATATATATTAAAAGTCTTTTTTAATTTTTTAAATGATATATACATACATACATACATACATACATACATACATACATATACATATACATATATATACTATGTATATCAGCCGAGATATTGAACGGGCCCATGCCAATATTTATTTATTTTAAATAAAAAATAAAAATCGGCTGAGATCTCGACCGATTTTTTATCTCTAACTGATACTATACATATCGGCTGAGATATCTCGGTTGTGGAAATCCCGAGATCGGATCGACTGAGATTTTGACCCCTAATTCTTACTTAGATATGAGTATATGACAAGAAAGAAAGAAGAATGGTCCATGACGTTGGAAGCAGGGAAGGGGAAATGAAACAATATTGGAAAAGAGAAATGCAAAGAAAGATAAGAATGTCGGGTCATTCTCTCCAATGCGTAGGAACTCTCTCATTGTCGGGTGCAGATTCTTCCATGACCTGAAGTGTTCCCAAGGAGGTCTCATTTGTTTTTCCTTTACCCCTCATTTCATATATATTTTTCATTGGATGGTCACCCACATTGTTTTTTTAGGTCTAGAGATATCTTGGCGCGGCACTTGACTAGTCTTTCAAGGTGTGTAAAAACCCTCAATCCATACACATCGAATAAATCTGTGGAGAGTGATCCTTCATTGGAGTCGGTAGGGATTGAACTCGAGAAGGATTTCCACATCGACTAGTCTTTCAAGATGTGTGAAAACCCTCAATCCGTACACCCCGAGTAAATCTGCTGAGAATGACCCTTCATTGGAATCACTAAGGATTGAACTCGAGACGAGTTCCCACATTGTTTTTTATAACTGAAATGTTCAGGACCTTTTAGAGCACTTGATTAGTCACAAATCTCCTTATTTACACTCGATAAAATTACGAAGAATGACTCTTTAGTATTTAATGATATTCGAACTTAAGACTCGCTGGCATGTTTCCAACCAACAAATCAATCCTTTGGAGTTATGAATTATGATCACTCACCCACATTATTATACAGCACATTAGTTAACATATTTAAAAATATCATATAGTGATGTACTTTTTGAAAATATTTTTCTTTAATATATAATCTATTAAAATTATTTTAATTGAATCAATAAAGTCATATATTTAAAGAAAATAAAATTAAAAGATCAATAAATAAGTTAAATATATAACTTAATTGATTAATCGAAATAAAATTTATGAATGATATAATTAACTATTTTTTAATAAATTCATTATCACTTCATTTGAAAAGCTTACGCCTTTTAGGTGTCAGGTGTAATCTCATTCCTTTTCTTGTGAAAAGCAATGCAATTAATCTACACTAAGTTCAAAATTCAAAGTACTAATCGAATTTCTGTTTCATGGGAAGAATCCCTTGTCTCCACTCCTTAAGTCTTAACCCTGGTTTATGTGAGTTCCTAGAACAGGGTAATTGTAGAAGAGTAATTTACAAATATCTTTTCGATCTTTTGTCTTAATTATTTTTTTAATTTTAATCATTGTAAAAGTTACTATTAGTTTTTAAGCACCCCTCTTAAAAATATTAATATCCAAAATAGCCTTTATTAAAAAATTGTAATGATGAAATACCTTTAGGAGTGATGATGGGTTAGGTTGGGTTGAATATAAATAATAGCAAATTTTTTATTTAATGTCATCCAGCTCAACTAGAAAAAATTTTGATTATTTATTTGACTTGACTCGACTCCATATGAATTTTTATAAAAATATAATAATTTTAAAAAAATGAATGGAAAATTATTTTAAATAAAAAATTAAAGATATTTGAGCTTGAGTGAGTTACTAAAATCAATAGATTAAAAAAAAATAAGTGCTAAACTGGCATTGTTCAATTAGGATCGCGTTGTTGTATTTGGGTTTGAGATCCCTCTATGCAATTTGACTTAGATTGATTTTTGATTGACTTTAGTTGGGTCAGATTAATATAAATCTTTTTCAAGATATAGAGATCTAAACCAAATTTTCAGATTGAATCGAGTCGGGTGCACATATAAATCCATTTAGATTAAAATGGATCAAATCACAATCTAGAGGAATTGGCCTGACAGTTAAGAAATTCTCCACATGAAAGAGGACTTGCGTTCAATTCACGTTCGAATCCATCTGGGCCACTTTCCATGAAATTACTTCTTATCTCTTGAATCCAGTATATATGTGTAGAGAATGTGCATATGTCTTGAAGGTTAAGTTGGATAAAGTTTGCTCAAAATGACTACATATGGATGAGCGGTAAATTTTACAGGAGTTACCTTGAATATTATGAATACCATTTGTTTGAAAAGGGTCTTCAAATACGGAATGAGAGAAGTAAAAAATTGACTTTTTACCCCTATTATTGTTCCATTTAAATGGGAGTATCAAGAGATAATGGAGATAACTAATCATTATCTCTGTTTGGTAATTAAAGAAAAAAAAATTAACTTTTTATCTCTCTCCGTCACTTCACTTTTAAAAATCCTTTTAAAGGATGGACTTACCCTCCCTCCATCTAAACCCACCCTTAATATCAAAAAAAAAAAAAAAAAAGTAGATTAGATCATTCTGCAATATTTCAAAAATATACCTAACTCAATACCTTGTAGGAGGGAATTTCAATCTAATAAAAAAGTAATGTATATAGTTCTGAATCACGTAGACCAACGAGGTATAAAATGTGAGAGTTTCAGGTGTGTAGGTAGGTTTGCAGGCAGAGGTGGAAGAAGAAGGCAGAGGTGATGGTTGCGCAAGATCCACATAAACATAATAATCTCTGTAAAAGTACAGTTTCCTCATTTGCCAAGTTATGAAAGAAACCCAGACTTTGTTTTAGGAAAAGGAGATCCCAAACTTCCCTGACAACCAGTGATTTTGTTGTCTCCATCACATCATTCATCCAAGTATTTCATCCATTAATCCAACTCAGATCTGAGTTCGAGCTTCGCCTGCAAACGGGTCAAACAATCTTGTCTACTGACGACACCATGACGCCCATCTCCACTAACTCACTCTTCCTTTCACTTCCATCTCACCCCTTTCAATGCCAAAATCCTATTCTAAAACTCTCTAATTCTGTGTTTTAAAAATCAATTCACCATCAATAAGTATTTTAAAATTTTAAATTAAATACCTAGTTGAATGACTTGAATCTAAATCAATGTCCAAGGATGAGGGTCCTTGAGACGGTTCAATTTCTCTAACTTTTTTTAATTTTTTTCTTATTTTTTTCTCTTTGTTGAAAATATTATTTTTGATTGTTTATTATTGTGATGCCACGGTTGCAATCAGTTTTTTAAATATAATAGTATATTACATTATTGTGATCTTATACAAGGGTGAAGCCAATCTGACCCGCATGACTCAATTTGAGAAATAAGTGGACTGATTTATGCATTTGTAAATTTAGGTTCGGGCATGTTGGAAAACAAAATTCATATAGAATTCAGGTCGAGTTGAATTTGGAAATTTAAAATTAATCAGACATGATCGAACTCGAGTTTCAGGAAATAAAAAAAATCCAGTGCTCACTTTTTTCCTCCAAATTTGAGCTAAAATGGGTCGTGTTGTCGGGCCAGCAACTAGGGCGGCTTAGGTTGAACAATTGAGGTCAGTAACTCGAGCCCAGTCAAGTCAGGCTCAATAAATTTTTATATGAGTTAAATTAGATTTATTTAAATATGACCCAATCTACTCAAATTTTAGACCTAATCTTATATTAAGATTGTACTTAAATATCACTCAAAGTGGTTTGATCTAACAATTAAATTTAATTCAACCAAATCATTACAAGAAATAGTTTAATTAATGGTTTGATTTTTATATCATCTCACTAATTATAAAAGTAGGGTTTAAATATTTGTTGACTAATTTAAGATTATTTAATAAAACAATAATTTTAAATAAAGATTTAAGAAAAATAAATGTATATTTTTTATTTAACTTCCACTTACTTTTGAAGCAGTAATTTAACAATGATTCAAATTCAATTTATTATCACTTTTGTAGAATTTCATTAAGGCTCAAGTAGGCTGGTGTCTCCCAGTTGATTACGTGGATTTTTCTAAATTAAAAAAAATAAATATTTCTTATATTTAAATTTGTTGTTTTTAGTAGTTATAAGTTTTAGTAATTTGATTTAATCTAAAATAATATTTTTAGAAAAGTTGTATTTAGACAGAATATCGAATCTAGCTTAGCAATTTTTGCTAGTTTCCGTATGTGCTATGTAATTAGTTGGTGGTATTATATATATATATATATATATTATTTTTTTGAATTTACGTATGAAAAATCGTGGAATACCTAACGTAAAATTTTCACAAGTAAGCCCACTACTCCTGAACACACCGAGGTTCATAGATGCGTAATGAATTATTTATATATTTATAAACTAAACCGATCCAGGCTATTTAATAGTCATATTGTATCAGTCTTCAATATGTATCAGTCAATGCCGTGTACTATCAGTTTATATATATATATATTTTTTTTTTTTTTTGAGAAACTATTATTTGACCGTTTTTTAGTTGGAATATTGCAATGGATAAGACTTAAGAATGTTTAAAAGCAAAATTTTCAAGTTTAAAAAGTATTTATTTATTTCAATATTTTTTGGCTTTCTTGAATTAACTTTATCCTTTTTTTTTAATTTCTCTAAGATAATTCTAATTTGGGGTTATCTGGAAAAAATAATTCAGTAAAATAATATTTAATGGTTATGAAATTCAATGTAGAACCCTTAATATGATTGATATAATTTACAGAGTGTTTACGTAATTTTCTAAATTTTTCAAATACTTCAAGACCCAATCCTAAAAACTCATGCAGCACGTTAAGAGATAGGGGAGTCCTGCAGACAGTCCGAAAAATCTACCTCTATCCACCAATTTTCGAATTTTTTAGTGAAGTTACCATTCTACCCTCGCGTATGAATTCATTTGAATGAATTTTCAGTTCGTTCGAATGAATACACTTATCCGAACGAACAACTTAGTGTAATTTTTATTCCTTCGAACAAGTATTCATTCTTTCGAATGAACAATTTAGTCCATTTGAATGAACTAACTATTCATGCAAATGAATAAACATATATATATATATATATATATATATATATATATCGATCAGTCACAAAAATTGACTCATTCATTCCAATGAACACTCATCCGAACAAACTAAAACTACATTGATTTGTTTGTTCGGATGAATACATTCATCTGACCGAAGTGAAAATGAACCGACAGTTCGTTTGGATTAATAGAACACGAAGGGGTAGAATGGTAATTTCATCTGATTTTTTTGAAAACGGGTATATAGAGACAGAAAAATCGAGTGTCTATATAGGGCGGTTAAGAGATATTCATTTAATCATACAAACATTTATATACCATTTCATCAATTTTTTTGACAAGAAACTCGAAAATAAAAGATTTATTGAAAATCCTGATTTTTATCAAAATTTTAAAATAAATAAATAAATAAATCACACAACACCTTATAAACTATCTCAATAATGTTAATAAATCTCCATGGAATTCTATAAGCACTAAACATTATTTCAACAAATTATTTTAAATAAAGAAACTCAAAGTTTGAAATAATCTGAGACTCGAAACTAAAAAAATTAATGAAAATAATTCAAATTGGTCAAATTTGATAAAAATAGCTAAAAAATTAAATAAATTATTTTTTAACCTTTTTAAAATTAAAAATAAAAATACTCAAAAATCAGTCAAAACTCATTTTTTAAATAAAAAAATCAACATCAATGGATTCTCGGCAAATAAAGCGGAGACTTTTATCACCGAATGTTCAGTGGGCCCTTATAGTACACTTTAGATCTTAGAGCATATGATTTGCATCTGCTCACAATTGTTCATCTCGAGAAGTGCTCACTTCAAACCTTCGGTACAAGCAATAATGCTTCGCACACTAATGGGATTGGAGATAGGATTTTAACCCGACTCATCTCATTCGACCCGAGAGATTATTAGTCTATTTATAAATTTAGGATCGGGTTGAGTTAGTAAAAAATGCATATAAAATTTGAATTGAATTAGGTTCAGAAATTTAAAATCAACTAGACCTAATTCAATCTAACTCAAGTTTCAGAAAATGTAAAAAAATCCGTCGATTTTTTCCTCCAAAATTATGTTAAAATGGTTAGAGTTGTTGAGCCCATACTCGGGATAGGTTGAGCCAACAACTAGGGTTAGAGCAGGTCAGATTGGACTCAATAGAATTTTATGTGGGTTGGATTTATTAAAACTCAGTTCAACATATCTGAATTTTAACTCTAATTCTAGTATTGTGTCACCGAGGTACTTGCCATCCCAAAATGGGTAACCATTATGGATACTGCCTACCTCCACTATTAAGTTTAGAATCTTCTCAGCACACATTAAATGTGAGAGTCAACACACACTCGCATGATAGGGTCCCCGCTCCTCACTAAAAAGGCCCACACTTCTTTCGTGTAGGGATCCCACGCATCAAGGGGATCCCATTTGCATTGCCTCTAAGCCCACATGATAGTGTCTCCATAGTTGGCTTTGACATCACTTATTATGGAGGTGCTATTCCAAAATGACTAACCATTATGAGTGTCGTGTACCTCCACTTACAAGCTCAAGACCTTCTTAGCACATATCCGATGTAAAACTCAACACGTACCCATGTGACAACTACATCCAGAGGTTCAAATCTTAGTGTTGGTCAGAGAAAATTTTCTCACTTGTTTTTAATTAAAACCTAAAATATCCATGATATTGATGATATATATCGAACATTGGACCGATATATCAAAATTTAAAAAGCCGACATTAAAATCCCTGGCTGCATCCCTCTGTAAAAAGACTAAGCTCTCAGAGGCATCTGAATCTCATATTTTAAAACTATACTCTTAAGAAAATCATTTTGTATGTACATTGAAATATTGGATTTAATAAAAACTTAATTCGAGTAGTATTGGCCGAGTCTCAATCTCAGTCCTATACTCTTATTAAGTAGAATTATGATAGAAAATGATATGAATCCATTCGAATATCATAAAAATTCATTATATCTCGATGGACCAATACGAATCCACTCAATTAATATAATTAAAATATAACTGATTTTAATTTTGAGTGATTAATTTAATGGTCAATTCTCATTTTTATTTGTAGGAGATTTTAGAATTAAGTCTCTCTTAACACAAAAATGGTCATTCTCTCCTTAGCTCTGTACTCTGTATATGTACATTGAGAGGTTTATATATACTCCAAGGATTACTCATTTAGATGCCTGAAAAATCCAGATAAAAAAGAATTTGGCAGAATTTTTAAAAAGTAAAATTTTATTAGGCCAGCAATCCTCCCACGGGCATTTTGTGTTTAGCGACATAGGTTTTATAGTATTTTCGACTTTACCCTTCGAATGAACATTAAAATTTCAATGGGCTGATTTTTACTGTTCATGTGAATTTCAGCGAGCCAATTTGAAATTTCGGAGAGCTGAATTGCACTGTTCATGAATTTTGGAGAGCCAAATTGCACTGTTCATGATTTTTGACGAGTCGACTTGCAATTTCGATGAGCTGATCTACACTGTTCATGAATTTTGATGAACCGATTTGCACTATTCATGAATTTTAACGAGTCGACTTATAATTTCAGCGAGCCGATTGCACTTTTCATGATTTTTAGCATTGATCTTTTCTTTAGTATAATAGATACAGAACAAATTAGACATCACGGTAAAATCTGCATCTATACATTATCCCTAGCCATTTTATTATTATTTTTTATAATAAACGTAACGTTCATCCTGGTTGAGTCAGCACTCAGCACAGTTGTCGCGTCGGAGCCGAAGGTAATTTCATGAAAATAAGATGGGGTTTTTGTCTGCGACACGCCATGCCAGCATTGGTATATCCCCTCTTCCCTTTCGAGAAGAGGACGAGCAACCATGTAATCTTTGGGATACGATCGAATTGAAAGTGACACCAATATCTCTTCTTTCCTGCCTTCACTCTTCAATTTCTCATTTCTTTATTATTATTATTTAAAATCTCCCTGTCTCTGTCATTGTTTCTCTCTCTTGTATAGGAAGAGGATAATCGCCCGTCAAATTCGCCGTTCCTTCACTTCACTTCTCTCACTCTCCAACTGAATGTTGGAATTTCACCATCTTTTCCCCTCTTTGATGGAAACAACAATGTTCCCTTTCTTTATCGAGGAAGAAGAGTCTTTAAACTCCCCTGACTCACTGAGCTTTGTTACTCCTACCACCACCTTCTTCCCTCCATCGAGTCACGACCCGTCACTGACCTGGAACCCTGACTCGGTAGAACAAGAACCAGTTCTTGAAGGAATTGCTGCAGTAGTGGGAAGACACGTACTCTACGGCAACCGAAGCAGCAATGCAGATAATTCCAACAACAGAGGAGGAGATAACCCATTTCAAGAAACCGAACGACTCGGCGTCCAGAAGCTGGAATTGGGCGACGTGCAGTACCGAGTCGGTGGGGGGAGGGAACTCGGAAGCGGTGGATTCTGCGAAGAAGAACTTTCGTGGGGTGAGAAAGAGGCCATGGGGGAGATGGTCGGCGGAGATCCGGGACCGAATAGGGCGTTGCCGCCACTGGCTCGGGACGTTTGACACGGCGGAGGAAGCAGCCCGAGCCTACGACTCGGCGGCGAGGAGACTCAGAGGGTCAAAGGCTCGTACCAACTTCTCCATTCCTTCATCTTTCCACATTCCTCTGCCCTCTCCTTCTTCTTCCTCCTCTTCGTTGCTTGTTGATAAGAAGAAGAAGAAGGCCGGCCACTGCAACAAGAAGAACCCGGAACAGACTGGTCGGAGCTGCTCCACCGTCACCTCGTTGGATCATCTGTTTAGCAGTCCACCAAGCGGAGAAGAACGAAGTAAGCCGGTCAAGCTGGAGCTGGATTTGAACCTGAGCGTCGATTTCCGGCGGCCCACTTCCTCTGCTGCCAAATGACCCTTTTGCCCTTTAATCCTTTTGTTGTCTTTTTTGTGTGGAGGGCCAACATCTTGTAGTACAAATGCATGGAGAAGAAGATGACGAGGGCCTTTTAATGGTGAAATCAGAGTTATTTTCAGTACTTCTGCTACTTTCTCTCCCTCCTTATTTTCTTTCATCCCAACGTATAAATTAATTTCACCTTAAAAATAAAGTAAAATAATATTAAAATCAAACCATTAAAGCATCAGATTTTATGGTTTTTCATGAGTTGGGTTGGATCAAGTCGAAGAAATTCAAGACTTGAGATTTGATTTAAAATATTTTATATGATTATAATGGGATATTATATACATTTTAATTGTCACTCTCATGCAGTTATATAGATTCTTTTTAGATCTCTTTATTTTCAGTTTTATGAAAAAAAAACTATTTTTATTATGAAATTTATCATAAATTTTCTTCTTGTCTCTATAGTTGGTCTTTTCATAATCCATTAGAAAAATTTTGATCATCTGATCGATGATTTTCAGGAGGTGGGCATCTTGAATATCTCGAAACTGAAAACTGGGTTAAATTCAGATTTGAAATTCTTGATTTTCAATGAGTTTTTTTTAAACTAAACTGTCGAGACAACTCACTCGATTAATGTTCGGGACATGTTTAAGACTATGCCGATAAATTCAATGAAGTGAAACGAACACAAGACTCGATCATAAAATTTTAGCAGATGTTCATGCATGAATGGCTTCTCTTCTTGTGAGGAAGAAAGAGGTCAATGGCCAAGTTGCTGATCCAACTTTCATCAAATGTAGGGTTGTGAGTAATTTAAAATCTTTAATTAATGAGGGAAAAACGTATGATTAGCATTTTGATTTTCATGTAAAAAGTTTTCTTTCACACTTTTTATTAAATAAATAATGATGAGAAACTGTTTCTAATATTTAAAATCTGATTACAATAAGATTATATTCTTTTATCTCCATTACTTTTTTAAAGGATATTAGAAGGATGTTTAAACAAGAGTTAAATATATTTGAAACTGAATTTAGAATTATACTAAGCATCTCATTAATAGAAGTTTTTTTTTTTTAATTTATATGTGGAAAACTGCTAGATAGCGAAGGTAAAATTCTCATGGGTGAGCCTACTACTCATAGGGTATACCAAAGTTAAATCATGAATCCACAATCTCTTACTTCCTAATGGGGAAAGTTATTCTTATACTAATCATCTTAAGTTATTCTTACTATAACATAAAAAAAAAATTACTTATAAAAGGTCTATAAAAGAATGCTAAGGAAATTAATTTGGAGAACTAAAGAAACAAATTCATCTTCAAAAAAATTACTTATAAAAAATCTATAAAAGAATATTGAGGAAATTAATTTGGAGAACTGAAGAAATAAATTCATGCAACGATTTGCTTGAGATTATTTAAGATATATACGATCTGTAATCATTAATGTTTAAATCATTTATAGAGAGACAATGGAGTTATATGTTGGAGTAGGATTTCATTAAGATCCACTTTAAGTTTATACCTGTTTGCACTAATTATGGTCGATTTTACCTATAAATTTAAGATAAAGTACCATGGTGTATACTTTTTACAAATGATATGATATTAATTAATGAAGCAAAACAACTCAATGCAAGACTAAAATGGTAATGGAGAATGTTGGAACCAAGTATCCTGATATCGCTTTCATTTTTTTGATATCTCAGCCCATATTTGCCCATATCGGTTAAGATGTCAGTTGATATTTGTGTTTTTCAATTTTTTTTTTAAAAAACTGTTTTACATTTTTTTAATTCAGAAAAAAAATAAGTAACTGATATTTTGAAGAAAAAAGAGAGGAGAGAGAATGATATTAACTGTATCGAAGCGAGATTTATATCCCTTCACTCATTCATGTGTTTTAAATTAGCTTATTTTTTAAATTCTTATATCAACGAACATTTATTTAATTTTATCGAGTCATCAGATATTTTACTAAGTCAATATAATAAAATTTTCATGTACTAATAACAAAGATTTTTTTATTAAAAAATCCATTTTATTATTTTTAAACATTTATTTTTCCATATCTAATTTAAATAAACATAGAATATAAACAAAAGACTCCAACGCTCTAAGTTTTCTTTTAAGCAGGGTGTGTCTCTAATTATAAAACAGGATGCCTTTTATCATTGGAATTAAAATTACTTAAATTAATTAAAATTATTACTCAGATAACTTTTTACTAAAATAAGTGTAATTAAGATATATTACAAATTTAAGATTGTCTTTCAAAATTGAATCATGAAAGATTATGTCTCTTGATTTACTGAAAGGCTTTGAAGAAGTACGAAAATGGATTTCAAGGATTAATCAAAGGCTATTAAGAACCATGATAAAGCTACTTGTTGATTGCTATCTTTCTTACATTAATATTTTTACAAAATTTAAAAGAAATATATCGGCATTTTTAAACAAATTAAAAAATTTAAAAACAGACGTCAGTCATAAATGATATCATTAGTTCTCATCCTTATCATAAAATGACGATAAAAAACTATTTTTATATATCTTTATATTTAGAAATTAATAAATAAAGAAAATTTTAAAAAATAATTTTTATAGATTTCAAATTGATAATAACTTTTTTTTTTAAGACTAAGATACTCAAGTTCAGGACAAGTCTCTCTGTCCATACACCACATTAAAAATTTCTATGAAAAGTAACCCATTGGGACCTTTGGAGTCCAGGGTTTCGTGATATGGGTTTCTCACCATTACTCTTTAACTTTTTTTCGATTAAATCTTGCTTATTTCTTAGCATTAAAATGAATATTTTTAAGTAATAAATATGTTATTTTAACTAGGGGTCCAAATCTTGGGTTTTCGATGGTCAAGGTATCTTAGTCGATACAATAGGTATAGACTGAGATGGTCGATATCTCGGCGAGATCTCTCGGCTAAATACCAGGTGATATCCATGGATATCATTTAAAAAAAAAAAAAATCAATTATGGGCCCAGGCCGATATTTATGTTTTTCAATATTTTTTTGAAAAAAAAAACTGGGCTGATTTTTTTTCAGAGAAAACAAAAATAAATAAAAAAGTTACAGGTAGTTGTTAAAAAATTAAGGAGAGAGATATATTTGCGGATCGTTTGGTCGAGATTTGAGCCTCTGAATTTAACATTTTATTCTTAGGTGAATGTTGAAAATAATTTTAAAAAAATTTCAAAACTCAAATTCAAGTTGAAATTTCGTTAAATAAAATAATTCCTTGAAAAACTCGATCAAAATCACTGCCAATTCCAATTTAAATTTCATTAAATCAACTCAAATCGAGTCATTTAAAAGTTTTTTGAGAATATGATTTGAAGTCTGAAGTGGTGATGGAGACATCGCCCACCATAAAAGCCCATTGATCGGACGGTGTACAGTATCTTGTGTCTAGAGAGGGAATGACGTCACGATGTAATCAATTGCGAAAAGATGGGCGCCAAGCGGTACAAAGTAGGCCCACGTTTATCTCTCGTAAATCACTAATTCACTATTCTACTTTTATTTCAACGAAAACTTTAATACGAGATAAACTAACATGTTCTCGTGATTCTATATAATTTTAATAATATACAAAATACATTATTTTATTAAATAAAAGATTGTAGACATTATATTATAAAAAAAATCATTTAATTTCTTATTAATTTAATTTAAGTAGAGTCCTCAATAAGAAATATGAATGGTCTCTAATTGACAGGTTGATGTTGGATCCAGACTCTGATGCCATCTTAAAATTTAGATATGAAATTTTAAATAGGGTTTTTTTCTTCTCTCTGTCATTTGTACTGTGAATTGAAGGATCAATTTTTTTAATTTTAAGGAATCGGGTCTCAACCAGGCCATCATCGAGTTTGTTGGATCTGATGCCTATATCAGATAGTGATAATATATGCAAAATTTTAAACTTTATGGTAAAAAAATTTTGGAACAATTTCCACACTTAGGATTTCAAAAATTCTATGGAGATTTTCCCTATCAAGATTAAACATATAGTTTGCTCTTTAAATGAATCTTAATCTTCACAAGTTCACATAGTTGAATATGATATGAAGAGGATCATATGAGTAGAATTTGTAAAAGTTTCACTCCAACTTGATAAAGGCAGCGTGTATTTTCAATTATAAGAAAACTTTAAATACTTCATATTCATGTAATCAATAAACTCAATTATGTAAGTTCCGTTAAGTCTCGTTGGTCTAATCCTTAAGATATATAAGAATTGCATTGACCTCTTTTTTAGAGATTTAAAAAATAAATTGACGATGACACAATGGCCTATACAATAAGGACTATCATATTCTTAAAAATGAGATCTATTGGATCATAGAGACTATCATATCCTCCAAAATTTAGAACTCTTATTCACTATTAATTTGGATCAATCCATTTGGTTTAGAACAAAATTAAGTGATAATGACTTGTATAATTACAAATTGATTTAATAAACAATATACATTATGTAAATATATTTCAAAGAAAATAACATTGAACAAAAAACAAGTCTCATTATTAAAATATGGTTATTTAAATTTATATAGGATGTAGCTCAACTGATAATCTCTCGCTTCAGAAAGTGAGAGGTGCTAAGTTCGAGGCCCCCATGGCCTCTGTACCCTAAGGGCATGAGTATCAACCATGAGAGTTATACGCTGGATTTTCCATAATTTTTTATATGTAAATTCAAAATATATATATATTATTTAAGAGTTAAGTATCTAAAAATATAAACTGAATACATAGTAGAGAAGAAGATGATATAATATGATATAAATATATTGAGATAATTCAAGAATATTGAATAATGAAAAGTATGAATTTAAGTCAAATTAAAAATGATTCAATATTTTAAAATTAAATGTGTACTTTAAATGGTCTGATTAATTTAGTTGGGACTTGGGAGTAACCCTAAAATTCTAGAACAGAAGTCACGTGAGACTCACAAGGTAGTGAGAAGTAAGGAAGGCAAGTGAGACGTGTACGTTAGCTTTTGTACTTTGGAAATGTGTGATGACGAAATAGCAATAATATGATGATACGTTGATTGAGGGAAAGAATCCACGGTTGGATTTTGGGAGGATCTCTCTCTCTCTGTCTCTGCTCTCGATTACCACATCACACTTGATTGATTTGTGAGACTCAAAACAGCTTGGATCTCTAAAATTTTTTCATTTTAACCTTTTGAGGCCAAGCCCAATGTCACTCATACCTCCTCCTCCCTCTTCTTTTTATTTTTTATTTTTTAAATAAAAAAGTAAGAGAAAAATAAAAAATAAAAGATTTTTTTTATAATTGAGGTAACCACAAGGTAAGGGCCCCCATAAACCCTTAGGGAGAATGCCCAGTTTACACGTGGGACTTTAACTCATTATCTCTCGCTTCATGAGGCACTGTAAGACTTGAACTGGTCACTTCTCATTTTATGAGGTGGGAAGTAACCAGTTAAGTTATCCAATGTTGAATAAAAAAATAAAATAATTAAAAGAGTTTGAGTGAGGAATTTTTTATAAAAATAATTGTTAAGGTACATTTAATATTCTCCTTCATCACTGCTTATTATTATTATTATATTTTTGAAGTTTAAAGTATCCAAATATCTTAGAGTATCTGATTAAGTCCTTAGAGTATATCGGTAAAACTAGAGACACTGAGTGACTTTTATATGTTGAGATTTGAGAGAGTGGAACTTGAATCCAGAACAGAGCTTATTACGGTTCTCAATAATTAATAAAATCACAAGGTCTCTCTTTGATTGAGGACTAATTTTAGAACTCTATAGGATGGTGTTTATATTCTCAACTTTTTTTTTTGAAAAAAAAAATTAACTATTGATTATAAATTTAAAAATGATTATTATTCAATTTTGTAATTGAATTTTTTTTTCCCTGCTGGATGAAGGTAGTGGTTCTGAAAAGATAAATTCATTTGAAATTTTTAGCCACCAACAAAGTATATGAAAGTGTATGTTAGATTGAAGTATTAATGATAGACTATTTGATACCCTTTACATAATAGACAAAAATTTAAAATAAACGAATTTTTGACATGAGGTTTATCCAAAGAGACTTCTTTCCTAATTTACACGGGTAGTTCAGTTAGTCTAAACTTATAGCATTAGACTATAAAAGCCTTAGATTCAACTCCTCCTGAACTTACTTGATACACAAAGTTTGAGAGTGATTTCGTATATCCGTGAGATTAGCACCTCTAATATAGAATAAGAGTTAACGGTCTAAATATCTATTTAGAAATTCCAAACTAAAATTCAAAATAAGCAAAAGTTGAATAGGACGAACAGTGAGGTCACTTGAGAGATTGAGAGTTTTGTTTTCATCAAGTATCCTCTCTCGACCACTAGCAACTCATAAACATCGAGTTGCATTAGGATTGTGAGGAGAATTAAAAATAAGATACTGTGTTGGAATTGTATATACTGAAGGAATGGTGTATGTCAATGACAAAAAAGATTTCTTTTGACATTATCATAGTAGAGATAAGTTTAAATAAATATAATTTTCAAAACAAAAATAACAATGGATAGAAATCAAGTACTCCCTCTGTCCCAAATTAGTTGTCCTATATGGATTTTGAAACTGTCCCAAAATAGTTGTCTCATTTAGTATAAAATGTGTTGAAAATGGATGAGATCACATGGAATGCTAGCCTTAAATAGAGAGTTTCTTAAAAAATACAAATTTTCAAATGAGACAATTAAAATGGGACGGAGGGAGTATAATTTTTGCTCAAACAATCAAATGATAACCATTTCTATATTCTCCATAAATAAATCTTTATCAATGAAATTTTGTTACAGGAAAAAAAAACACCCATGAAGAATATGGGAAGAATCTGACATGTAGACATGTCTGGTATGAGTTTGCTTTTTGTTTCAATCAATTTATTCAACGGGTAGCTCAACTAGTAACTTCTCGCCTCAAGAAGTGAGAGATTGCGAGTTCGAATCTCCATGGCGTTAACCAGTTATCTTGTGTGGATGCGGGACTTCACTCGAAGTGGAGGATTTAGGAGAACTAACCTAACCCCATGAGTTTTATGGAGATTTTCCCCCCTTGGTACTAAAAAAAAAAAAGAAGATCATGAGGTAGGACCTCATTTATGGTATATAAACTCGAGGTTCAGCAAATAAATGAAATACAATTTCATCAAATGATAAGCTACGGTAAAGAGATGAACATATCTAATCTTGTTAGTGCTACTACTTGGAGTGGTGAAATAAAGAGTCGCAATATGGAAAAGGGGTGGGTTAGATATCAGCAGAAGAATGCGAGGAGATTGAAATCAGATGCCAAATTTCAACTAAAAATTGTGTATGTTTTTTTTTTATAATCGAGGGGAAAAACGAGGCAGGAGCCCCAACTCTTTGGGGGAATGACCCCACCACAAGATGCCCCCAGTTTACAACACTAGGACTCAAATTGGCTACCTCGCATTTTATGAGATGAGAAATAACCAGTTAAGCTACCCAATGTTGAATTGTTAAAAATTGTGTATGCTATTGGATCATCACCTCATAGGCTTCAAAAATGTGCATTCAAGGAAAGGGTATTATATCAACCCAAAGAGAAAAAGAAGAAGAAATGTTTAACTTAGAATCCAGCAAGTTCAGCTAAACAAGAACTACTGTGCAAAAGAATGTTGAGGCAAAATCAACCAAGATAATGTATGGAGAGAATAGATACAGTAAATAATCAGAACTTTAAATGGGAGAAGAAGGAATGAATGAATTATGCAACAACCAATACCTTCCAGGTAAAAGCTTAGCTATTTCTGCCCATTTATTCCCATGTATTTGGTGTCCAAGCATCTTTCCTAATGATATGCTCTGATATTGAAATTTGCATAGATGGGATATGATTTCAATGATTGATTGAATCTAACGAGACCCAAAAAAATAGACTAAATAGAAATGCAACTGGACCTAATATGCATTGGGTGAGTCTGCTGGGCCAGGTAGTGTTGTTAAAGGGGGGCCTTTCTCCTCCTTGCAGCAAGGGGTAGACTATCCTGACAGACAATATGATGTTGTGCTGGATCTCAACCACAGATTGAACCAAATGCAAATGGATGGCCAAATATGGTCAACATAAATTGATCAAATGTTCAGATGTGCACCAGGTGTCTTAGGGTTGGTATGGGTTAAGGTATTTAGGCAGTAGTGAACTTGTGTTGAACTTATAAATTCAAACAACATCAGTGGTTGCAATGGATAGATCAAATGCCCAGATGTGCACCAGGTGTCTTTGGTTCGGTGTGAGTTTAGGTACCAAGGATGTAGTGAACTTTGAGATGGGCAGAAGCATCTCATTGACATTCATTTGCAAACTCCCAACCAATTTGGTTGGAAATTTGACAGGGATAAGACAGATTAAGACAATAATTTGGGGGGTGTGTCATTCATTATAGGTTCCTCAATTTGAAAGTTTTGTTGGGGCTACTGCGAACGAATCCCACATTAGAAGTGTGGAGGGAGATCTAGGGGTATATAAAGAACTTGGGTTACTCCACCTAACATGCTAGTCTATTGGACTGGAAGCGCAGGTCCTAACATCCTCAACATGAGCTCATTAAGGCCAAGTTAGGTATTCCATCCAGATTGAATCCTGATACTGAAGTCAACGATGACAGATATGTTTAGGTCTATGTTCTTTCCCTAGCCAAAGAGTCTGCATAGAATATCTACTGTAGTTTTATTACAATTGTCTGGTTCTAATGCTTGAACTTCAAATTCTCTAGATTTAATGAATCTTCTGATTGGGGATCAAAGGAAGATTGGGATCTTCTGCTACTCCCACTATCATCTTTTATAGAACAAGTTTTCTCTTCTAAAATCGTTTTTCCTTCGTCCTAAAATCTTCTAGAACTTTGGGCTTCATTTTGGGCCATCTTCAATTCTTCCTTGAAGATATCATTGTCATCATCATCATCATCTCATCTATAGGAGAAGTGCATGCTCTCTCTAGCGGATTGACATTTTCAGTCTTGTAAAAGTGCCTGTGGTTTGAGTTTTCTAGTAGAATAATTGGTTAGGACACTGCCACCTTCAAGGTTGTGAGTTCAAGTAATGTTGCCATTTCATAAAAGGGGGTGTTTAAATTGTAGATTGTAAGGCACTCACTACTATCAGAAATTCATTGAATTCAATGGGGTGATCTGGATTTAAAGTCATATTTTCCAGGCTCCAATGTAACTGGATCATGTATTTGAATTGTTTGTAGCAACATTGATAATGATCTCTAATGTCAGCCTCATTTATATGAACTCAAAACATCTCTTCTGTTGTTGCCTTTTATGGGGATCTTTTGAGGCTCTTGTTGATGGAGATTGGGGCCTTTCTTTTCTCTTAGGTCTAATTAGTTTCTTATAGATCTTGAGCAGTGGATGTTTGAACTAGCAGTGGTGATCTAAAAGGGATTCCAAATAATAGAAGCACATACATCTAATGTGCTGGTTGAGATTGGTGGAAGCAAAATTGGATTTGGTGATCAATTGCAATCTAAGTGATCATTAACTAATGGTGGGAGCATACTGTACATGGGATTCTGAGTTGTCAAGAAACACATCAAAGGCAAAAAACTAGAGAGATGACTCACGTTACAGATATTCTACTATTTCTCTTACAAAACAACCATATATACTACCCTAATTAGGGGTTAAATAAGACGCCATGTGAATTACAAACTTTCCCCCCAATACATCTCGGATGATCAGTGCTTCTCATGGTCATCCATGCCATATAGCTCTATTGTTGTACCCACAGTCTAGAAACTCAAAAAAATCATCTAGATCATTTGAATTGATTTAGATTTTGAGCCAACTTTTCAGTCCAAAACTTGCTTTAAAACACTTGCCAAAACTCAAGCAGAGTGACTTGGCTAGGTTCAATTTTCAAGATTTAAACCATGCTTCAAACTGCTGCCCTGAACCCTGTGATGCACTAGCCTGCAACAGTTTGTAAAGCTGGTTAAATAAGCCATGCTTCTGAATTAGAAAGACAAGATCTGTTAATTTCTTCTCTGGATTGGATAACAGGCTCACAATTTCTAAATATTCTGATGCAGATGGCCTGATGTACTGTTGAAAAATAAACAGACCACAATACAACAAACACACAAGAAATCACATGGAAACACATGAGATTTATGTGATTCGACAGTGCATCTATGTCCATGGTAAGATCGGAGCAATTTCACTATCTTCAAGAATATAATTATAATACTCTTTTCCTCACGCCTCTCAATACAGATGAATTCTAATTACCTTAGAAATCCCTTAAAAATACAACATGCAGTCAACACTAGTACAAAATTACAAAAACACTCTAAATTGAGATGTGTGTCCTGTATGACCTGATTCACCACAAAATACAAGAAATGAACACAACATGTGCAATAGATGATGAATATAATATTCAAATTTCAAGTATCTTGCTGAACAGAATTAGTATTGCTTAAATAGTGCATATATATATATATATATATATATATATATTGAGGAATTCCAACATGAGTTTATCCTGTTTGAAGGAAAACTACAGCAGCTTACAAGATTTTTTTATTGGTCCATTCACTTAAAATACATAATGGAATAATGCAAATTGTGATCTCCTTCATAGAAGCAGATAAAACCCAAGCATTCCCTGTGTAAACCATAAAACCAAAGGTGATCAATTTTTTGCATTCCACTGGGCTAAAGGTGCCATGTGTCAATGGCATTGGCTTAATTGGGTTGAGGAAGTTTGTGATCTAATCTAGGTTGGGGTTATTGGATTCACAAATTCTGAGGGCCACCCCCTCCAAGGGTTTTTTTTTTTTGGGTACATCCATGATGATTTCCAGGTGTTTTTGGGTTATTTGCTTCTCAAAGTACTACTTTTCACATCCAATGCTGCTCCGGGTTTTGTATGTTTTCTTTACTTCAATAAGTTAGAGTTACTCCTTCTACCACAAGGAGATTTCTCCTATTTTATGCTGCTTGTTTTGATGGGAGAGGTGTTGTAGATGATCCCATTTTAGTTCAAGAGATTTAAGGATTTTAACATAATGACGTTGTTAACTGCAACTTGTGATATGTATGTAAGGGTTTTGACATGATTACATTGTTAACTGCAACTTGTGATACGTATGTAAGGGTTTTGACATGATGACATTGTTAAGTGCAACATGTAGCATGTTGGTAAGGTCCATTAGTCCCACTAAAAGAAAATAAGTTTGTGGATTAGACAATCACAAACCAATCACAATAAAATCAATACTATTGTCACATTTATTATTACAATGGTATACAAAAATCTGTAACTGACAATAAAAGAGCACCACATCACTAAGAAAACAAAGATTATCGTCATTCTTACTGCAACTTCTGAGAAGGTAATAGCTCAGACTTAGTGAGTGTTGTCCTCCCACTAGTAGATGATACACTGTATGTTCAGTTGTGGCTTAATTGCACATCGTGGAAAACAACAATGGCGTATTCTTCAAGTGTCACTATTCTCATCTGGAAAGAGAGGATATGGAGACTTCCAAAACAGCGCCAACAGCAAGTCTATGTGCTCTCTTGGCGATGTAAATCTTCAAATGAAGTTGATTTCATCAAGCTATGAGCTTGGTGCCTGGATAACATCAGATATGGTTAGAAGGGAATTCACTAGATTCTCTTTATTTACAAATTAAATTTATTTTAGAAATGATTGACTAATGACTTTTGAACAGTAATGAACTACGACCCCAAAGACCATGTCCTATAATCATTCAACTTAATGCACTTAAGACAATTCACTACTCTATTTGCAGAATGCAACTATTTTAGAAGGAAAGGTCGACAAATAATTGTGGCTCAGAGATCCTAACTAGTTTTTCTATATAACCCACCGGATAGCATTTGATAGATCTGAGTCTGCATTATTCTCAGGAAAACAGCTGAGACATAGTTTTGGGAACATTGAACATCCTAAGTAAAATTTCATGATCCAGCTGCCAAAACAAAGATATTGATACGGTAAATTTGTTAGGAATACAAGCTTCAGTTCATCGTGTACTATTAATTGGCTAAAATCAGCGTATTAGCATAGGTTTAGTTGTTTTTCTTTTAAGTGCTTTTGACTCACTATTTTTATTTTTTTTTGCTCTAGTTCTTTAACTTGCCAATGTTTCTTTTGCCAAAACATTAACAATTTGTGAATTTTATTTTGCTCAGTCAAGATCCTTAATGCATGAGCTACAGGATTTTTCTATGGCATTTTGAAAATTTGGTATGGTATACCTGTATGGCTATGTGATGAGTTTCAATCCAAAAATGTAGTAGTCCCAAAATTTCAAGAGTCTGGCCCATGAAAAGCTTATAGTCATCCAACATAAGGCTGTGAAATGGATGGCCAAAATTGAACTCCACATATCAATTGGCTAACATACAATGGATAGCTAGAAATAAAAGCAATTTTGCTTTTTTCAAACTCAATCTTTCACCAACATTTTGATTTGTCTTTGAATTTCAATTGTAATTCAATCCTTCATATTGTATAGTTTTCTTTTTCTTTTTTTCCTCCCTTTTTTTCGCATTTCTCTTCCTCATGCATGGGCCCTGCTTCTATGGTTTTTCTAATTCCTCCACTTGCTTGTTTCCCAAGTTTCCTCTTCACTAGAGGATGTCAACAAGAACAAAAAATTGCGGTGTCCATGAGCAGTTCTAGGAAGTAAATGATCCCTCATGTGTACACTCAGTGGTGGGGACCACCAATGTTGATAGCAATGGATTCATAGGAAAGTTATGTTTTGAATATACAGGTTCACAAAAAAATCACCTTGATTGGAAGCCAAAAGGTTTCAATGTTTGAAGTGATCAAAATTTAGGGGGTTTAAAAGAACATGGCCAGATAGATTTAAAGAAGGTGACTTTTTTGGTGGGTCAATGGATGCATCATTATCATCATTGGTGGGGCTAACCACTACGTGCACATGGTGTATGCACCATAAAGGGTGCACAAAGATCATCTTTCTTCAAGGAATATTCAGATCATGTTGAACTTGAACCTACACCCACAACCCTCCTCCCCCCCTTCCTTTCCAAACTAATAATAATAAAACAAAAGAAATGCATAGCTTATATGGTTTGGATTAGGATTGCAACCAGCTAACAAACTGCGACTTCAGGTACAATAAAAAACAGACATATTCATTAAAGTGTCTAAAACAAGTCCCAAGCAGTTCAGCAAGCATCTTTCTCTCCTAGCAATGTGGAATCTCTACTCTCCATTTCTTCCCTTCTTCGAGAAAGAGCTTTCCACTGGTTCTAGATCATAAAAGTATGATTTAAAACCAAAGGTAAAGTTCAGGATGTCTCTTACATGTGCATTAGTTAAATGTGCAGATCCAGCCCGGCTTTTATAAGCCTTGCCTACTGCATAGGTTTTAAATGTTGCCCAATAATCAAGGAAACAACCAAGTCTAAACATGTAGTCACCCCAACCCCCAAAAGAAGGAAAATAAAGGATGGAGAATAAGAAGAAAGGAAAAACTAAATTAAACATGAAAGTCATCTCTTCCACAAAATCGTTGGCAAAATCCAAAATCCAGAGTTCAAAAACTAGCAGGGGAAACATCATAATTTGAAAGGAAAAGAAATGGAAAGAAGCTACAACATGACACTTGCAACTTAAATCAATAAAACTGAGATTATAAACGATCATCAAAACAAAAATTTGAAGAAATGAGTATGAAATGTGTTTACATACCATGCATAGGCAAATAGAACATGAAATTCCCAATCAATCTTCATCAGGACCAACTTTTTGCTTTTTCCACTTGTAAGCTGCTTCCAAAATTTTAAGAGTTGGAGCACCGGCAGCTTCATCAGGAAATATGTAATCAAAGTATTCCTCAAACCTGCAGAGGTAGTACTAACTGTTATTAGTAGAAGAAGCAGCAAAATAACAGAAGAACTAATTGTTTGGAAGAGAGAATGGGGGAGGGAGAGAAGTAAACAAGAAACATCACAAATTAAACTATATAAACTAAAGAAAACAGTTGACTTACCCAGATGGAGTTCCAACCTCAGAGGCAATAGCTCTCTTCCTTTTGACCTTCCGCGGTAACTTCTTCTGGACTAGACTCACATCCCCAATACTGCCAAAGTTACTCTCCATATTGAGCCACTCTTCCAAAAGCACGACTCTTTCTTCTTTAAGTTCCAGAGAAACTGTTCTAAAATAGTAAAATGCTCTCTCAAAAACACCTGATAGGAAAAGATTGAGTTAAACTATCTCTTGTTGCTATTCAAGACAACAACTAAAATAGAGTTCATATAAAACTACACAAAAATTGAGGAAAGGAGAATTTCAGCTGCATGACTGCACCTACCTTGGGAACATTGGAGACGACCTTGGTTTTGTTCAACAATGGAATCTTCATCTGTCACTTCTTGTGTTTCAGAATCCACACCTTTACCTTCAATAGCAGCAGAAGCCTCAAATTTTGAGTAGCTAATCCAAACCTTCAAGTCTTTTGTGCGATCCAGCAGCCTCTCATAAAGTTGTCTGGTCCTCTCGTATTCACCTTCTGCAATCTCAAAGTCTATGCATGCCTGAAATCCAAGAAGCAGAAAAAATCAGAGGAACTTACCATCTCAACCCATTTTGAAAGGTAAAACTTATCATCTCAACCACTAAACTACAGACCTCTTGGTCAGAGGAATAATTTAATATACCACTCAAAACTATTTAGCAAAGAAACACCAATCACCCACACCTAAACCCATAGCAGTCAAGGTGTAAGGTGTAATCAAGATGCCAAGAGGTCTTGGAGCCTAAGGCGCAAGGTGATTTTGCTAGGTGCACTTATTTAAATACTTCAAAACACACATACAAACACAAGCATTCATGGTTGTGTCCTTGGTGCATTGATGTTAACAAAATGCAACATCACTCATTTAAAGCACCAAAATACATTGGAAATTGAACTTCCAAGCACATTACATAAGTATATATTATATACGTGCACAAGTATATTATCCAATTAGAATTTCTAACTACATGTTAACAATAACTTTTACCAGCTAAAACAGAAAGCTTCAGATAATGGGCTTCAGATAATGGGTAATCCTTGAATGGAGGAGTGAAGAGTACATTCAGAAGACTGATCACAAAGAGAGGGTGAGGCTTCAATTATCATGATCATGATGACGACGACAATGATGAAGATGGCTATGATAAATTAGGAATATGATCCATATAATCAGGTATATAAGTAACCAGAGTTTCTGTTGATAATTTTGGTATGATCATGGTTTGCACTCAGTTGTCTTCATTGTAGCATTATGCAACATGCAATTGAGAAATTGTAGGTACCATATTGAAATTGTAAACAGCATAATGTAATAAAAAGCATGCAGACTGCAGATAGCTAGGGGGAAATTCCCTCGTAATCCAATTTTTAATGCACAAAACATAGACATACCTTCTACAACAGCTCAGGCAGATCCAGTGTAGGTTGAGCAGTAGCAAGCTCAAATATTGCCCTGGCACGGTTTGTCTCACTAAGTGATCTCTCCAACTCGGCATACTTGCTCCAAGCACAGCAGTTTGCTGGAACCCATTCCAAATACTTCCCATACAATGTTCTGCAACGGTTGATGTTTCCAAGCTGTAACTCTATTTCAATATACTTCTTAAATATCTGTAGGGGCAAGCAAGACAGCATGTGCAACCAAAGTTAGTATTAAGATTGTTTAACAAGATTGTACCACCAGCAATGTCACAAAAGAGATTCTAACAAAGTACCTTATCTTTTGGAGTCATCCCAATAGCATTGCCTAAGATTTGCCGTGCAGCCTTGAGATTCTCTTGCCGAATTTCAAATTGTGCCGCCAACAGCCACACTTTCGCAAATGAGAATTTTTTATGTGGGATCAACCTAAGGCACTCCCTGTTTTTCCATTTACCGAATGAGAAAAATCCCTGATATGACCTTAAGATAAGCATGCCCATGAAATTTGTAAAAGAAAAAAAAAAAAAGACGAACATGAAGTAGAGAAGAAACACATTCCTCAGGGAAAAACGGTACTCAGTTTCGTTCATTTGAAATGTTTGCTAATTTGATACCTTCATCATTTCAAAAGTAACACTGCAAAAATTTGAATTTAACTTCAACAATGCAATGCACATGCAAGAACATGCTTCGTAGTGCAAATATAAACTTTTCAGAGAACAAAATGCAAATGATTCTCCAAAATGTAAAAAAGATGCTATTACAGACATTAGAGCAAGAAGCAATTTAAATCCCTGTGGAGATTGAGAAGGTAGGGAAAAAGTAATTACCTATAGACTTCTCTAGTCCGCTCCATATCTTCTGCATCAAGTTCTTCATACAATGCATAGTTAATCCTATCATATGTGGAGAAAACGCACGATCAGAAGCAGAAATTCAAAATGAAGCTCATAAAAAATAGGCAATTCACTTTCAATGAAGTTCACAGGCAGACATGCAGACATATAGGCCGGTAGTATTGGACATTTCAACATTAGTGCAGAGAGAATAGATACATAAAACCCAAGCCAATAACTTACCATAGATAGATATACTGCTGCCAGTAGCGCTTCTCCTCAGCAGGTGGGACATTAGCAATGGCACTCTCGTAGATCTCTCTAATCCTTTCCTTGTTCCCATCACTCTCTTCCAGGCGTATGAAATCAAACCAGGGGTCATAATTCAGTGGGTTCTTTCTCACCTCTTCCTCATATTGGAACCTCCGCTTGCCAACAAGGTCCTCTGCGCGGTTGTTTGGGATAAAATCCTTCTGGGATTCCTCCCATTGGGCGTACTTGTTCCAGGTGATGTTCTGCTTTGGGGGCTGATTTCAGCCTCTTGGCACTCATTGGGCGTGGCTGTGGCTCTTACAGTCGGAGGGCCTGTATTCTTGGAGCTGCCGCGAACGAGAATCACGTTCGAAATATAGGCGTGGCTGTGGCTCTTACCGTCGGAGGGCCTGTATTCTTGGCGCTGCAGCGAACGAGAATCACATTCGAAATATAGAAGGCGATCTAGAGTTTTACTAGAAGGACTTGGATTGAGATAGAATTGACGTTAAAAGGATTTAAGACTATATTTTTAAGTATGATGTAAATTGAATTATATAATTAGTTTTTTATATTAAGTTTCACTTTTTGTTAATTTTATCTCTTAATTTAATTTTTTAAAAATTAATAGTTATATTTATTAAAATTTAAAGATTAAAATAATATAATTGAATAATTAATTGACAGTAAAACTTTTATGTTTTATATTTATCTAATCATCTATTAAATAAATTTAAATTTGTGTAAACTATAATTAATCTAATAATATATTTTATTAGTACATCTTAATAATGCATCGTACTACATAAAAAATAGAGTCCAAACTCCCAATTGATCAAAGCAACTCCAATCAATGAGAGTTGTTCCGCATTAGTTGAATAAAAGATTAAAATTGAAAAGTTTTAAAATGACTTCATTTAATTTCTAAAGCATTAACATCTCTTAAAATTGTCATCTCTTGAAATTGAATGCTTAGATATGCGATTCCCCTCTTTTTTTAATTTTGCAAGATATTATTTTTGAGGTTGCATTCTTTTATCTCTTAAATTGGAACTTAGCAATTCAGGAAGTGTGTGAAGTGTCACTTTCGAGCTCCTATCACCTCACTTGGTCTGACTCTAAAGGCAATAAATATCACTTGTGGAGTTTTACGTTGAGTTTTCCATGCAGGTGTCAGGTTCGAGCCCCTATGACCTCACTTGGTATGCTTTAAGTATGATATTCTGATCTATGAGCCAGAGTCCAAGCCCTAGAGAGGCTGATCCAAGTGAAACTGGGCCCTTATCGGACAGACCAGTAGAGTAGGGTCGGTCGGATCCAACAGCCCAGCAGTGGGTGGGCCGGGTTGTTACAAATGGTATCAGAGTTCCGGGTTCTACACTCAGGACTGCATCTGTTCATTTAAACGAATGTTCTTCCCGTCATCTGAATAAATGCCGAATGAACTGACAGTTTGTTCGAATAAGTAAAAATGTGGAGGTATAATAGTAGAGGCAGAAAATCAGGATATCTATAAATCGCGCCTAAATATAATATTAAATTATTACAACAAGATAAATATAAATTAAAGAAAACATATATTTTTACTTTTAGCACAAGTAAATATTGTATTTAAAATAAAAAATATTATTACTTTGACATTAAAAATAATTTTTTGTTAAAATATAAGAGTACACGTGTGAACTTCCACGTGAGCTCTTTAGGAACCTCATGTGAATTCTTTTCATAAAGGTCGGTTTTCACTTTGAAACCTAATGCTCATCTTTTAATACCCTCCTTCTCTTTCACTCTCGCTATTAAACCCTAGCCGACGCTGTATTTTTCCCATCAACGGAAGAGAAAGGAAAGCTGTGAAAGGGGTAGCGATTTGTTTTCTTCAATCTTTTCTCCATATTTTCTTTTTTCTCTTTCCATTCTTTCTCTCCGCCGTTTCATTTATTCTCATTCCATTATTTTCTACTGAATTTTACTGTTTTGTAGGGAGGCTAGAGTCTCAGACTGGATTAAGAAAAACGATTTAAACCGCGGCTTGAAACGGTTTTTTTGCGGCTTAATCTGGTTCTGGTAACACTGATCCAAACGCACTTCTTCTTCTCTCCCTCTCTCCGTGGAGAGCACTTCCTCTTCTTCATTTTCTTAGTACTTTTTATGAACTATATCAAACACTTATGCGTGTTCTGATCGATTTCTGAGTTCCTTTTTTTCCCTTTTTTCCTGTTTTCATTTTTTTTTTTTTTTTGTCTATTATTGGCTAGGTAGTTTGATTCGGGTGTTTATAGAAAACGGCTGTAGTGTTTGGTCAGTTTATATTTTTATTCGAGTTTTGGATTAGGGTTTTATTCGCCTTTTTAATTTTATCACTATATTCAGTTTCTCAAGGGAATTGATTACTGGCCTTTCGAATTTATTTATTTATTAATTTGAGCGAGGGTTTTATTGATATTGCTATCACTGCTGCTGCTTATTTTTTTATTGCAATTATAGTTTTTTCATTTGGACTTAATATTTTTTTTTTATGTTGCAAGTATCCAGAGATTTTTTTCAAATAGTGACCTTCAGTGTTAGACCCTTATTTGAAAATAGCCCGTGGGTGCATTTACTTATCTGAGCTCTAATGAACCATCTATATTCAAACGCATAAAATAATAGCATTATTTTCTGGATTTTTTTGAACTCATTTATTTACCTGACCTCTCTAGATAAAAACCCACTCAAGAGTTTGTATGCTTGTCTGGATTTTTTAATTTATTATTTGCCATTAAGTGCTACTCTCTTATTTTCTCCTTTGCATTTAACTGCATTCTCTGAGTATGTTTGACATCTTCTTTTCTACCAACTGGTTTAATCCTTAAACAGGTGAGTGCTATTTTTCGCTTGTACAAAGCAGAGGAAGAACAATCTCTTTTCATCTATCAATGGCAGATGACGACTACAATGAGATTGATATGGGGTCTCTCTCTCTCTCTCTCTCTCTCTCTCACACACACACACACACACACACAAACACACACACCAACATACACATTTTGTATTTTTTGACAGAAAGTTTATGATCATTGATTCTCAACCAACAACTGAGATGAGATTGTGCATTATGATTTCAAATCTTAGCATCTTACTTTCATTTGTGACATCTTTTCAATCATTTTACTTCAATTCTTACGGTAGTTTATTTGAGCTAAATTCTGTTGTCTAGAAGGCCACTGAAATGAAGAATTTCTAAGGTGGAAATAGAGATTCTAAAGAAGGCAGTTTAGGCACTATTGCTTCCATCCGGTGGTGCATAGATGGAGCTGTATGGGGCTCTTTTCTAAATCGAGAAAGAGCCTAAAAGACATCCAAAATATATTTTTCAATGGTGATATGATATATATTGACAAGTTGCCCGTAATTGTGGATTGATTGATGGAGAACATGATTTTGACTTTGTAATGGGGTAAAGTGCAAGAAGGTTGACCCCATATAGTTGAGATAAAATGAATTTTAGAATGAGTAGAATTAAAAATCATTAAGTTTATCAACGTATGGTGCAATGTATGATCATACTATGATGCAGGGCATTCTTAGCCTAAAGTGGGACCAATATTTTCCCACATGTTATGCTAGATCCTTGACTTTCCAATATTATGCAATTTTTTTTAAAAAAAAATTAAACCTTTTAGGGGGAAATTTCACACCAGTATGGAATGGTTCGACTGATAACCGATATTATCAGGCTATTTTTCTCACATATTGGTAGGGATTGATACGATGACTGCTATCGTTATTTTGAACCACTTTGTGGCGGCACATAGATCCTTGATGATTTTCTTGTTTTGAATTAATTTATTCATATGAAAAAGGGAGCAAAGGAAGAAGGTATTCTTCCAAAAGTTGACAAAGAAGGGCTTATGATCATGTGGAATGATATTTTGTTGACTCTCTTTTCAAAGATGGGCTTTGGGGAGAGATGGAGAAAATAGGATGAGTGCATACTTCCATGAGGCTTCCTACTCTATCCTCATCAATGGCTTTCCATGTGCTTACATATTAGTTTCTAGAGGTTTAAGGTGGGGGGACCCTCTCTCCCCTTTCACTTTTACCTTGTTGACAAAAGGCGTTAACAAGCTAATCTTCAGAGCTAGAGCTTTGGGGCTAATCTGTGAGCTTGAAGTGGGACCTAAGGATCCAATAGTTTGATGTAGTCTAGCTTCAAAGAGAAACCAAAGAATGTTCGACCACGAGATACTTGGAATATGTCCATTATTCTCTAGCTGCCTTGATTTTGATATTATGTCTTCCCTTTGTCCTGAATTTTGAACTCTTTTTGTGACCACTACATGTTTTAATGCTAAATTTCAGTGCTTTGGTCCTTGTTGATTTCTAATTTCACTTGCAATGAAACGTCTCATGTTGGCTGTTGTCTGTGACTTGATACTTTTCTTCCGACCTGGTTTTTGCTTCAAGCGAACCCTCTTTGATGCTTAAAAATGCTTCTGCAGATATGAGGATGAGCCACCAGAGCCTGAGATTGAGGTAAAAGCTTGACTTTCATATCTTTCGCATCTGAGAGTGTTTAGTCTGACTGAACTGTTAACATATCTGTGCACGATTGGCAGGAAGGAGCAGAACCAGAAGAGGAAGGAGATAACGATAACGAAGACGTTCCTGATGCTGCTGTAGGCACTGAGCCTGAGGAGAAAGAAGACGAACAACCTGTTCAACGGCCACGGAAAACATCCAAGTACATGACAAAATATGAGCGTGCAAGAATCCTGGGAACTCGTGCTCTGCAGATCAGGTTTAGTGCCAAATGTCCCCTTTGCTAAATTTTATTCTGGATAGTTTTACTGGGTAATATATTTTAACACTTGGTTGGGCACAGCATGAATGCTCCTGTGATGGTTGAGTTGGAGGGTGAAACTGATCCGTTGGAGGTAAGCAGGCTGTAGAACCTTGTTAGCTACTAACACTTCTAAAGAGGACGTGGAAGTTTTTTTTATCTTTATTTCTTTATTTTGGCTGCCTTAAACTGACTGGTTATAGAAATTAATGTTCTACTGGACCAGCATTGGCAGAAGTGTCCAACCTGACTCTTGTTGCTCCATCGAAATCTATAATGGATATATCAAACCTCTAATTTTCCTCTTTCACTCATTTGTTTTGTTTATTTATGAACGCATCGGGTAAAATGACCTCAGACATGGCCATTTAATCCTGCAAACAATACCCTATACAATGTGATTGTACAGGACCCTATCCAATCTGTGATGTTACTCATTCTGGTTTAGAATTTATTGAAATGATCAATGAATTGACACATTTTATCATTTCATGAGTAAAGATTGCATATTTGCATTATTTTTGCCTAAGTGGCAGTTGAATCTGGCCTTTGTACTTTGTGAAGTGCTGACAATTGTGTATCCATTATGCGATTTAGATTGCCATGAAGGAGCTTCGTGAGCGCAAGATCCCATTCACAATCCGTAGATATTTGCCCGATGGAAGGTACAATAATCATTTGAGTAGTTGCTTTTTCTTCATTTCTCATGATTGGCGTTGTCTGAACCGTTTGGCTTGTCTAACTTTCAACAGCTTCGAGGACTGGGGAGTCGATGAGCTGATAGTTGAAGACTCCTGGAAGAGGCAAGTTGGAGGTGACTAATGGATGAATTTCTCCAACTAACATCTACTACATATCTTTGTTGAATTTCTTTAAGCAATCTTTGGGTCATTGAAACTAATATCCATTCGTTCTTGCTGTGGACTCTTAGTTGCTTGCTGGCTACATCTGTACAATCTTAGTGTTTGTAAAGGTCTTAATCACAGTGAGGGTGAATTTTATGATGGAACACAACAAATTTAATTATGCATTGTCTTGACATCAGTAGGTTTGAGTGGAGAACTCCAAATCTCAACTCCAATGGATGGATTGTGGAATAATATGGACCTTAATCATGTGGACGATGAACATTCAGTAACCCACGTGGGTGTAGCTCAACTGGTTGCCTCTCCACTTCAAAAAGTGAGAGGTAGTGAGTTCGAGTTTCCATGATCTAACCTTAATGTGCCTGTACAAAGGTCTTAATCATAGTGATGTGTGAATTTTGTGACCGAACACAACAGATTTAATGATGCATTGTCTTTACATCAGTGGGTTTGAGTGGAGAACTCCAAATCAACTCCAATGGATGGATTGTTGAATAATATGAACCTTAATCATGTGGACAATGAACATTCAGTAATCCACGTGAGTGCAACTCAACTGGTTGCCTCCCGCCTGAAGAAACGGGAAGTTATCGATTCGAGATCTCATGCCTAACTTTGGTGTGTCTTTAGGGTAGTGAAAAAAAAAAACTTGATGCTTGTGTTGCTATGTCATGCTCAATATAGGAGAACCGGTACTTGTACTAAAATTTTAGTATGATGAAAATTGAATATATAATTAGTTTTTTATATTAAGTTTCACTTTTTGTTAATTTTATTTCTTAATTTTTTTTAAAATTAATAGTTATATTTATTAAATTTTAAAGATTAAATAATATAATTGAATAGTTAATTGACAGGGAAACTTTTTATATTTTATATTTATCTAATTATCTATTAAAAAATTTAAATTTGTGTAAACTATAATTAATCTAGTAACATATTTTATTAGTACATCTTTTTAATGTATCTTACCACATAAAAAATCGTGTCCAAAGTCTCAATTGAACAGAGCAACTCCAGTCAATGAGAGTTGTTCCGCATTGGTTGAATGAAAGATTAAAATTGAAAAATCTTAAAATGACTTCATTTAATTTCTAAAGCATTAATATCTCTTAAAATTGAAGGATTAGATATGTGATCCCCCTCTTTTTTAATTTTGCAAGATATTATTTTCGATGTTGTATTATTTTCTCTTAAATCGAATATTCAGGAAGTATGTGAGGTGTCAGGTTCGAGCTCTTATGATTTCACTTAGTGTGCTATAAAGGCACTGGGTATCACCCATGGAGTTTTTCGTTAAGTTTTTCACAATTTTTCACACGTAAATTTAAAATAAAAATTGAATCTATACCAAATCCATCAATTATTCCAAATTACTTTAAGTATTGAATAAAAATCTCATCTTATGGATTGGCCTTAAAAGGAGTTAAAAACCATGACTCAGAGTATTTCACTTAAGGGGAGCTGTAATTAGCTTACTACCTAAACTTAGATTTTTTCAAATAATTTAACCCTATGATATAATCTTAATAAAATAAATATCTATTATTTTAAGTATCTCATGAGATCATTTATCTACACTAAACCAAGACGATGGACATCCATTTCTTAACATCCACTCTTGACTCATGCCATTACTTAAGATCATTTTTTTAATACGAGTATTCCCACTCTATATTAGAGGCAAGATTAATCTCACGAGCATATGTAAATCTTTCAATCTGTGCATACTAAACAAATCGATGAAGAATAACCCTATAAGGTGGTGAAGATTGAGCGTGAATCGAATTCAAGACATTCCATCGTAAATTTAGATAGTATAGATCATTTTAGTTTAAATAATACACTACCAAGTTGTTTTTAAAAGCATGGAGTAGGGCTGAAATCGGTCCATGTCGGGTCGGTTCGGGTTTTTTAAAACCCAACTTGACTCGAGTTACTAATATATGGAATCGAATCCAACCCGACCCGCATTTTGAACCTACTTTAGCCTACTTTTATCGGGTCGGGACGGGTTGAGTTTGATTGGGTCAAGTTGGGTTTACTTAAAAATCTCTCAACCCAACCCGATCTAAATTCAATGCGGTTTTCTGACTTCTCAACCCCATCCAACCCGTTGACCCAACTTTCATGACCCGACCCGCATGATTTTCGGGTCGGGTCATGCGGGTTCGGGCGAAAACTCGACCTGAGTTTCACCCCTAGCATGGAGGTAGCCCCTCTTTGATAATAATTTTCAGACATGTGTGAGTCAACTCGGGTAAAAGTTCAAAACCCAATTTCATATAATTCTAATTCAAAGATAGCTAAATCCATACAAAGACCATAAGATCATTTGTAACGTGGTTAGGCCAATTTCAAGCTTTGAAAATTTAATATATATATTTTTAATTTACACGTAGAAAACTGTGGGAAATCCAATGTAAAACTCTTATAGATGATATCCACTGCCCTCAGGACACGCTAGGTAAGTTTATGTGGGCTCGAATCCAACACTTTCCACTTTTTGAGACAAGAGCTTACCGATTGAACCAGGGGTTTAAAAAAAGGCTAGGCCGATATATCGGCCGACAATTTTATCTCTCTTACCGATATCGGCATTTTCTCTCTCCTCCGATATCGGAACCATGAAAAAACTGCAAAAAACCGTGACGAACCGTGAAAAACTGCAAAAAACCGTGAGAACCCGTGAAAACCGTAAACCCTGAATCACGAAAAACCGTGTAAAAACCGTATCGGTGTTTTTAAAAAAAAATAAAAATTTAAATACCGATATTGTGACCGATATTCGGTATGTACGGCCGATACTTATCGTATCAGCCGATATTACTTGGTCTTAAAAAACCGATATATATATATATATATATATATCGGCCGATACAATATGTATCGGCCGATATTTGAACCTTTGGATTGAACTACACCTATATGAACAATACAATATTTTTTTAATCAAGTTGGGTTAAAAAAAAACAAGACTCAATACTTGCCCCAAAACATTATAAATGAAAAATATTTTATTTTGATTATATAAAGGCATCTCACAAAATAGTTGCCTCTCCTAGGAAAGTATATAAACTATAAAGACATTTCCTTATTTTATTTTATTTTTAATTTCCATTTTAGTATTTTACTAAGCTTAAATTTTTTATGGAATTTTTTACTTTGTTTATTCTATTTTGGAATCTACCCAATATTTTTCTTGTCTGCATGATTTTTGTTTTTTTTTTTACAATTTATTAATATATGCCCAACTCCTTCCACAAAACCCACGGAACTCATTTCTGTTCTATCCTTGTGCCTCTCTCTATCTCTCCCTTCTTACTAAACCTTACCCTCGTTTTCCACACTCTACCTCTCATCCAAACGAGCCTCTCATCCAAATCAATATCGTCAGAACTGGACTATTTGCCAAACCGTCTTCTAAAAATGTCGGGTTTAACAAGATTCAACCGTAGTTAAATCCAGTCAAACCCTACTATAAATATTATATTATAAATATTAGTAGATTATTAATTAATCTTTTTTTATAAATAAAGCTCTTATAAGAAAGATTTTTTTTTTCAAATCACACTCAATTATATATTGTAGAAAGTTAAAAATTGACCATTCTTTTTAAAACAAAATGATTTTCAATTCTTAATAATCACCACTTATTACTTTGTAAAGTATAAAGCATTTCAATATATACATGTAGAGTAATCTTTTCTAAATATATGAGTGGTCTATTATACATTATCATAAATTAAATCTTATAAATTTAATTTAGTTTTCAAATCCATTCTAATTAATAATGTAATTAGTTATTATTATTTTTTTAAAAGCCAAAACAAAAAACTAATTACTATGACATTCTAAATTTTAATTCCAAAATGAAATTTATTATAATATAATATTTTCTTTCATTTGAGAAAAAGATTTTATTTTTCATTAATAATAATTAGATAAATAAAATTATTAGCTATAGTTAATTATGTACATTGATATAATAAAAATAAAGAATACATTTTAATAATAATGACAATAGTAGAAATATTAGATGGTAAATATAATATTAAATTATTATAATAAAATAAATAAAAGAAAATATTATAATTTTTATTTTTAGTATAAATAAATATTATATTTAAAATAAAAAATTATTATTTTTTTTTATAAGAGTACACATGGAGCTTCCAGCTGAGCTCTTTAGGAAGCTCACGTTAGATCTTTCTATAAATATGGTTTTCACTTAGAAACAGGAATGCTCATCTTTTAATAACCACCTTCTCTTTCACTCTCTCTATTAAACCCTAGCCGACGCTGCCGCGCTCTGTATTTTTTCCATCAACGAAGAAGAAAAAGAAGAGAAAGGAAAGCTGTGAAAGGTGTAGCGATTTTTTTGAGGCTTAATCCTGTTCTGGTAACACTGATCCAAACGCACTTCTTCTTCTCTCCCTCTCTCCGTGGAGAGCACGTCCTCTTCTTCATTTTCTTAGTACTTTTTATGAACTATATCAAACACTTATGCGTGTTCTGATCGATTTCTGAGTTCCGTTTTTTTCCTTTTTTCCTGTTTTCAAATTTTTTTTTTTTGTCTATTATTGGCTAGGTTGTTTGATTCGGGTGTTTATAGACAACGGCTGTAGTGTTTGGTCAGTTTATATTTTTATTCGAGTTTTGGATTAGGGTTTTATTCGCCTTTTTAATTTTATCACTATATTCAGTTTCTCAAGGGAATTGATTACTGGCCTTTCGAATTTATTTATTTATTAATTGGAGCGAGGGTTTTATTGATATTGCTATCACTGCTGCTGCTTATTTTTTTATTGCAATTATAGTTTTTTTTATGTTGCAAGTATCCAGAGATTTTTTTTCAAACAGTGACCTTCAGTGTTAGACCCTTATTTGAAAATAGCCCGTGGGTGCATTTACTTATCTGAGCTCTAATGAACCATCTATATTCAAACGCATAAAATAATAGCATTATTTTCTGGATTTTTTTGAACTCATTTATTTACCTGACCTCTCTAGATAAAAACCCACTCAAGAGTTTGTATGCTCGTCTGGATTTTTTAATTTATTATTTGCCATTAAGAGCTACTCTCTTATTTTCTCCTTTGCATTTAACTGCATTCTCTGAGTATGTTTGACATCTTCTTTTCTACCAACTGGTTTAATCCTTGAACAGGTGAGTGCTATTTTTCGCTGTACAAAGCAGAGGAAAAACAATCTCTTTTCATCTATCAATGGCAGACGATGACTACAACGAGATTGATATGGGGTCTCTCTCTCTCTCTCTCTGTGACACTTACTCACCAACATACACATTTTGTATTTTTTAACAAAAAGTTTATGATCATTGATTCTAAACCAACAAATGAGATGAGATTGTGCATTATGATTTCAAATCTTAGCATCTTGCTTTCATTTGTCACATCTTTTCAATCATTTTACTTCAATTCTTACAGTAGTTTATTTGAGCTAAATTCTGTTGGCTAGAAGGCCACTGAAATGAAGAGTTTCTAAGGTGGATTTTTATAGAGATTCTAAAGAAACCAATTTAGGCACTATTGCGTCCATCCGGTGGTAAAATACAAGAAGGTTGACCCCATATAGTTGAGATAAAATGAATTTTAAAATGAGTAGAATTAAAAATCATTAAGTTTATCAACATATGGTACAATTTATGATCATACTACGATGCAGGGCATTCTTAGCCTAAAGTGGACCAATATTTTCCCACGTGTTATGCTAGATCCTTGACTTTCCAATATTATGCAATTTTTTTTAAAAAAAATTTAAACCTTTTAGGGGTAAATTTCACACCAGTATGGAATGGTTCGACCGATAACCAATATTATCAAGCTATTTTTGTCACATACCGGTAGGGATTGATACGATGACTGCTATCGTTATTTTGAACCACTTTGTGGTGGCACATAGATCCTTGATGATTTTCTTGTTTTGAATTAATTTATTCATATGAAAACGAGAGCAAAGGAAGAAGGTATTCTTCCAAAAGTTGACAAAAAAGGGCTTATGATCATGTGGAATGAAATTTTGTTGACTCTCTTTCAAAGATGGGCTCTGGGGAGAGATGGAGAAAATGGATGAGTGCATGCTTCCATGAGGCTTCCTACTCTATCCTCATCAATGGCTTTCCATGTGCTTCCATATTAGTTTCTAGAGGTTTAAGGTAGGGGGACCCTCTCTCCCCTTTCACTTTTACCTTGTTGACAAAAGGCGTTAACAAGCTAATCTTCAGAGCTAGAGCTTTGGGGCTAATCTGTGAGCTTGAAGTGGGACCTAAGGATCCAATAGTTTGATGTAGTCTAGCTTCAAAGAGAAACCAAAGAATTTTCGACCACAAGATACTTGGATTATTCTCTCTATGAACATTTCTCCACATAGTGCAGGTGTTAAACGTGCCTTGATTTTGATATTATGTCTGTCCTGTGTCCTGAATTTTGAACTCTTTTTGTGACCACTACAGGTTTTAATGCTAAATTTCAGTGCTTTGGTCCCTTGTTGATTTCTAATTTCACTAGCAATGAAACGTCTCATTTTGGCTGTTGTCTGTAACTTTATACTTTTCTTCCGACCTGGTTTTTGCTTCAAGCAAACCCTCTTTGATGCTTAAAAATGCTTCTGCAGATATGAGGATGAGCCCCCAGAGCCTGAGATTGAGGTAAAAGCTTCACTTTCAGATCTTTCGCATATGAGAGAGTTTGGTCTGACTGAACTATTAACATATCTGTGCATGATTGGCAGGAAGGAGCAGAACCAGAAGAGGAAGGAGATAACGATAACGAAGACGTTCCTGATGCTGCTGTAGGCACTGAGCCTGAGGAGAAAGAAGACGAACAACCTGTTCAACGGCCACGGAAAACATCCAAGTACATGACAAAATATGAGCGTGCAAGAATCTTGGGAACTCGTGCTCTGCAGATCAGGTTTAGTGCCAAATGTCCCCTTTGCTAAATTTTATTCTGGATAGTTTTACTGGGTAATATATTTTAACACTTGGTTGGGCACAGCATGAATGCTCCTGTGATGGTTGAGTTGGAGGGCGAAACTGATCCGTTGGAGGTAAGCAGGTTGTAGAACCTTGTTAGCTACTAACACTTCTAAAGAGGACGTGGAAGTTTCTTTTTATCTTTATTTCTTTATGTTGGCTGCCTTAAACTGACTGGTTATAGAAATTAATGTTCTACTGGACCAGCATTGGCAGAAGTGTCCAACCTGACTCATGTTGCTCCATCGAAGTCTATAATGGATATATCAAACCTCTAATTTTCCTCTTTCACTCATTTGTTTTGCTTATTTATGAATGCATCGGGTAAAATGACCTCAGACATGGCCATTTAATCCTGCAAACAGTACCCTATACAATGTGATTGTACAGGATCCTATCCACAGGTCTTAATCATGTTCTGGTTTAGAATTTATTGAAATGATCAATGAATTGACACATTTTATCATTTCATGAGTAAAGATGATTGCATATTTGCATTATTTTTGCTAAAGTGGCAGTTGATTCTGACCTTTCTACTTTGTGAAGTACTGACGATTGTGTATCCATTATGCGATTTAGATTGCCATGAAGGAGCTTCGTGAGCGGAAGATACCTTTCACCATTCGTCGATATTTGCCAGATGGAAGGTACAATAATCATTTGAGTAGTTGCTTTTTCTTCATTTCTCATGGTCAGGCGTTGTCTGAACTGTTTGGCTTGTCGAACTTTCAACAGCTTCGAGGACTGGGGAGTTGATGAGCTTATAGTTGAAGACTCCTGGAAGAGGCAAGTTGGAGGTGACTGATGGATGAATTTCTACTCCTTGTATCTGGTACATATCTTTGACGAATTTCTTTAATCAATCTTGGGTCATTGAAACTTCATATCCATTCACGCTTGCTGTGGACTTTTTAGTTGCTTACTGGCTACATTTGTATAATCTTAGTGTTTGTACTTTGTGGTATGTACAAAGGTCTTAATCATAGTCATGTGTGAATTTTGTGACCGAACACAACAGATTTAATGATACATTGTCTTGACATCAGTAGGTTTGAGTGGAGAACTCCAAATCTCAACGCCAATGGATGGCTTGTGGAATAATATGAACCTTAATCACGTGGACTATGAACATTCGGTAATCCACATGGGTATAGCTCAATTGGTTGTCTCTCATCTCAAGAAGCGGGACGTTGCAGGTTCAAGTCCCAATGGCCTAACTTTGGTGTGTTCTAGGGTTAGTGGGAAATAAAAACTCGGTACATGTATTGCTATGTCACCGTTATATTTAAAAAACAAAAACATTCCCACGCTCAATATAGGAGAACCGGTACCTAGTACTATTTTTTTTTATCAATTTAGCATGAAATTTTTTCATGTATTGGCCTGTCCATCTCACCAATGGTGGGGTGCAACAACTAATAAATAATCAGTCTTTTTAGAGAAAATCATAACCAAACAGTATTGGAAATAACATGGCAAAGTGAAGAGTGCACTGCAACCATCCATTAGTTCAGCAATTGTAATTCATTTTATTGGCATTTATATTACTTGGCGGTATCTAAAGTTCCAGTCAGTAAACTAGCAGCTAATGCCAATTATCAACAAAATTAGAGGAGTAAATAGGATCATGTAATGATCATGGGTTCGTTGGATTTAAAAGATTTGTGTATATATATTCTTTATAGAAAAAATTATCTTTTGTTCGAAGGACGTAAAAATCAACAAAAAATAAGCGTGCAATTTTATCATGTTCAATCTCATCACTAAAGTTATTCAATCAAGCTGATTTTTTATGAATATTATATAATACACAAAAAATCTTTTTAACTCACCCAGCCTCATTTTTTATTTAACCCATCCATGCAGCCCAACTAGAGTGGGAATGATAAACGAGTTCATTGTTAATCAGTTGCCTCGTGTTGACACAGCTTATATCATGTAGCAATGGCAAGGAACCTGCCAAATTGTTGATCAAGTAATGCTAGTTTAGTCATTTAATGAATTTGATCAAGATTAGGATTTACATTGGAATTGCACATCTGCCCAAATGAATAGTGCATTGAACCTGTCTTCTACAGTTCTACTTAGATTTATTAAAAAGCCCATCATCAGTAGGCTTATTGATGAACCCAAATCCAACCCAAGACCCACTCATATCTGTGATCAACAATGCCTTTGGACACGTAACAGCTCATTGGCTGGCCTTGCACTAAATGGACATGATTTGGCTATTGAAATTAGACTTAATTAGAAGTTTATCAAAATTTATCTTGAAACTCAATTTTTAACTATTTAATCTTAATACTTAAAGTCACCAAGCGTACATGTCTTAATAATTTTTATAAACATTTGATAATTTTGATCACTAAAATGAAATAGCTAAAAAATTAATTTTAACTTTTGAATTAAAATTTGATCAACTTGTAACTTATCATGTTTGCTTTTAATTTAAACCGTTGAGCTTTAAATGATATCAAACGAGACAGGTCGGACTTCATACTTTACTAAAAGGACAAACTGCCCTCGGGCTTTAACCTTGAAAAGCCTGACAAGCTGCCCTCGGGCTATTAGATATTTAAAACGAGCCAAGCTAAAACAGAGAAACCAAGCCCAAACTAATAAGACAGCTAACGTGGAGCTCTTTAAGCTCCTAAAAGAGAGAATCAATCTACAATTTTTTCCTGTCTCTCTTTTCTCCAGAGAATCTGAATTTACTACTCACCAAATACAAAAGTTGTTACTCAGAAATGTTATCATAAAGTGAGAGCCAATAGAATAGTATGGTATCAGAACAGGCACGTGCAACTGCTACATTTGAAGGAGGGTGTGAAGTTTAAAAATGAAAAAAAGTGTCATTAGAATAGTACATTCTATTGTAAGCTTTAAACGATAAATAATATACAAATTCTATATTTTTTTATGGATGACCAAGGTGTCCAGGAGTCTCATTTGTATTTGAACAGTAGATATTTTAACCCAACTAGTCCTTGGAGAATGTATAAAGCCTCCCAATCTCACACACACCGAGTACGCAAGTATAAGAAGTGGCCCAAAGGGGTGTTGAACATTAATAAATATACAAACTCTATTGGGTAAAACAAAAAATATAATTACAAAAGAATACGACTGTAAACAGAGAAACCATGGAATGTTTTATGGTTTCTGAGCAGAAAACATGATGAAGGATTGGCGAACAGTGCTTGCATAGTTAACCAGACCACATGTCATACAAAGATCCTTAATCTCCTTCTCCGTCAGATTACTATAGGTGTTTGACAATTGTGCAAATCTCTGGAATAATATAATGGTTAATTCAAAATCATCATCATCATTTAGCAGAAAAGATAAATAGATACAAGTTTTGGACAATAAAGAAAATACAAATAGATAGAATTTATGAAGATATGTATGCTACATTAGATGGGTGGATTAACTCTGAAAATTGAGTTAGAAATAACCACATTAGAGAAAGTTTAAAAATAGCCCCAAAAAAAAAAAAGTAGAATAAATTAAACAAATAAATAAAAACGCTAATCATAAAGATAACAACATAAACAAATAAAAAATGTTTTAGAATAAAAGAAAAAACAAGCTAAATGAATGATGAACAGTGATTAAGAATGAAGTCTTAGTATCTAATGCTGGGTTAAGTCTAACAAACACCTCAAAGGAGATTTCTATTGGAATAGAGCTCCCCCTTCCACTGATCTAAATGACAATGTTCCATCCTGGACGTTTTTAGCCAAGACCTTTTTTTTTTGAAAATGTAGTCCTAATGTTGAAAACTCAACAATTGATTAAACCATTTTTAAAATGGAATAGTCTCATTAAGTTTAAACACTAGTTTAAACCATTTGAACCATAATGTTGATATAACATCATAAAGATCATATATTATTAAAATTAAAAATCAATGTCAAATTTTATAATAAAGATGGAAATCACATTATGCTCATGTTACTATAATAGCAATGGTGGAATATGATTATTTATGAGAAAATAAGTAGAGACTAAAAAAAAGAGAATTATAATAGTTCTTGAATGAACTGGACCATTCTACTAACCGAACCATCTTTGAAACCAGGTCAAACCGTATGGTTCAGTTGGTTTTCAAACGTCGTTTCTAGCTACCAAATATCAACATTCAATTGGACAAATGGCCCCTTGCCAACATCCTACATGCAATGGGAATATCAACCAATGATGGGCTTCTGGTATTTTCAGAAGGTGAATTTGGTACTTCAGAGATGGATAACCTGATTAGATGTGGCATCTAGATCACTGAAACATTGGCCCTTATTGATGGGAATCCTGGATTCTGGTTTTGGCCATGAATGACATGAACAATTCAATGATAAGTTAAAAAGAGAGAACCATCAGACATATTTCACCTGTCTCAAGGGTCTTGGTATTCCAGGAGAGTCAACAATTGACAGGGCCAGAAACGTGGTTCCGACAAAGACACCACCACTTCGTAATACGCGACTAATTTCAGCAACCTAACCAATATGAAAATTGTGATTATTGTCAGACAATAATAACATACGAGTGGAAATGAGGTGCTATGTTAATCAACTAAACCATTGTCAACATAATTCACACAACCAACCTAGTGTCATCATCAAAATGGAGTGGAAACTTGGTTGTTACATCCATACAGTTCCAGCTAAACTAATCCATTTCAATTGGCTAAACAAAACAGATCTATCGAAATTCTATTACGTTTTCAATTTCATTTCAATCCAAATTTTCCTGTCCGATCAGGACAAATTTATATCATTTTATAGTAAAAATCACCAAGTTCTATTTTATTACATTTTTTTAACAAATTTAGTCCTTTTTATCCTTGAAAAAAAGGCTATATATGTGACATTTGACTCTAAACCTCTTAAAATGCTCTCAACCCCCCTAGTAAAAATCTCTTAGTTCATGTTTAATTATGTTTTTCACAAATTTAGTCCTTCTTAATCCTTACGAAACAAGGGTAGAAATGTCATTTGACTCCAAAGCTCTTGACATACTCTCAATCCTGTCCACAGTTTTCTCTAGCAGACCTTCATTTTTTCTTTGGTCTACCTCTGGGACCTTATTCTCTCCCTCCCCGGTTCTTGTGCAAGAGAAGTGGAAACAAGCAAAGACAGGTAGGTCTTATAACTAAAAAAGGAAGACTTCTCTTGGATCATGACAATATATATATAAGGATCTCTTAATGTAGCTTCTCTCATTGTGTGATGTCTAAAACAACCAATGAGGAAAAGGTATGCATATCATACATGTGTACATACTTTCTATATAAAGGGATAGCTTTGGTGACCAAAAAATGAATTTTAACCATTCATTTAATATACAGTTGACATAACATGGGGCCAAAAAAAATAGAGAAAATTCATTAAAAATAACAGAAATAGAGATTTAGGATAGATTTAGTGAGTTGGATTTATTTATCACACTTTTATCATGCCAATAGTTAAAAAATATGTACAATTGGTGTAAAAATGGTTACAAATAAAATAAAAGATTTTAGGATTGAATCTTATGAGTTGGAGGGATTTGACCAATCTTGACTAAAAAATAAGGAAAATTAGTTTAAAAAGGCATAAATTGAAAAAAAAAGATTTTATAAATGGATTTTATAAGTTGGAAGGATTTGACATCATCTCATCATACCAATCACCAAAAAAAAAGGAAACTTCTGTTTAAAAATGGGAAAAGACCATTTTAAGATTGGAGTTTGGATTAGTAACAAGTAGATTTTTATCCTTAACCATAATTACACACCAACCAAAGAAAATGATCTAAAACGAGAAACATGGTTGTGCAAAGGTTTCCACTACTTAATACACCTTCAGTGCAGTAGTTGAAGAATATAGCATGGAAAAGTACTCACTGCATTGGAAGGAGATGGCCAGCAATGCAAAGCAGCACCAGCATGAACAACATCAACTGCACCAGATGAGAAAGGAAGCCTTGAAACATCTGCCCTGACAAGGGCAAGGTTTCTGTATGATACCAGACGAAGAACATTTTAGTAAATTATTCATTGGTGTTTTAACATGAGCCAACATTAAAAAGGGTTTTGTATTCCAGCTTCCCCACAAAAATAATAAAATACTCCTGTATGGCGTGAGGGGTGGGACTTGGAAAAAATAAAAATAAACAAAACAGAAGGCTCGAAAGATCAGCACCTTTATTTAAATAAATTTAAAATAAAAATAACACTAATAGGAAATAATTTACTAGTTTCACTCTAAACAATCAAGTGATAGATATATCTATAATTAGACTTCAAGAGGAGAAAGGTGAGATAACATCATAGTCATCTTGGAAAACAATGTAAAGAAGACTACAAAGAATTCATTAAGATCTAACATGCATGCTCCCTTTACATAATGAGGACAGTTGGAAAAATCCATAATGAAGCCCTTTCAATATTTTATCTAAAGATCTAAGATGGATAGCTTGTTTACGTCCAAACTAATTTCAACCCATCCTTTGAACCATCTTTTTTCTACAATGTAGAACATATGCCCACTGCCTGTGCCCTCTTCCCCATTGGACATTCCTCTGAGATGGAGCATGATGGAAACCTTTGCAATAATAAAGAAATCAATTGCAAGATGACTTGAAAGTCATTCAAAGAGAACATAAATGAAGGTACAATTCCCGATCTAGCATCCAACAACGATATCAATATCCTTTGCTACAGCAACATTCTATCTTGCCTTAGCATTGAATGCTTGCATTTGACTAGCATCTGAAATGAAGGAGAGACAATTACCTCCGGATCTGCAACAAAGTTGTGGTTCACACTAGTATCCAACATTGCCTTCATTGCATGGTCATTGAGAGGCAAATGTGGATGTACATGAGACCACTACATCCAAAATTGTAGTGCTAAATAGTATTAAGCAGCTGCAATGGATTGACCCTCGTAGTCTCATTTAATTCTTCCTCAACCAAGGCATAACGTTTTCCATTTTGCGACAATCCTTAGCATCATTGCTGTTAAAATCTTACGATATGATAAAAGGAATGATTCATGTCTATTAACAAATCTTAACTATGGTTACAAATAATAGAATTGTGGGGTTATTTGGAATGTGAAAACATGAAATTTTTTGTTTTGATTTTTTAAGGCTTGAGTTGTTGCTGCGCATTTAGGACCTTTGAATTTTTTAGGGGCTTTTTAGTTCATTGTTGACTTTTCACAATATAGTTGGATTATATACTGATATCATACTTTGGAAGTTTGAATATTGAAATTTAAGCTCCAATGAAATAGTTATAATAATATTTTTTAGTTTTCAAAGAAAGTTGGATAACTCAAAAAGCCCAACAGTCCTGAACTGATTTCTTGGTTTTATTTTCTCATTTTTGTGTGAATTAAGTCCTATAATTCAGTGTTTGGCCTGACTTTGTATACACAACTGAATTTAAATGAAACTTTAAGCAAAGATTGCTTGTGGGTCTCCAAAGTGTTGGTGAGTCTTATTTGGGTTTCTTTTGGATCTTAATTTGAAATTGTGTTTGAATTTAAGTATTGAATGTTTTTTGCATGGTGAATTTAATTTGCTTATGTCTTGCATGTTTCAATTGCTTAATTAAATTTTAATTCCACGATCAAATTGATTCATTAGAAAGTTCTTTAATTTCCAATCTGAATTCGAGTCGAATTAAAATTCATGCATGTTTAATTTCTTAATTGCATTTAATTCAGTTTAATTAAGTGCCTTGGATCTTAACAATCGAATTCCCAATTCCTCATTCGAATTGAATTCTTAGAACACCTAATTTCTTCAATCGAAATTAGAATCATCTCTTTCCCTTCCTTTTCGTCATTATCCTCGTTGAGGGCACCTTGAAGCCCTTATGGTGTATGTTGGAGATCCATTAACCGAATAAGATGCGTCATCCACACGCCTTCATCAATTTTCCTCCACTTAACACCAAAATCCATTCTTCCAAACAAGAACTCCAAAAACCCCCAATCCACACAATTATAGGCTTTCTCTATATCTAGCTTTAAAAAAATCTTTGGCCTCTTGTCCTTACAACCATAATATGGAGATGTTGTGCAAAGAAAAGGAAAAAAAAACGTTAAAGAGAGAAAAGGATAGATGGATGAATAACTTGTTCTACCTCATTGAGAGATTAGCAGCTAATAAACACCAAGTTTGTTACAAGCAAAATAATGAAATCCCTAAATCAAGGGGATTAAACTAATCACCTAACCAAATCAATTTAATTAAAGTAAAAAAGTCAATTAGAGGCATCTTTATTCACCCCAAAAAAAAACCAAGAATGGTAAACAATAAACAAGTTTGACACTAGAACCTTGAAAAATAAATTAGTGACCATATAACAAAAGCATGAGTTTATGGCTTTATGCACCTGAGGTTGCAAACTTACACAGTTGAAAGAGTATCATCTCTGCTAATAAAATCATAACATTGACGAAGCATATTTTCAGAAAAATCCAATGCAATAACTCCAGAATAGGTTCCAGATTTGGCAAATTTTCTAGAAAACAAACCGCTCCCACAACTGACATCTACAAGAAGACCTCCAGCAGCTTGTTTAAAGTACTCCTGAGCCATATTGAACTGCATATGCCAAGAGTTTAAATAATTCGATGACATACCATGATGAGAACAAAGAATAAAGATCTGTTAATGGTAAAGGAAGAAGTGCCAATACAATTTCATCAATATGAGATTTCATTATAGGTGATACAGTAATAGCATCTAACTGCCAGGATAGGGTGTCTGGCATAGATCACAGAAAACTCCATATTATAGAATTAATGGATTTAATGTAAAGCATTGCTAGGATATCCAAATGCTAAATTCTCTAGGACAACCATCTCATATAAATTTTTATCCTCAACATGTTAAACATTAGATATCCCAAATCACATTCGAACCACAAGAAGTCGATAGAACCTTCTCTAAGACAGCCATCTCATATAAGTCCTTATCCTTGACATATTAAATATAAAAAGCTTGTTATCCGATATCACGTTTGAACTACTAATTGACTCGATCATCTCTTTGCATATTTTACTTTTATTATACACTAATACCCATATGGCCCATATCCCTTTCACTCTTTCATTCCATGTCTCTTTCAGCTACCTTTTAATGTTTTATGCTATGGCTTGGGGCTTGGGGTCCTTGGAAAGTAAAAGCAAAAGAGTTCTCAAGGATTAAACACCAGTGATTGCATCAATTATGCACTCCAGTTATCACATGGAGTCTCATAGCAAAGGAGTTTGATATGAACTTAGATAGAAAATTAATAGAAAAAACAAAAAAATGGCAAAAAATGGGATAAGGATTTCAGTTCGAGGAGAAATCAAACGTATGTGCTGAGGTTGTTATGGGGAATAATTTTCTTCTATCTTTTTATTATTAAAATTAGCCTATAAATAGGCAAGGTACAACTCAAATGGAAAACACAACAGGGGAAACAAATCTCAAAATACCAATTATTCTCATTACAAAAAAACTGATTTATTTAATTAGGATCCTATCAGAGTTCAGTGGCCTCAATTGCCAGATTTACCTACAGACTGGAATTTTTCATATGGGCCTAAGCACATGTAGATCCAGTACAAGAAGCCTTTTTAAGGATATCTTAAAATAAATACCACTTTTAAGGGGATCCTCACCACTAGGTAGTTACAATTTCATGTGCTTGGGTCAGGCTGGACTTTCATAGTTGCTTCTGAATGACATACAAGGAAAGTCATTTCAAATTTTCAATACAGTCCTTTAACAGTTGCTCTTTCCACTACTTTATGGGCAAGCATATTTAGAAAGTTTCTAGTTGATTTTCTATAAATTAAGTTATTTCTTTCTCCGAAAAAAAAAAGAACCGAAAATAGAGAAATTTCCTGAACAATGTTCATCCATGCACTAGAGTATAACATATCATGTTGCACACCCATATGCAGGACCCATTTTGGCCCAGTGCAATGGGTCAACTGAAAACATTTCTGCTACAATATGATGCCTACCGAAATTTCTCTGATTGGATCAATCAAGACATATTTTTGAAGGCCAAAAAAAATTAAGGGATTAAAAAAGAACTTAAAGTGAACAAATCTAAGAGGCTTAAAACCGTGGCTTTATTGGTTTAATCAAAGTGAGTTTTGGTGCGCCCCATGTCCAAGGAAAGACCTTTCCTATAAACCCAATATGTGGGGCCAAAGTGGCCCACATAGGGGCACATGCGGAGGTGAACATTTCACTAACCCAAGATAAATGATTCCCATTTTTTGACATTCAAGAGAAAAGCAATGAAGAAATTGAAAAACAAGTCAGCACGCCATGAAATCTCTAGGTAGTGGTAATCAATTCTAATATCAAATAAAAACAAAATGGGGCATAAAATACCTCTTCATCAACCCCAGGAAAGCCACTTCGATTAAAATTTTGACGCCACCCTCTTTCATAAAGGAATGAAACAAGTGGGCTCCTAACATCAGTGAAGAGAAAAACAAGACAGATATAAGTATTTACATGATCATTATCCATTAAAACAAAGAAACCATGACGCAAGCTAAAAAAACACAATGACACAAAAACATAAGAGATTTACAAGGTTTAGCAATGTGCCCATGTTCACATTGACATGGGACCATTTTCACTATCTTCAATAAATATGAATCCCATAACCCTAGAAATCCCACAACGATACATTACATAGTTGGAATCAAGTATAAAATTAAGAAAATACCCTTATGCCCTAAAAGACATTGCCCCCCTATGAACCCCCCACCCAACCAAATTGGGGTCCACCAATATGACCTAGATCACCACAAAATACAAGACATCAACACAACATTATCCAATAAACTCTCATGCCAAATAGACAACTATCAATTTTCTAATATCTTCTAAGGACTTGCCTTTCCAGGTGATTATTGGGAGTTATGGAGGGTGTTTCAAGGAAACTTGGGGGGATCTTCAAAAAAATTTAAAGATTCGTGGAGCATTCCTTATCAAGGCAGATCTACGGTGGGGAGTTTGTATAAAGGCAACACTAGGTTATTGGTTGGTAGAGGTGATAGGACTTTATTTTGGAAGGATCTCTGAATGGGAGATAGGCCTTTAAAGGAATTGTTTCCAAGGCTTTTCAGAATTTCTAAGAACACGTGTGCCTTAGTGCAGGACTGCTTTAAAGTTGAGGGCCATCACATCTCCTGGCACTTCTAATTTTGGTGAGAGCTATGATCTTTTGAGAGTGGGAGTAGGGTAGATTTGGTAACAAGCTAGGGGAGTTTCCTTTGTCTTTAGGTGATGAGGATAAACTAATTTGGACGGGTTAATGGTAGAATTGTTCCTTCAACAACACCACAATTTGCACTCTACCTCTAGCTTAGCCTAGAAAGGTCTAGCTCCACCTAGGGTTCAGACTTTTGTGTGGTGTGTCTTAAAGGTAAGATTCTCACCAGAATGGATCTTAGGAGGAGAGGGTTGCTACGATCGAAGGAGATCGTTAGTTGTTCTCTTTGTGGTTACTCGGAGGAAGAAGCAGACCATCTTTTCGTTAGTTCCCCTTTTGCATGGTCGCAGTTGCATTATTCTAGACCATAGGAAAGAAAGAAATTTAAGTATCTTCAAAGGAAAATCAACTGAGGTTAGTAGACTTTTCCAAAAGGCCAAATGGAGGTTGTGTGTGTGGCCTCTATCCGGTAAGGAGTTCAAGGGGCTTAAATTGGTTGATTTCCTAACGTTGTGGCAAGGGTGTCTGAGTGGAATCCGTAGGATATCGAGATCTTCTGTCCCCTGGGAACCTCCTCGTCGAGATGTCATGTAATTCTATGTAGATGGAGCCTCTAGGGAAAAACCGGGTCCACCAGGGATAGGTGGTGTTCTTAGGAACTATAGTGGTCTCACATCGTTGGTATTCACAGAGTCGACGGAGATTAGGGACTGAAATGAGGCGGAACTCCTTAATATTAGGAGAGTTTTGACTATATGGACAGTCTACGAGCATGGGTCACTACTCACTAGTGATTGAAAGGGATTTGGGAAATCCAATTAAATGGGCGAAGGGTCTGAAGCAACCCCCCAAAGATTGATTACCATAGTTAGGGATACTAGGAATCTCACTTCGAGACTCGACGCTTCCTTTGCTCAAGTTGTACAGGAAATAGAGTAGCAGATTTTTTTTTGCCAAAAATGGAGTCAACAATTCAATCTCAGGAATATACTTTCTTTGAGAAAGACGATGTCCGAACAGGGGTTTTGCATAGATGTTGTTGATTGTATTTTCCTTTTGATGTCTTCTTTTATGTTTGTAGTTTGCTATATTTTTTCTTTTTGGTCTAGCACTTCTAGACCCTTTCTCAGTTGATGTATTTGTACATCTTCCTATTAATATAATATGTATTGTTATTGCTCAAAAAAAAAAAGGATAAGTGCCACATTGATTAGAAGAGAATTTTTATAAGTATTTAGGATTACAATTTTATATGGATTTGAATGTCAAGGAATAAATAAATGAAAGATTCGTTATAAAGTAATGGTGATGAGATGTGCATGTTAAGATGGATGTGTGTGGTAACAAGAGAACATGGAATTAAGAACCGCCAAAGTCTAAAGCTTGCTCTGAAATAAGAAAAGATGAAGCGATATTGTTCACAATGATTTAATCATGTCTATAGAACACCAAAAAACAACCCCAGTACAAAGGGAGAGAAAAACAAACCTAGTACACAAAATATTATTGTTACGAGTAACGGGAAGGGATAGGGCCCACTAAAGACATGGATTGATGTGGCAAGAGAAGCAATGATTGATCATAGAGTGAAAAAAAATGTGACTGTTGACAGTGTTGTGTGGAAAAGTTTTAACTCGCAAGTTTAACCCCAAATGGGACAAGAGGCTTTGATGAGAATGATGATCATATTTATGAGAAGAATATTAGAAATTTAGTATAATATCAATAATCTCGTATGATTCCAAGCATTAATTTGGATAGGAATCCCTTTAAGGGACCAATTTTAGTATCGGCTTCACCACCACAGTCGTCATTTCTTAGATTTCATATCAAGGATTCATGTTGGAAACCACTTAATTATTACATTAGAGAAATCCTACTGTTACAGGTATTATCCTAACTGGATATTATTGAAATTCCCTTTTCTCCCGAAAGATGGTTGGATATACTAACATGACGATCTAGATTTACATGATCAACGATAAAACCAGTAAAAACAACATTTTTGTCATACCTAAAGAGCTCAGTCCTAGTAGGTTTAATTTCACTGTAATCTTTTGTTCCGGCAGTAACAGTGAGATCCAAATAGATGCCTTTGCTGGAGTATGCCTTATTGCATTTCTGACATTTGAAACCAGATCGATAGATTGCTGCCCTGTGGTTAACACAACTTTTAGATTACTGAAGCAATGCTACTAATTCAAGATTGGAATGCAAAATGCAAACCCAAGCATTCCAACTTACAAATTTAAACCAGGAGGACCCTTCCGTATTAGTGGTTCATAACAAATTGGACACGCGAGCAAATCAAGTGCCAAGGCTTTAACTTGCTGAATACCTGAATCCTGGAAAATCACATCAAATTATTCACCAAAAGAACCACGGAGCCATACCAAGTACAATCACATAAACATTTTAAAAAAAGGGAGTAAAACTGGCATTAAATTTCGGAAAAGGCAAGAGAAAGGGGAAGGCAATTACTGTAACAGGGTCAACGGCGGGTGCCACGGCGGAAGTAGCACGGATTCTGAAGGGAGAGCAGCGGCTAGAGCGGATGGCCGCTGGTCGAGGGTAGAATCGATATTTACGCCATGAATGGGACCATTTTGGAAAGGGGCCATGGCAGAGGAATGGAGGAAGCGCAGCAGATGAAGATGCAGATGCAGATACAGATGTAGATGCAGATAGCATCATCGATCCGCCGCCAAATGCCCGATTCTGTCGACGGCAAATGCTGCTGCCGGAGATGAGTTCTGTGTTCGAAATAACAGACGTGGAGGGCTCAGAGATCAGAATGTTGTCGCTTTATTTTCGCTACGTGTAGTTGCTAAAATGTGGACGAGAAGGTCAGCTCTAGGATCCACATGGGTGTAGCTGCCTCCCGCATTAGGCAGGAGGTGGGAATTCGTGGGTTCAGCATCAAATTAATTTTTAGTGGACTTTACTATTAAGAAGGACTCACTGAGTATCTACAGTTTTTTATCGGTAAATTAAAAAAAAAAAAAAAAATTCAGCTGTAGCCACGTAACCTGTAGCCTGTAGCCAGGGGTTGCACTGGCATAATCCCAGCCGGTGCCAAAAATCTTGGAATTCAGCTTATTTTGATCTAAAATATCCTATCTAAATTAGTAGAATTTATATTTGATTAGATTTTTCTCTTTTTTCTTTTCTTTTTCCTGTCTCAAAACAAAAATGTTCATTAATTCTTACGTAAAAGAATCACACTTAAAAATAAATGTACTTCTGCAAAAAATGTTGGCATCACTCTCTTTCTTTAGGGTGCCCATGTGTCGCACGTGAGAGGCATGAGGACAAAAAAGAATCATATCAACTTCTTTAGACTTGAGATAATAAACGCACGAGCTTCGTTTCACTTCATGGTCGAGAAAGTTGTTTGATTTGAAACTCCAATAATCTCCCTAACTGGTCCATACGCCCAAACAATAGCAACCTTGCAAAATTGGTGATTTCCAAATAAGCAGTCACCTAGGCCCCTACTTTGACCAATGCTATAAGATCTCTACTATTGTACTTAGTCTAAGGCCCTTAAAATTTCAGAGCGAGTCCTGTTTCCAAATCCATTTAGTCATCCCCAATCCACTCCATGTGCCACCTACCTTGTTTGGAAGATTCCATCCTTTTTGGCATGTGATGTGGCATCCACTTTGGATATGATATGGAGATGATGTGGAATTCATGTCCACCAGGGATTGAAAATTCAGCCGAATCAAGATTTCGGCTGAGTTTTTTTCTCTCTTCAATTTTTTTTTCTGAAATCTAGGTGCTTTTTTTTTTGAAAAATCCATTTAAAATAAATAAAAAGGTTGTTATATATATATATATATATATATATATATCGACTGATATGGGCAAATATCAGTCGAGATATTAGCCGGGTCCACAACCGATATTCTTTTTTAAAAAAAAAAGAGGAAGAAGAAGAAATCGGTCGAATTATTTTATCTTTAGCGGATACTTATTGTATCAGCTGAGATTTATACCCCTGATTCACCTTGTATGCACTATATGCTCTTCAAAACATGGGCTTTTAAGGCCCAAAACATCATGATACATGTCTTGGTCAATCTCATTCATATGGCTCAAATTGAATGAAGCTAGGTCCCATTAGAAAGCTTACGAGGCCCTCTATTTCCTCCATCAATTCTTGCATGGATTTGGGTTGGAATGTATTCAATTAAGCTCTCATGGATCCCACTATTCCCTAATGCGTCATCTTCACTTGATAAGTTGGGCTCGGACCTATTTTGTGAAATAGGATCGAATACAATGGATTAGGCCCAATAATGTAGAACTGACGATTTACATGCAAAAACATAATTTTTATGGTTGATATCTAACATCTTTTTTGTATTATTTTCTCATTTTTCATTGTATTTTAAGTCAAGTTTGAATTTTGGTCCATTTCTAAGGTGTCTATAAATAGTCCATGGGGCTGGAATTAAGTGCGGGAATTCATTGTGTATCTCACGTTAGAGTGAGGGAGAGAAGATAAAATATATGAAAAAAAAACAAAGAAGAAAAGAGAGAGGGTTTCATGTAGGGGTGCAACTAGGGTCGGGTTATGGCCCGAACCCGCATGACCCGACCGGAAAATCATGCGAGTCGGATTATGAAAGTCGGGTCAGCAGGTCAGGTCAGGTTAAGAAGTCAGAAACCCGCATTGAATACAGGTCGGGTTGGGTTGAGAGATTTTTAAGTTAACCTGACTGGACCCGGTAATAAGTAGGCCTAAAGTAGGTTCAAAATGCGGGTCGGGTCGGGTTTCGAGTTGAGTCAGGTTATAATTCAGGTCGGGTCGAGTCAAGAAGACCGGGTCAAAATTTCGGGTTTGGTCAGATCGGGTTCCTATATAATAGTAACTTGGGTGGGTTGGTTTTTAAAAAACCCAACCTGACCCGGCCCGATTTTAGCCCTAGTTTCATGTAAGTCTATTTTGTCTTAAAAATAAATGAGATCTCATCATAGTTTCTTGTTTCATTTTTTTTTTTCACACTTGGCATTTTTGTTATACTCGGCCGATATTCGGTTCTCAGCCGATATCTCAGTCAAGAAATTTTTCTCACTTTTTTTTTTTTAATTAAAATCTGGGATATCTGTCGATATCGAAGATACATATCAGATATTAGCATATATTTATATCCCAATTTGTGATATTCATGCATCCAATTTGATGGCCAAAACGTGGCCATTCAGGTTTCGATCCCAATGTTTGATTGATTCATTTATAAATGTTTCTATTTTGGAAATCTCATATCTATCATTTTATAAACCAGATCTTGATGTTTTGCACCTAGAAACTTCTACCAAGAATGCAAGTGTTTCATCTTGAATTATCACTTATTCCCCGCTTTGTCTGACTGGGTATAAGATCACCCGACTCATTACTCAAACGTTCCATCTCTTGGCCATGTGATGTTGGCTTCAAGGATGTGATGCAACCTTTTTTTTCTTTAATTTGCGTGTGGGAAACCGCTTTTATGTTTATCATGAAGATTTCCGAAAAAGAAAGGACATTATAAATTAAAAACAAAGTTGTACAGATAGGTGAAACTTGGGTCGGGTTTAAATCCGATCCGCATGACTTGACTCGAGAAATTAGTGGGTTTGGGTTATGTATTTTTATATTTCGGGTCAGGTAGGACTAGAAAAAATCCGCATGAAATTTGGATTAAGAAATTTAAAATCAATTTAATCTTACCTGACGTAATCCGATTCAAATCGAGTGCACCAAGTTATAAAACAATAGCGATTAGAGTTGAAACTGAAGTCAAGTCGAATCAGCCCACACTTGAATTGAGTTGGGTCAGAAATTCAAGTCGAGTCAAGTTCAACAAATTTTGACATGAATTGAATTGAGTTTATTAAAATTTGACCTAAGTCATTTGAATTTCAGCCCTAGTTGTACGTGATCCAAACTTGTTTCGCAAGACAGAGATCGAGTTGGAAATAAACCATGATGGAAGTTTCTTAGTTTGGTCATGACTCCAATGAGAAACAAGAAGAGATTAAGAAATTGAGAGATCAAGATTTTGTTGAGACTTGAGAGAGTTCTCTTGTTCCTTAGAATTCAAATTACTTGTATCTTATTCCTTCTATTTTTTTTCATATTAATTACAAACAAAAGAGGTCTTGAATCCATAATTGTCTTAGTTATTGTCGATTGTTTTGATTTCTACCTTTTGTTTAATTCATCGACGATCTATTATTGTTCTACCAAAATAATTTAGGTCTAGAAGGACCATTTAAGGGACATCCAACCCCTTTATACCAAATTACCATAGACACGAGAAACCCTAAAATAAGAATTTAAATTATTTTCACAAAAAACTTCAAAAGCGGGTTAACTTCGAGCAAAATTCTAAAAAAAAATGATGAAAATAACTTAAAATGAACAAATCTAAAGAAAAAAAGGATTGGGATAGACAAATACCTTCTACATTTGAACTTACTTCTAAGGCAATTCATACTCAATGTAAGATTCAAATTAAAAAAATGGTTGCAATGACAAATATATTATTTTTTTTTAAATTGTTGATGACTGATACTATAGTGTATCAATCAATACGGTACCGCGGCCTATATTAGTTGTTTTTATAATTGTACAAATGATATGATATGTATAAACAGTGCTGGCATATTTAAAACTGATACATATAGGCCATAATTTGTGCCCCTAGTATTTGAATCAATCTATATTAAAAATTAATATTTAATAGATAGATATCTTAAATTACTCCTCCAACTTACTAACATTCATTACTTATAAATTAATTTCCTCCAACTAAATAATAAGGTCATTTGTCAATTTTCTTTAGAAAATGAACTCCACAAGAAAATTTATCTTTGCAATCCATATTATTTAACATGTGCCATAAATTCTCAAATCGTATTGGCCCATGAAAACCTGGTGTGTATATTTTTTACATTAAAAATCTTATTTAAAAAATAAATAATTGAGATATTGTCTCAAATTTTCCTCTTTTTTCATTAAATTTTCTAATAGATTCCTTAGAAGAGGAGGAGAATATCTTTTATTCTATAGGGTTGAGTTGAATGGTTGATAAAGAGACTTTATACCAGAAGAGAAGATGAAAGATTCTAATTTTCTTTAATCTTTACCTTTTTTTAGTATTCACTTTTCACGAATTAAAAAAAAATGAAAAACTACCAGTCTAAAGTTTAACGAAGTTGGGAGAAGACAAAGGACGTTTTAATAATAAGCACAAATGGGCCTGGGTTCTTTTCTTTTGTTTTTGTGGGCTGTTCTGCATAGGCCTGATTAGTGGGCTGTACTAGTTTGGGCCACTTATCTAGGCTTGACCGGGCTGTGGCCTTTTTTATTTTGGTTGGGCTGCGGTGCCCCCATATCTTCCTTGTACTATTTTGGAACAGGGGTTAAAATCTCGGTCTCGACCGATATATCGGTTGAGAAATTTTTCTCTTTTATTTATTTTTTTATAATTAAAACCACTGACATTATCCAATATCGTACAAATCATTCAAAAATAATAAAAATAAGAATGGGTTTTCACATGAGCTTTAATAAACGCACACAAGACATAATTCTAAAGTCACCTTTATAAAATGAAGGAAAATGAATGAAACATTGAGCTTTATTAAGTCTATAAATTTTGAATTCATATTAACCCCTTAACTATTTATAATAAGATTAACAAGTGAATGTTCAATGTTAAAAGAGAAGCTTTGGTGAAGTCTTAAGGAAGTGAGAGGTGTCATGTTCGAACTCTATGAATTAACCTTGGTAATGTCTCAAGGGATAGAGGTACCACTCGTGCAAGTTTTACTGTTTTAGTAGGACACTGTTTGAGATTTTCCACACGTAAATTGAAAAAAAAAAAATTGAAAGAAATTTTAATTCCAACTATTGATTTTAAAGCCTTGATAATGTTTTTTATTAAACTATATTTTTGTTTTTGGTATATCTTAGAATTTGATTTTATTTGATAAGGCCAATAAAATCATACCCCAACCCCAACAATATACTAATTAGGTCTATGTCACTTGCTATTAGTCAAAAATCCAATTTTACATTGACAAATGATCCCAGGCACAAGCCTGCTTTATGCACCCAATGGGAACCTTTGGATAGTGTCCACATTAGCTTTTTTTTAATGTATCAAAGGAAGGATTCATGAACCAAATTTATAAAAAAATCCTACAAAAGTCCAAGCTGGTTCGAAGCCCATCGGGCTTTTAAAATCAAAGCTTGAGCCTAATTTAACCTTCATTTATTTTACATTTGATATTATTTTTTATTTATTTTAAAAACTTTATATTTTTTAAATTAAAAATATACTTAAATAACTATCAACAATCAAAATTTTAGTTTAAAAATTAATTTCTAAGCACTTAATCTTTATAGTTAAATATAATAGACGTCTTTGAACATATGATGCTCGGTGATTCTCAGATGAAATTTTATCAAATACTTAATTTTAAATCTATACAATTTTACTCTAATTTATCAATTTATTAAAGATAAAAAATATAAATATAAATATACTTAAAATCTTTGATTTTAATTCGTCGAACAAAAATTGTTTTTCGTGGTGACGAATGTATCCACCCATATATGTCGTATGAAATAAATTAGGTCATGTCGGACGGACCTAACCAGTAACCAACTTCTGTTCCGACCACCTTTTTGTTGCGAGTGTTCCGCCCACTCCCCAACCTAACGCCGGGTTTCAGGGCTTCCACGTGGATTGCTACCATTGGAAAGTCCGTTCTCATTTTTAGATTTTAATAAATTGAACTATTCTAAATATTTAATAAACTTTTATTGATTTTTTTATTATTTTTCTCTTTTTTACCTCTTTGAAATTGTCATCTTTAATTTAATAAATAAAATGTAATGTGCCGTAAATAAATGGCCAAGTGTGGAAGAAAGCAGGAAGCACGATCTCGAACACGTCATGAGTGGGGCCCACGTGCCTTGAACTGGGGCTTGTATAACGCGGCGCACGAGGCTGACTAGGCCAGTCTTCCGAATAGGAAAACACGCTGGTCAAAATCCCGACCTCGCCCTTTTGACTATATCACTTTCGATACTAGCTGTACACGTGTCGAACTGTGTCAACCGAGTGAGGGAACAGATGTCAGTCATCTGACAGGCTGCGAGTGGCTGCAGAGCAGAGGTGACGACTGCCTTCATTAGGGCAAATGGGGAGGTGACTGGCTGGGTACCGGTTGCTTGCTGCATTCCTCGATCTCTTCAAATCTGTGGCTGACAGCATGGTGATGGGTCGTGGTGGGGCCCATCGCGAATGTGACCCGAGAAGAAGTGCTTTTAAACTCTAGGTTTTCGTGATGCCAAAAACGAAACGATACTCCTTGGGACTACTAAAACTAATAAATAGTCCGCATCTGTAGGACCACGGGGATGATTCGAACTGGGTTGAGTTTTAATTCAACCCACATGACCCTACTTCGAGAAATCAGTGAGTTTAGGCATATGTATTTGTATATTTTGTCTCGGGTCGTGTTGAAAAAATAAAATTACATTGAAATTTAAGTTGAATTGAGTTGAGAAATTTAAAATTAACTCAGCCTTATTCGACTCGACCCACTATACTCCTATGTTATAAAATACCACTTGGATTAATTCGGGTCAGAAATTCGAATTGGGTCGGATTGATTAATTCAGATCGGGTTCTATAAATTTTGATATGAATTAAATTTGATTTGTTAAAATCCAACTTGATCCGACCTGATTTTCAACCCTAATTCAAACAATTGAAATAAATATTCTGACATATTTCTCCCGAGCCAATATCGTAGGTCCAACTTCTGAATTCATATTTTCTCATTAATGTATTTTCCATAACTTTTTATATTATATTCATTAGTGTGTAATTCTTGAATTATGCAACTTCCTTATTTCTTCTCTATTCTCTTCTTGTATTATCCATCATCTCATTTTATTTTTGTTGGTGTACCGCTCATCAAGTATCGATTAATCTATAATACGCCACTCTGCATGTATATGTTTTGTATATTGGTTCACCGATACAATGAGTAGTATACGGTAGGGATAAAATAAAAATTTCACTCTATCTCGTGTCTTCTAACAAATTTTGTCCGTCTTAAAATGGGCGTCTCACCTTTTTTTTCCTCAAGATAATTAATGTATGTCACAATATTGTACATTTTAAAAAGATGAAGAAAACTGTACGATATCTATGTGGGTATCTTTTTTTTTTCCTAATTTATATTATAAATGAAACTTTATTCTTAAAATTAGTTCTTTTTTTAAATTTGGTAATAGCAAAGTTTATAAAAACATAGTTTTAAGAGTTTGTTTCAATTTAAAATATTTTACAAAAAATATATTAAATACATTTAATGTATGTGAGTGGATGACGAATGTCTTTCGAGAGAAGGTTGTAAATATCTTGAAGAGAGAAAAATTATGCTTTAGCCTCAAGATTTTGAGGCGTTTCCTTCAAACAAATGACTATATGGTTCAAGCCCAACAGTTAGAAGATTCTTAAAAAGTTGGTGCTCAACTCTTGAGTGAAATTTGTGAAGATCTTCTAAGGAACTTCTCAAGAGCTTCTCAAAGTTGGAGTTAATAGATTAAGAGCAACATTTCCTTCATAACAAAATGACCATGTGTTCACATATGGACAATTTTTAGAAGGATTTCTTGATGACAAAAATTATTTTATTTAGTTATTTTTTTTAATGTAAGGTGAAGTAATTCATTCAAAAAAGAGGAAAACACTCAAAGATACAAACGTTCTATCTACAACCTGATCCAAACAAGTAAGAACCTATAACGTGTTGTTTTAATTCATGAGTTTTTTACCACTATGGTTTGAGAGCTTTAAAGATTAGATAAGGGTCTATTAAAAGATTTGTTACTTAGACAATCTATCAATCAATCAAAGAATATATAACTATTATGAGTCAGTTGTCTCGTGACACTTGTCAATGTTTCCTAGAGTATTTGGCACATGTGAGCAAATCTTTAGTTGCTTTTGAAATTTTTCTTTTCTTTTCTTCATTTAAAAAACGACTACTTTGTTGGTGTTCTTCAAGGAATATGTTAAAGTACATCAAAGAAATTAGAATATCTACTTTGGCCTCTAAATTTGGAGGTGGTTCTTTGAAATAAATGAGAATGTGGTTTGAGTCCTTAGAGGAATCTTGGATGTTAGGTGGTCAAACATAGTGAAATTTGTAAATATTTTTTCGAGAGTTCCTCTTAAAATTGGTGTTACTTAAGGAATCAAGAACAACCTATCTCTCCTACTAAAGTAACAATGTGGTTCAATAGGTTTCTTCAATATGGATAGCTTCTACAATAATTTCTTGATAACAAAAAATATTTCTAACTAAATAAGTGTGGTAGTTAATATATGAGATTGTTACCACTGTAATTTGAGAGTTCTAACTATTGGATGAAGTCAATTAGAAGGTTTGTTACCTAGACAATCTATTAACCAATCATAGCTTAGAGAATATACTTCTATTCCCAGTCAATTGTCTCATGACACTTGTTAATTTCTCAAGTGAGTACTAGCCATACTTTTACTACTTTAAAAGTTTATTTTGCCTATGAGAATCTATAAATAGAGGGCTTTTACTTATTTCATATAGGGGTTTCAATGATTTGGAGTTTGCACTTGAATTTCATTGAAATCACTTTGAAGTCGAATGTTTGAGAATTTGTATTGTGCTGAGATCACTTTGGTCGCATTTAGATAGAGGATAAATTTTACAGAGTTATCTAGAGTTACTTTGATTAGGAGTTAATCTGTTTCAAATGAGTTTTCAAAAGTGAAAAAAAAAAAATAAAAAAGTATTTTTACTTTTATCCTTTAGTTACTAAGCAAAGATACTCTCAATTTGAACGCAACCTTTGTATTTTCATTTTTTATTTTATTTTATACTATTGAAAGATATCCATGTTGGATGGGATTTGCTTTTCTTTGCCTCTATAATTTTTCTTCTTTCCTTTATCGCATAAATTTGCCCGTGCTCATCAGTTAGATTAAGAACTTGACCTTCCATCCCTCTGAGAAGCCATTAAATTATACTTAAAGAAACCAAGTATTCAGTAGCAAAGTATTGATGATATCTTAATCATCCTCCTCTTGTCTTCGTGCCTAACTGTTGCTAGTACCTTGACCCTCTTCCCTTGTCTTTGTGCTTGCTTTCTTATTTCTCTCATTCATTGGCACTTCAATGATCCCTAAGTCTACATAGAATAATATAGCAAAAATTAATTTCTTTTACATATCTACTTTTGACCAACCTAAATTTTTAATCATATTTTCCAAAAAAAGTCTAATACATAAATGGCTTCTATTATATACTATTACCTTATATCGACTTACAAACTAGGGTTACAAGTCATGTTAGATCGGATTTATACTATCTTATCCCGCAATAAAAAATTTAAATCTAGATCTGACTCGACTCAAGATATTCAAAATACTCAAGTCTAGATTTAAAATATCAAAAACCCGAGAATCAGACATAAGAAATTGGCATTTTCAATAAATTGCACAAAAAAAAAAACCCCAACCTCGGAACAATCAAATATCTATTATAGATTCAAAAAATTAAAATAAGATAATAACCGCCATAAAAGTTAAAAATAAAGTAGTTCAAAATGAAATAAATAAATTATCTTCGTATGATTGCGAGGAGAGATAACTAGAATTATAAAAGAGTGCCTATCCTAACATGGGTATTATCTTTTAGGAAACACGAGTCTTTCAGATTTTTCACTTTGCGCCTCTGCAGAAATTGGTTCACTTTCCAATGAATCGATTCACTTGTCTGATACACAGATGAGTGAACCAATGAGTGAACCGATTCACTTGGAAATGAAAAGAAGTTCAATTCGGTGCACGGATGAGTGAACCAATTTACTGGAAATTGAACTGATTTCTGCAGATGAATGGAGGGTAAAATGAGAAGTTCACTAAAATCTGTACCTCTTAAAAAATAATGATTGTGTTAGAATGAACACTTTTATAAAATGTCTTTATATAATATATAATAGATAAATAATTTTTATAATGACAATATTCATGATAGTTTATTCAAATATCGAGTGTTGGAACTTTCACTTTCTTTTTTCTGTTTAAGGGGGCTCAACGTAAAAGAATTTTGAACCTTCAAAACTTAAAAACGATCTGACTCGAAGCCTAGTGATTTTTATTTAACCTTAATTATTTTTAATTTGGTCCAGGTCGAATTTTTACCTGGCAAGACTTTTACTCCTGGCAACCAACCATGTAGTGACCGTAATCTTTGACCGATGCTAACTTACCTTTCGATCGGAGGATTCGTGCTACGTCAGATTTTTACTATGTAGCAGGCGCGAGAGTACAGAATGGTTCGTAGTCCAGACGACTACGTTGTATTTGGGAAAAGAGGAGGGGAGGATGGTGGATAGATAGCCTGGACAGTGGCTGGCGGGGGTAGTCAGAGGTGGGGCCCACAACGTGATAAAGAGCGGCAATGCGTGCGCGCGCAAAAGGATTGTGTTTCAATTACACTCGTCATACTCACACGTGCAAACCTATTCACGTTTCCACACCGTCCAAACGTGTGACGTTCTAAGGCTAGGGCCTAACTAAACACGTTCAAATTTTTATGATGTAAATAATGACGTTATTATTTATGAAAAAAGTTTTTCGCCGAAAATGTGTTCATTAATTTTAAATAGAGTTTTGGAAGCATTATCTAAGTCAAATTTGAGTAGGGGTCAATATAGGTTTTAATTTGGGTGTTTATTCGACTTGAGAACTAAAACGGGTTGAGTTCCAAAATTTTAAAATTAAAGTTGAGTTAGATTGAAGAAAAATGACCCGAATTAAATTCGGATTAGGTGAGGTTAATCTTTTTAAATTTGATCCGATCCGATTCAAATTAATCTGACCTGACCCACTCAAAATTTAATATAACACTCTGTTTGAGTTTGGCCAGTAATTCGATTTAGCACTCTGGCTCAATAAGGTCAGCATTTTCAGGTCAAGTGCGGTTAAGTAATTCGATCAACAATTTGAATTAAATTAAATTAAATTTAATAAATTTTTTATATAGATTGAATTGTGGTTATTGAATTACATCCCACCTGCTCTAGTTTAAGTTGTACTTTTAAGGATATAAATGTATGATAACCTCGAGAATTATTAGGGTCTTGAAGAGGTAAAGTATACACAACAACTTAAATATTCAATATTTCAGCTACTGGCATTTTGATTCTTTACAGTTTTACCCACTCCTCTGCCTGCACCTGATACTACTCTGTTCTTCATTCACTCTCATTACTATCATCATTTCTTGAGCTTATTACCATTTACCACTACATTCTTACATTTCCCCCCTCTTCAGGTTTTTTACTATTATTGCATTTATTGTTTTCACCTCAAGGGATTTTATCCTTTGTAACTCAGTCTTGAGGTTCACTCCATCTCCTTTTTCACACAAAGTTTAGTCACAAAGGATTTCACCGAACCAATTTTAAACTTGATCTTAAGCAAGTCTAATTTGATTTGAGATATTTTTTAAAAAGTCTAACTCTATCTATTTGTTAAATAGATTGATCTAAACCATTTTATTTATCTTATTTTAATGAATTTTATATTTATCTCACGACTCTGATAAAAAGTAAAAAGACCAATTCTATTCATAGATTGATCTAACAATCTTGACCCTAAACTGGTCAATTTGATCAATGGTCAAGTATAAATGAGTTGATCTAACTTGAACTATTTATTAAAAACTTGAGCAAACTTGATTCATACCAAATATAACTCACTTATTAAATAGATTAATCTAACCCAAACAATCTTAAATGGATTGATCTAACCCATAGATAACGAAAATCATTTATTAAATTGATAAACCGGCAACATACTCGACTATGCTTAAATATATTAGTTGGAAAATGACAAATAATCGCTTAGCATTGTCTCAAGGCATGTAAAAGTTACTATAATACAACAATTACACTTGCAAAAGTTGACACGGATCTAACCATTTTAAAAGCTATTGTTTTAAGAGTTTTAAGTTTTAACTCATTTATTGCACAAGTTGGGTCAACCCGAGCCTATATATAAATGGGTAAGTAATAGATTTAGGGTCGCAGACTGAAGGTAGCCATCTCAACTTCTATATGTAATACACCCAACTCTCTCAGGTCTAAATCCATTCAAAGAAAAAAAATGATTCTCATGCAGTTTTTTATCAAGGAAAATGGTGCTCATTTCGAGGATTTTGGACTTTAAAAAGAATTTTTGACTTAAAGGCCCATAAAGGTCATAAATGGGTCAAGCTTTGTTTCATGGCGTTTTAGGTTTGAAAAGACTCACTTAAGAGCCCCAATTGTACACGGATATTTTGGATTTTTTATTTTTAGATGCGCCGTCTTTACACGGACAAAATTTATAAAGAGATATGAGATAGAGTGAAATTTATATTTTACTTTAATGGTGTATCACTTATTAAGTACCGGTATACCGATAACATGTCGCTCTATATGTATATGGCGTATTACTGATTCACCGATGCTTGATGAGCAGTACACCGGTAGAGATAAAATGAGAATTTCACTCTATCTCGTGTCTCTTAACAGATTTTGCACGTGTTACGATGGCTGGCTTTTTTTTTTTTTCTATTTTATTTAATTATGTTACAATGATGTTAGCATGCCACGTGTCGAGTGGAAAAGACATGTTATGAGTAGTGGCCATGGTCGCCTATAGCATGTTTGAGTTGAAGTTAATTCCAAGTTTTAGGTTTCTCCTGCAAGATGAATTGAGTTTATGCTATTTAGTGTTTTTTTAATCTAATTTTGAATTATTTATTTTTTTACAATTTCAAATTCTAGAATACCATCGTTGAACCTTCGCATGTGAAGATTTCTAGAGTGCAAATTCCTATATAAGTAAGATTTAGGCCTTGTTTAGTTTTTCCAATCAGTGAATTTGATCTTGCTTTTACCGGTAATGGATGGTAAACGAGGGTAATCATCGTTTACCCCCATTTGGTAATTAAAGGGTAAGAGTAAAATGTCTAGATTTTATTCCTTCAATCTCACATTTGAAAACTATTTTGCAGTAAAGGATATTCATAAGAGTAACTCTTGGTCGAGGATAACCCCTGGTCAAGGATAACCCTTGCAAATTTATCTCTCATCCAAATGCAGTATGAGAATCCTAATCTTAGAGCCTAGGCTGAAATTTTCACTAAATCCATTAATTTTGAAATCTAGGCTACACAATTTATTTATATATTACTCTACAAATGGTTATGTGACATATTTAGATTGGCTTACAGAACTTTAAACGGTTTTATTGTGACTAATATTGTAAAATTCTTGTGTTGGAATATAGATTTTGTGGGGGTTTAAAATCTATAATTTTCCACATTTTTATACATTTATGAATTTGTAAGTATTTTTGTTTAAAATTTTTTATGACTTTCTAAATGTCTAAATGGATAAATGGTCTACACCGGTTTGAGTTGGGTCATATAAATGGGTGACCGGTTTAAATAAATGAGTAGATGGGTTTTGAAAAATCCAACCTATTTATTTTAAAAGGGGTGTGGAAGGGGGGACAGGGATAGGTAGCTAATTGGTTGATGGGTAGGAATTTGTTCATGTCAATCCTATAGTTAGCTCAATGTATAATGGTTTTCATTGCATGGCAAAAGGAATGACAAGTCAACAACATATAATATGTAAGTATACAATCATAATTTACTTTAAACTATTATAATCTAATCTATATACATAAATTAGGTGTTAACATTAAGTATTGTTGTAAGAGGATTGGGAAGGATTGAATGAACCCTAGACTAAAAAGTCCTATATTGCCCTAAGTAGTGGGAGTGGAAGACATTATAGGGGATGAGCAACAAAAAAGGTTAGGTAGCATAAAGTGGAGGTGGGGAAGGGGGGAGCAAGGGGTTTAATTTCGATATAAACAAGTTTAGACTAAAAGCTAGTCGTTGAGACAACAGTGCTTAAGTATTATATGAAGTCATTGATTATTCAAATTAACCGATATTAGACTTTTTGTCATTTCACATAAGACAACATATGGAAATCGATGGATGTCTAGTGAAGATTTGTTGCTTGAGGTGGCTACTCCATATGGATGAGTTGTCTTTCAACATGTAGTAGATTCTAAAGAGTTTCCAAGAGATGGAGTTGTTCGATGGTTGATGAGCAACTCACTCCACGTAACAAAACAACATGGTGGCTCAGTAAGAAACTTCCACGTGGACATCTTCCGGAACGAATTCTTCTCTAACAACAAATATTCTCATGAATTATCCAAAGACACATGACATTAAATGAAGGCGTTTGTTGAAATTAGTTCTAGGTGGTAAAGGTGTAATGACCCAGGTCAACAAAATAGTTATGGGAATAAGAGAATATATGAATCGTACGATTTTATGATTTACAATTCACGATTCACACTCTTAGACTAATTTGGATACAATTCGAGTTTGATAACATTGGGTAAATTGGAGAATGCCATACACTTAGAGCATTGAGAATATTTGTAAAATTCCATGCTCACAAGGTGTGTGATAATATGTTTGAGTGAATGTTGCCTTGTGCACATTCCAATGCATAGTTGGATAAGGTTATGGTTTGACCTCTTTATGCCTATGTGTGATTGATGTGAATATATTGTACAGATACATATGTATCAGTTTCCCAAGTTCCCTATGATTAGATGTTTACTATAATTGAGAATTCATAGATTTGTGATGTGTTAAAGTATGATAGAATGTATGATAAATCAAGATTGCCCAAGATGTGTAATGTAGGGCCTTGATAACTTCCCATACTTGTGTATGATTATGAGTAATGTATGTATCAAATGAATTGTCATGATTGTGATTGGAATTCTTAAATGGGTAACTCATATGATAAGCATGATGGATGTATTTTAATGCAATGCTTGGATTATGTGATGATGCGTACATCACTAGTGAGTACCTATGTTGATAATGATTGTAGTGGATCCACCTAACTATGAGTAGAATGAATTTTCATGATTTGAAGAGGAACTTGGTAAAGGGTTAGACTAAGTGATATGGGTGAGTTAAGGTCAAGTATCTTAGAACCCAAGGGGGGTTAACTTGTTCTTCAATGTGGATGAGTTAGCATGATTGAGAATGCATGTAATGTAATGTAAATGGTAGGAAAGCCTTGTTTGATTTTTCCAAAGTAAAAAGTATGACCACTCTCCAATGTCAACCCAAATATGAAAATAATTAACTACGGTTGATCTAATCCACTATGTGGTACGTAGGCAACTGAGAGCATTGTGCCTCATCTCTATCAAAAGATGCATTGTGTCATCCATTTATATTAAGGATGATGTAAGATGTTGAGCAAATGTGAAGGGTAGAAAGGGATTGCTGGGATATACCTTCTCTAATATAGACCCTAATGCTACATGTTGGATCCCTCAAAGGCGGCCCGAAGAGGTTATGATGCCTTAGGAGTCCTTATATGATGAGACATATATGTTTATTACTAGAGTAAAACCTATAGTGGCTAAATAACTATGAAAATTCTTAAGATGGGTAGATGAGGACTTTGGCATTGAGGCGTATGTGGCTAGGTCACTTGATTATATTAAGACGTGGTATGGGTACGTCCCTCACATGATGATTATATTGAGACGTGGTATGGATGTGTCCCTCACGTGATATTGATGATTGAGGCGTGGTATGGGTGCGTCCCTCACGTGATATTGATGATTGCGACGTGGTATGGGTGTGTCTGTCACGTGATATTGATAACGTTATGTCTCAGTCCGTTGAAAAAGGAACTGTCCGATCAGTAGATCATTGTGTCTCACCTTTGTATAGTTAAAATGATGAGATAAGTATATAGATTACATGAGTAAGACCTAGAGTAGCCATAAGACGGTGGGAGCCTCGATATGAACATACGAAGATTGTGGCATTGAGATGTATATGTGACTTGGTCACTTGATATTTAGACGTGGTATGGGTACGTCCCTCACGTGATTATGATGGTTGATTGATCATCCCAGAGAGATATTCGGGATGGTGGGGTCGACTACGGAGACTTAGTCCTGTAGCGTTTCAGTTGAGGAGTAGGTCCCTCACATGCTACACGCTGGAGGGCACTCTCACGACTATTTAGCACAGTTGATGTGCGTTGATGCATAGAACTAGATAATATTTTACCCCATGGGGGTGGTGTTAGCTTCGTTAGACACGGTCCGACTGCCTTAGAGTTTGACTGAATCACCCATGAGGTGAAGTGATGTAGAGCGAGGTAGAGTTGATCACGTTAGTCATGGTTCTACCGCTAGTCGTGGGTCTCCCTGCTTAGTAAGTCATAGGCCCTAAGTCTTGCTAGGGGTCGTGGTATATTTATGATATGATATGATAATTTGATATTGTTGCCACAGTCACGTAGTGATTCATTCAAGTATTGTTATTACGGATATAAGATCTCATGGTAGATGATGTGCCCCTGGATTAGTTATGCCCATGATGGATTATACCTATGGAGGGATATATTCATAGATAATTATTACCCATAGGATAGATGATACTCAATAATAGAGTGTTACCAAAGATGGATGTGTTTACCCATGGATGATGGTTCCCATGGTGGTGCTTGGATGTTGGTCTTAGGGTAGACCTGTTGGTCCCATGGTAGACATATCGGTCTTATGTTAGACATGTTGGTCTCATGGTAAACGTATTGGTATTATGGTGGACATGTTGGTCTCATAGTAAATGTATTGGTCTTATGTTAGACATGTTGGTCTCATGGTAGACATACTAGTATTAAGGTGGACATGTTGGTCCCATAATAGACGTATTGGTCTTATGTTAGACCTGTTAGTCCTATTATAGACATATTGGTTCTACGAATGTATGAGTTATGCCCATGGATGGATTATATGGAGTGATTATATTTATGGATGGTTATTACCCATGGATAGATGATACTCACTGATGGACAGTTACCAGGGATGGATGATGAATCTCATGGATGTTGTTCCCATGGTAGACATATTGGAGTCGTGCCTAGATATTGATTATATGGTGGACATATTGACTCCATGATAAATATAGTGGTCCCATGGTAGACGTATTGGTCTCATGGTGGACGTTACAGTTCTATGGATAGATATAATTTTTTCATGGATGGTATTGTATACCATGGATAGATATTCTCACGGAGGGCATTGATTCCATAGAGGATTGGACCCATATTTAGAGTAATGTCCCCGAGGAGGGATTTATTTATGTTCGGGTATAAGTCCCATGGTTGAGGTTTATCCCATGTGTGACATTGACCCCATAGTTGACGGTATTCCCATGGTTGATATAGACCCATGATTGGCTAGACCCATGATAGATAAGATTTATTCTATTGATGAAGCCCACAATAGGGTAATTAGAATGTCTTGATGTGACATTATGAATAGCACGGGGTTAGTGCCATGAAATAAATGAATTGAGAACTATGCAGGATCTGATCTCCATTGGAATACAAACGCAGCTGATAATTCAATTCGATCAAATCAAGGGTCCAATAAGTGTTGGGATCCGTAGGAATCTCGCAACACGTGTAGGTGTCACGTGTTTGGACTATGAGTTGTGTATGCTTCAGAGTTAAATATATATATATATATATTATTATTATTATTTCTCACGTGTCCATTGGGTCGGACCGTGACCAAAGGACAATTTGCATTGCTTTTAAAATTAGTTTCAACTCTAGCTCTTTGTAGCCAATCATAACTATTGTATTACATGAGTAAATTGTTTTAGCCAATAACATTTAAGCAAGAGCATCCACTTTGCATCAACCAATGGCCTCATGTTAGATAGCAACGATTAAACAAACATCCTACCATATGTCATCGTATTTGCTTAGTTCCAAAAGCTTTTCCTCTTCAATGAACTCGATAAATTGAAGACAATAGTGCATTATATGGATTTTGAACGTCTTATACTGAAATTAGGTTAATTTTGGGTAGAGAGTTATGAGATAGAGACTTTTATTACAAAAAGTTAGATAGTTATTACTTTGAAGAGCTCAACTGGTTGCTTCCTGCCTCAGAAAGCAGGAGGCTGCAGATTTGAACCTTCATGGCCTAACTTTGTGTGCCTTAGGGGTAGTGAGCTCATCCATAGAAGTTTTACTCTGAGTATCCTATGGTTTTCCACACATAAATTCAAAAAAAAAGAAGGAAATCTTACTTTATAATTTTGAGTCTCTTGTATTCTTTTCTCATTAAATGGAAATCAACTTTGTTTGCATAGTTCTATGTCTTCTTTCTCTTTTTATACATTCTTTTGCTTCGCAATACATAGACTTAGGACTTGTTAGTCTTTCCATATCTTCACCTCTCTGTTTTTTTTTTGGTGTGTGCATTCCTCACATTTCTCTCCTTAGCTCAGTTACAAACACCTTTCTATCATTACCCATTTTCATGATTAGTACACATAAACAAGTTTTATGAATAAGAAATATATGATTAGATTAAAACAATGTACATAAAATAAAATTCATAAGTTACTATCTTTCTTCTTCCTCTCCAGTTCTACTTCTAAAAACAGAGACTTTCTCCTCATCTTCAAAAATCTTTGAGTGTAAATTATATAACTGTAGTATAGATTTTAGTAAATTTTAAGTTGGAAGCCTTTTATATAAGTTGGAAGCCTTTTATAATTTACTTCTAAAATATACTTTTTGATATGTTCATATCTAATTTAAATATAAATCTTTTTAATTAATTCATCTTTAAGAATCAAAATAGACCACATATTGCTTATCTTATTTACAAGGAAACAATTTTCATAAATAATTTATCCTTGTGAATGTAGAAAGTAAATAAATTGTATATTAATTCAATATCTATACTATTACATGTATATATAGTCTCTAGCCGACCCTAGATGTATCACAATCAAATTCAAACTCTTAACCTAATTCTAAACCAAATACATTTCTAAATTAGAGATAAACCCAAACTTAGAATTCTAATTACACAATAATTCTACTAATTATTCTAATATCCTAAATATATTCCAACAGTAAAATTTGACAAAGTGTTGAGAAAATATCCTATGATAATTCCTGAGGAAGTATAGGTGATGATGAAAATAAACAAAAAATAATAATTTAATGTCATTTTAGTGATAGTATTGGAATATATCAAAAAGTATATTTTAGAATAACATAATCACTTTAACATTGGTATTTTTCAGTTGAAATCAGAGTCTCAAATCTTGAGAAATCCTAACTATCAAAGGAATCCTTATATAGACTAACATAATCCGTTTAACATTTATATTTTTCTTTTTATTATAATATAATGCTTGAATTAGGTTATGAGGTAAATAAACGAAACCATTATGTGTAATACTTTGAATTGAATAATTAAAAAAAAGTCTTGGGTAATTCCAGATTTTGAATGTAATACTTGAAAAAGCATCTTATGTCTTGGGATTTAGGATTTCAAAGATAGAAAATTTAGATCAAGTTTTATATATAAATTTAGTCGAATTATAGTTAATCAAGTGATTTTCAATCCCATTAATTAGTTTTTGTTGAGCTCCAAAAAAAGTTAAAAAAAGAAAAAGGATCAAGTGTGACCCATTCTAGTTGCATTTCAACTATAATGTGTGTGTTTGTAAAATCCTTATAAATACCAAGATGTATTAAGCTAAAACAAGTTTCCTTTTTTCAGTAATAAGGTCCACAAAATTGAAATTTGAGTTTTTTTTTTTCCTGTAGTGTAATAGTCAAGGACACAAAGGTGAACTCTCTATTGTTGAGTGGTAAATGGTGATGCATGACTTCAGTTTGATATATATGCATAGCATTGTAATTTGGGTTAGGGCTAATTTGGACCTGATTGACAAGGCATTGTAATTTGGGTTAGGGCTAATTTGGACCTAATTGACTAGGCTCAAAGTATTTTAAGGTTACCCAACAACTAAAAGTATGGGTTTGGTCCAGATAAAAATAAATTTAACCTATTTTTAATTTGGTTTAAGTTAGGATCATGTTTTATCTAACTTGACATTTTATATACTAAGAGCAATGTTATCAGAACAGGACCGTCTAATGAACCGTCTTCAAGGAAGTTAGGGTTCAAATGGGTTCGACCGCGGTCAAAACCGGTCAAGTATTAAAATAGTATAAATATTATATATAATATTAAGTAAGACATATTTTACCAGTAACATTAATATAAATATTAAAAATAACATTCAAACTCTGAGTAATATACCAAAATGGTGAAATATATGGGATATAAATAGTAATAAACATTTATATTTCAAATATACACATTTTTTAAGGGGAAAATAAAAAAAATGAAAAAAGATTTCAAATTTCTGAACCGAGGTTCGAGGTTTTTGTGTCAAAACCGCATAAAACTGCGAGTTTGACCAATTTTATGCGGTTTGACCCAAAGTCGATTTTTTACATGGACCTGAACCGTAAATCCCGCGGTCACTGTTGAACCGTCGGTTCGACCCGGTTCGGTCCGATTCTGATAACACTGACTAAAAGACACAAACTCCTTATTTTTTATGTTTATTTGACAATTTTTGAAAACTTATTCTCTATGAGGGTCATGTTTTAGTGATGAGGAGTTGTTTTATAGATGTATTTTTTATGTAATGTTACCGATACAATATATATCAATTCAATTACATTAGTCGACCCATGACCCCGAGGCTGGGATATTAAAAATGAGTTGAATCATAACAAATTGGAAGAGGGTCAAAAATTGAGTTGAGTAAAAAAATGGTAACCTTGCACTTAATGTAGGTGGGCTATGATTATGGTCTCAACTTCATCCGTTTGGCTAACTTCCACCTTTGGCTTGTGTTTGGATGAGGAGAAAGTTTAGTAAAGAATTCTAATTGCACGGTGATACTTTTATATCTTATTTGGTAATCATTGGTGAAAAACTATAAAAATAAAGAAATAATGGATATGAAAAATAGGAGAAAAGTATATTTTTTTTATTCTTTAGTTGGAAACGGACAAAAATAGACTTTGATAAAGAAAACAAAGACAAGATGTGTAACAACGAAATATCCAGAAACAAGAAAAAAAATTGAATAGAAGAACTCCAAAGCATTTGGTGATTTCAGATACGCTTGCATCAACGGAATAAATGCCTCATTATTTTGACAAATCATTTCTTTGAATGGGAGAGGATCATATGAACATGTATATGAACTCACATTTATTAGATGACATCATTGAAGAATAATCTATCCATAATATCATATAAAACAGATACAAGTTTTTTGAATTTATGCTTGATATAGCTAAAAATGTTTATTCCTCTTTTTTTTCTCTAAAGTTATTATTATTAAAATAATAAAATGATTATGGTTAGTATATAACTATTCTCTATAAATTTTATTAAATAAGATTTAAATATTAATGTTGGTACTAATTCTCAATTTGAATGAATTAGTAACCGTGGGCGTAATTTCTCCCGCTCTCTCCTCGTGGAAACGAACCCCAATATGGTCCCGAGGAAAGGATAGATTCATTCGGCCCGAGTATCGCGTGGGGGCAATGAGAAAAGAAACTGCTTTCGTGGATTACGAAGCGAGGGGCCTGTTTTGGTCATTTCACTTTCTTAATAAAAGAAAAGGGAAGCAGTCGTGAAGAAAGGCCTGAGGTCGGTTCTCATTTCGTCCTGAAAAGAGAGAGAGACAGAGCCCTTCCCTCCTTCTTACCTTACCATAATACCATCTCCCTCTTTTTTCTTTTTCTTTATTTATTTTTTATTATTTATTTATATTTTATTCATTTATTTTTAACATACATGAATACATAGACTCATCTCATCTCCGAAGAGAGAGAGAGAGAGGATCCCATCACATCCCGTTCCGTCTCTTCCCATCGATAAGACCCCCTCTTTCCTTCCTTCCCCCCCCTCCTCCTCCACCACCTCCACCACTACCTCCGCCGCTCTGTTTTCCCCTCTCTCAGATCTGAATATTGGATATACCATCTCGCCGTAGCAAGCTCCCAAGATCTCCTTCTTTCCTTCCTTTCTTTCTTGTCAGATCCGCCCATCTGGCGATGCGGAAAGGGAGAGGAGGAGCGACAGCAGAGGCGGCAGCGGCAGCGACGACGACGAAGGGGCCAGGGGTAGAAAAGGAAATTCACTTCAGGGGTGTCAGGAAGAGGCCATGGGGAAGATACGCGGCGGAGATCAGAGACCCCTTGAAAAAGGCCCGAGTCTGGCTGGGCACCTTCGATTCGGCCGAGGACGCCGCCCGTGCATACGACACCGCTGCCCTCGCCCTACGGGGGCCCAAGGCCAAGACCAATTTCCCCATCTACCCCTCCCACTTTCCCAATCTGCCTTTCCTTCCTCACAATCATCCGCACCTCCACCCCCACCAACACCACCACCACCACCAGCGCCCCACCTCCAGCAGCCTCAGCAGCACGGTCGAGTCCTTCAGCGGCCCCAGGATCTCCGCTATCACTACGGCAGAGGTCGTCGCCCGCCGGCACCGGCCCCACCACCCTGCCCCAACAGCCGACGATTGCCACAGCGATTGCGACTCGTCTTCGTCCGTAGTCGACGGTGCTAGTGCTGGCGCCGACAACGCCGCCTCATCGTTTCGAAAGTCCTTGCCGTTCGATCTCAACCTTCCGCCTGCTACCGACGACGACTTTGATTTTCAGAGCACGGCTCTCTGCCTGTAACAGATACGCGAATTGCTCTACGATATTCATCTACCCACCACCACCACCACAGGCGGCTGGCTTAATTTCAACAAAAGCCTTGGAGATTTGGCTTTTTTTTTTTTTCACTTTTTCTTTTCATTTGATAATCTTACTTATTTGGTGATCTGGGTTTCCTCCAATTTGATCTGATTGGAGGATATCTTAAGTAAGAAATGAATGGATAGGTTGAGAATGGGATGAGATCGGTCGAATATGGGTGACTTTTTTTCAACTCTTTTTTCCCTTTTGCCAACCTTTGTTTTTCATCGTTAGCGCGATATGATTGAAATTGGGTTTATGTTGTTGAAGTTAGATCTGCTCCACGATGGTGTTGGATTTTGGATCAGTCGGGTGCTTGGATCTGATCTTAGATCTGCTGCCTCACTTTTCTGTACAAATTGATATTATCTGATTCAAATGAATGAAAAGAAAATCGATCTGTTTAAAGAAAAATTGAAAAGAAAATGGGTAAAATCCCAGATTGCCGGTTTCTCCGTCGTGATTATGAGATATGAATGCATGTCTGCAGGCGAGAAATGGTTATCACTTTAGTTTGTATTCATCTGTCATCAAAATGAAAATTAAATTCCATGTATTTGTGATCTTTTTCAAATTTTATTTCTTTACTACTTCATTATTGGAGACGTGCATTTCCTTGTATTCTGATCTCTGATATCTCCGGCGTCTGCAACTCTGCATTCCGTCGGAAGAGCCATGGAATCCATTCGGATTTTGACCCAATTGGGCGTAGCAATTCTGCTACCGATACTTGTGTCGTGTCCGTGGAATATGGAAATGTGACTTTTGTATTTTAAAATGTGATTGGGTTATCTCGAGTCTCGACGAAATATCGGGACCAAATCGGTACGACTATGAATTAGTTGAATTTTAGACGGAATCGTGTGAGAAAGGGAGAGAAATTGGTCGCAGAAATCGGAATCGAGCAGTCAATTTGGACGCAGCCAATTTTAAAATCTTTATTTCTACAAATTTACCATCAAATATATTAATGATTTCAATTTGATTTAAAAATTTATTGAATAGAATTATTCAGCCGTTTTGCAGACCGATATATTATAGCTGATACTCTTTTAAACTTGGGTTTGATTTGAAAAAATTTGACAAAACAAAATTCACTTGTACGTTGATCTCCCATTTTGAGTAGATTTCAGTTTTTGTTTTTCCAACAAGTTGAGTTTTACATTTTTTTTCATTATTATCGGGATGAGTGGAAGAAAATAAAACTCAAATTAAATTGGGTTGTATCGAGTCAAATTTTTGTAAAACTGATCTGACTTGAATTGACTAAATCTGATTCATGCACAAAAATTTTGTAAAACTGATCTGACTTGAATTGACTAAATCTGATTCATGCACAAAAATTTAATATAGCACTCGAGTTAGCAATTTGGATAGGATTGGGTCAAACTTTTAGGTGTTTATTAATCTCCATCCATTATATCGAAACACATTTAATTACATTAATCCAACTTCATTCTCCTTGAATCTTCATTTTCCAAGAAAATCTCCAAATTTCATTAAATTAGTAGAGATGAGCATTCAAATCTCCCAAACACCCAAAAGTTTTATACATCACAAAAATGCAAAAGCAAAAGCAAAATGAGATCTTCCATCAAAATACATTTTGAAATGAAGTTCTTCTATGATAATCCTTCTCGAAGCTTTGCTAAAGCAAAGATCGAAGGCCCAAATCGACTTCCACATAATTAAGATGGATAAAGATTTGAAAATAAGAGAAAATGGGTGAAAAATCGTTGGAAATGGAAGTGGATAGGTAGAAGATGGAGAGAAGAAGAGGAAGAAAACCATATCTTTATGGGTTAGGTAAGATGTTGGGCCCACCCCGTAGGAAACTGGGCTAAAGCCCATGAAATTTCAGCCTGTTTCTTAAAAAAAAAACTGGCCCATACATGGTCGTATATAAAATGAGAACTCCCATTGAATGGATCATCAGCACCACATGATTGGATGCATTTGATAAGTAATTATATTGATATAAAATATATAAAGTTTCACCGTCAATTGATAATTCAAGCCAAATGATCTTAGCTTTTAAATTTCAACGAGTATAAATCATTCGATCATATTATACTGATATAATCAACTATATAGACCCAATATCTTTTTAAAGGATAATCTTGATATCTAGTTTGGTATAAAAAGTCATATTAGAGTTTTTTCAATAGAAACAAAAAATAAAATATGACATGAATGAGTCATTATAACAGTTTAATTTCAACATTCTATTGATTTATTAGGAAAAATAATTATATTAGAATAAATTACTGGTTATCAATATTATGATTATGAAATTAATTTTCACTTAATTTTTTTTTACCAATTTGACAATTAACGAAGATAGTTCATTTCAACTGTTTATTTAGGTAGTTTAAATATATTGGCTTTAATAGACTAATCTTCTTATAAATTTTCATATCAACAATAACTTATTCGATTTTATTATAAAATGCCATCTAATCTAACTCAAGTCACAAAAGTTTCGTGATTTCATCATGTCACCATAATTTGACTATGGAGTTCGAAAACTCAAAACTCGAAATCAACTTAAAATTCCGTTGAGTCGAGAAATTTGGTTGAGTTTAAGAAATTTTAATTCATGTACAATTTTAGTTTTATTATTCTTTAATAGTTGTAATTAAAAATAAGTAGATTTTATAATTTAAATGTCAATAAATTTTTAAATGACATTAATAGTTTATAGGTAATGGGTGTACTTTTTCAAAAAAAAAAAAAAAAATTTGCCAAACGCCAATATCTCAATCTACCCAAAATTTGACAGTAAACCAGTATTTGTTACCAAAACCCAATATTCTAATATATAATTTTACAGATTTTCTCCCACTCTCTTATTCTTAAAATCTCCCACTTAATAATCTTCTGGTTATCTAACATACTCTAAGAAATTATTGTTGATAATTTGTCATCATTAAATTTATATAAAGTTAGGAAGCATTTTAATAGCTGCAGCATCATTCCACTGCCACCACCAGCAGAGATTGATGACATGGTTACAAAGAGTTTATTTTATTTAATTTTTTTAAAAAATGAATTGAGTTTAAATTAGATTCGATTTTTTTTTTACAATTAGTTTTTAATTCAACTTACGTCGATTCTTATTATTTCAGAACACCTAATTAATCTTTAAAGCATCTGCAAACCTCCTTATCTACACCACCGAGTGAAATTATGGACAGTGACCCTTTGGATGGAATGGGGTGAGATGGCTTTTGAACTCAAGATTCTCATTTTATGAGGCGGTTTTGATGTTCAACATGGGCCGCTGATTCATATGTGGGCCCAATTAGTTATTTATTTATTTTTATTATCTTCCTCTCTTTTTTAATTAGATTAGGATTCTTTTTTAGTTAGAATTCTTAATTAGATTTATATTATCTCTTGGTTTCCTAGTTGGTTATGATTCCCGTTTGAAGTGGAATAGGTTTTTTTTTTAGTTTTCCATATTATGTATTGCTATATGCCGCATGGAGAGGATACAACAATTATTCACGCTAGAATGAAATAAGACTAAGATGCTGGCTGTTTCTACTTTCTACCTTTCTCAGTTTGGTTGAAGACTCGAAATTTCCAATTTTGTTGGATCACTCTGTCGTTGAGCATCAATCCCGCATCAGGGTCAGTGGTGTTCTTTCTTGGTCGAACACAATGTAAATTAACAACATTGGATTTTTCTTTTAAGTTTGATTTTATTGATAGTTAATTAAATTTGATATCGAATCTAATATTTAAAATCTTTAATCCCATTTCCATCAAAGTGTGCAATTGTGTTTGGCATGGAGGAATTTATGGTGGACTGAAGAAAAAAGGTGTGGTTGCGGCGGCCTTGCGGGCATGGGTCTTTGTTTATTCGCTAATCACTCCCTTTCTAAATTGTTGCAGGGACGGAAAGAGAGACGGCCGTTAACTTAAGATTAGTACCCCACATTTGGTTTTGGGTGATTTCGATAAACATTGATGTTGAATAACGGAGACGGCATGCATGGCCGCCTACTCACAAGCCCACTAGAGGCTGCGTATTAGGTTGGTTTATTTATTCCAGCCACATCTTCTCATGCACCACATGCATGTCTCTTTCACCACATTTAGAGGGGAGAATAGATGATAACCCTTGTGTTCCTCAGTTTGGTAATGAACAGGGAAAGATAAGAAAATGTCATTTTTTTTAAGGGGAGTCATACCGACACTCAGATTTTCTTTTTCTATACATTTGTTTTTTAAATTTTAGATGAAATTACCCTTTTGCCCTTCCACTTAATCTTCCGCATCTGCCGAACGAAAAATTCATTCGGATGTGGGATCAACCGAACACGCAGAAGAGAGAAAAAAAATCGGTGGGCCCCACTGTTGACCGAAACCCATGATCTTCCTTAGTCATAGATATGTGGGCCAGGGGCGACCATGGTGGTGTCGATCCTAGGTGGAGAAGTGAAGGATCTATTCGGATCTAAGAAAAAAAACCCACAACATTGGATTTCGGTCGTCCCAAGCAACAGTGGAAGAAATTGGCCAGAAGAGGGTCCCACGCGAGTCCGATAAGAGATTTGATGGTACAGATGAATAGACCAGCAAAAAACAAGGGGAAATAGTGGGTCCTGTCGGCAGAAACTTTTCCGATTACCTGATCTAAGGCCAAGAAGAAGATCTGGCGGCAACAAGTGGGCTTGGGCTTTATATAATTGGACAGGCTTGGGCCTTGGCCTTTAAAAGTTTGATGGACTTCAAATGGGCTTTGGACGGCCTTAGGCTTTGTTGGATAGATCAAAATTTTATCAAAGAAAAAATAAATATCTTTACATTTGGTAAGATAATATTTTGTTCATTTTCAATAAAAAATAATAATTTTAATGTAATGAATAGAATGTTGAATTTTTATGAATTGAGACAATGTAAATTCTCATTATACATAAATTTTACATAAATATTTTTTAATTTGTTTTTAACTAAATTGACAAACCACTGGAGCAATTAAAATTTTGGCCCAGTTGGAAAAGGTTCCTTCCAAAAAGGAGTGTTACGCTCACAATTCACTTTCTCTGCTAAATGGGTGAAAAGCTCAAAATTACTAAATTAGGAGTCAGTAATTGGAAATGTTTGAGTAAAATCGGAAAAAAAAAGAAAAGAAAATAACAATAAAGATTTAAGAACAAAATTGATCGACAGAGATATCTTGACTTTAGAGCCGCCACTTATATTATATCTAATCAAAATGAAAAGTAAACTCAGAATAACAAGAAAAACATAAATCAATTTCTGAAGAAATTGTTGTGCAATCAAATCATTCAAATCACAAATGAAATACATAAGAAGCAAGAAGAACACGAATTTTACGTGATTCAGCCAAATTCGGCCTACGTCCACGGGCCGTGATGATTCCACCATAAAGAATAAATCCAAACTTCAAATACAAAGATTAAAACCAACCCTTCACTGTCCTATCCTCACGGTCCCTCCTCTCTCCTGTTTTCACACACTTAAGAAAAATTCTTAGAGAAAAAAATCCCTTATACTTGGACTTTACAACCAACTGAGCTCTCCGAGCCTAACATAAACAGAGCCCAGGCCCAGTGAAGACATTGAGCCAAAAAATCGAACACAAATTACAGATCCGAGTTTGAGCTGCGAAGATGGGCCGACTCACACGTTGCCTACTTGCTTGGAGTGCTGGCTCATGAAATAGGCCCAATGGGCCTGTCAATCTAGGCCGAGCATTAGTATTTTTATTTTGTAGTCTTAGGCTTGGGAAAATGACTTCTACTAATGGGTGTAGTTTAACTAATTGCCTCCCACCTCAGGAAGCAGGAGATTGCGAGTTTGAGCCCTCATGGCCTAACCTTGGTGTATCCTAGGAGTAGTGGGCTCACCTCTAAAGGTTTTACGCTAGGTATCTTACAGTTTCTCACACGTAAAGTCAAAAAAAAAAAAATAACCTCTACATTAATTCTAGAATGTCCAAAACGCTCTCGACACATTATGTATGCAAATAAATTCAAAGAAAATATGAATAGGATTTTGATTTATGCCTTTAAAATTGTCATTGGAGTTAACACCTAGTAAGATTAGAATCTTAGATTAATTAAACTTTAACATCGCTAATTTATGTTTCAGTCGATAAGAGTGAAATTCAATTAGAAGAATTTGACTTGTGTAGAAGAATTTCATGTATGATTTAAATTTGGATTTTAAATTATTTGAAGAAATTAATTAGACTCTAAAATAATTAGGTTCCCTTGATAAGAATCGAAACACAGTCTACACTTGACTGCGTTTGGATAGGGGGTGACGGGGGCAAAGGGAGGTGACCCAGATATCCATGTTTGATAACTAAGAGAGAGAAAAAATCAAGTTTTTTCTCGTCTATTTTTTAAAACCCTTTTCAAAGAAGGGATTTTCATAATATGAGGGATTACCTCTGGTCACAAATTACTCTGGATAATTCCTCCAAAAATTTTCCTCTCATCCAAACACAGCCCTTATGTCCTATTTACTTAGATGATTGCGGTATCTCTATTTACTTAACTGAATCGACTCAGGTGTCTCAATTTAAGTAGATTGAACGACCTGAGTATCCCTATTTTCATTAAATAAGTGGCCTTATAATAGATGAAGATATTAATAAACAATGAAATAAAATAAATAAATAAATAAAGATATTAAGACGTAACTAAATAAAGAAAATAAATAAATAAGAAATGAAATAAAAACCCAAAGACCCATTACCCGTCTCCGTCATCCGACCCGAACAGTCACCTCTCAAACCCTCTCTCGGCCTCACCAACACTCGAATCCGACCCGTTCCTAATCTCATTCCTCAGTCCTCCCTCTCCTTTGTTCCTCTCCCCTCCTCTGCACAGCCGCCGCCAACAATCCATTCTACCATTCTTCTCCACCCACGAACTCCATCTCTCTCGGCCGTTACCAAGCCATCAAAATCCTTTGCATGGAAACGCCTCTTCCCCCTTTAATCCTCCCTTCCAACCGACGCCTAAATCGTACCTGATCGGCCGACGTTACTTCCCCTCTCTCCTTCTCGCCCAAATCCTCTCTGGAGACTCTCTCAAGCTCTCTTCCTCTCGTTCCCTCTCTATCTCTCTCTCATTCTCGGCCTTTCTCTCTCCTTCGCGCCTCTCGCCGCCTCAATCAGCCGTGGCGGCCACCAGCAGCTGGCCGAACCTTTCATCTCTCTTTCTCTCTCCTTCTCCCGATTCTCACTCTGCCTGACTCGCCCAGTTCGAGTTGGGAAAGCCGAGTTAGTTGGGCAGCTGAGTTGTGACTCGGCCAAACTCGGTTGCAGAGTGGAAGACCTCCCTGCTCACCTCAGCGACTCGGTGCTGACTCGGACGCGACTCACCCCTCAAACTCGACACCCTGTCAGCAACCCGAAACCGACTCAGTCCCGACCTTATCGACTTTGAGGTGGGGAAAACCGAACCAAACTAATACCTTATGACATTATATGAAATCTTTTATTTAAGTGATATACATGTTGTTTTTCTTATATTATTGCTTTATATGAGTTGAAGAATAATTGCAATTGCGATCATATGATGTTGTTTTGCCAACTGAGTGATTGTGCAATGAATGGTCATTGCAAAACATGGATATGTTATTGACTATGAATATGTTGATGATTTGATGCAATGTTGACAACTCATGAATGTGTTGAGTAGTTGTTGAAGGTTGTGAATATGTTCATGATGATGATAGGCTGGGTAAGCATCGATGTGCCGATACAAAGCCTTTCAAAGAAAAAAACCTATGTTGGTTGTTGAAATTTATGACGACGTTGGTGACTATTGAAAGCTTAGGCGTTTGTTGAATACTTCCGATGTTTAGGAATATGATGATTAAAAGGCCATGAGTGGTCTTAGAAAGTTTATAAATGTGTTGAGGTGAATTGCCCTGAGTGGAAAGAACTGGGTTCCCTAAATCTCTAGGTATATGGTACTGTATAATGCATGTCAATGTAGTGGGGTAACTCCATTGCATTATTGGTGAATAGTTAGAGCTTGGTATTGTGTAATGCACATAAGTGGAGACGGTTTAACTCCATTGCATTACCAGTAAATGGATAGGAATTGGTTGCATTATTTGAGAATGAACCTCAGTGTAATGCACGAAAATGGAGAGGATTTAACCTCCAATGCGTTACTAGAGAGTGGCTAAAACTTGATTTTGAATGTGAGGGTGTTGATATCCTCACTGGTGGTCATGATGTCAGGCTTGGGCTTCCTCTTGTAAATTCAACTTGGGCTCGTTACAACATCAACCCATCTGGAGCCTGGTCTGTTGCTGTCTCTACTTACTACATGATATAGATAAATTGGGTAAAGAAATGTCTCGACATGAGTTGATTCGGCTAATATATTATTCCCTACATAATAAATTGCATTTAGTGGAAAATGATTATGGTCTATTCTTTTCTCTATTCTATAGAAGTAAAGAAGAGATGCTACCACAACGAGCGAAGAAGTCCATTCTCGAGTGTCCAAAGAAGGTGGCAAGCTTGATTGACCTAGCCAATCTCCCTTCAACACTTCGAGAATTTGTGGGTCAGTCTCAGATTTCCCGTTTGGGTTGCTTCATCAAAGTTTGGTCCTACATCAAGACCCATAATCTTCAGGTACTTCATCTTTTCTTTCCGATTCTTCTTATATTTGAATGATGACAATGGTCTATTATTCTCGGAAGACTAAGAGCTACTCTTCTTTTGTTACTCTTTAAAGCACTACAATTATATAGTGTATACATTTGAATAACCTGAAGAGCATAAAATCATTAATATGTGTATAATCCCTCTATTAAAAGAGGTAAAGTTATGTATGAAGGAGAAATACATTTTTCACTTTTCACCAATATTTTATCCATTCTTTCTTTATTTTCTTCTCGTCAACATGATATGCAGAACGTTCATTGCTACTTTCCTCCCAAATAAAAGCATTTTAAAAAAAAAAAAAAAAGAAATCACACGGCAATTGTACTCAGCAATATGTCATTGTATGTTGTGGTGCCCATCGATAATCGTAAACCTCAGTGGGAAGCATGCCCTCCAGATTGTCCATTTACATGAGACTTATAAAGATAATTTTTTTGTTGTTATTTCTTTTTTCTTTCACCCCTCTAAGTTGGTGAATATTAGTTTGTTTCCTTCTTTTTTTTGTGTCTTTGGCCAAAATAAGAAAAGGATGACAAATAGGTTTAAAAAGAAAAAAACATAACAAGAGAAACTATAAATATATTTGGTTAATGAACTCGTCACTTCTGACTCAACTTTATGCCTGAGTCTAGTTTAGGGCATGAAAGTTCATCCCATTTTTCTAGGTTGAGGAAACAATCATTAGGTATAGAAAATAGTAGTGGGCCAAGGTTGGATGGGATTGAACTTGATAGGGGAGAGTTGGGTGGTTAGAAAGATGTTTTGATGAGGAAGACAAAAGGGTGCCCTAGATAGTTTAGAAGTAGACAAAGCTCCTGGTCTGAAAAAAGATGTTTCCATCTCTAGCTCTATATTGTTATGCATTCATATTACATTATTCTTATTGCTTGAAATGTTTATGGGCTGATCCATGTGTGAGCCTCTTGTACATCTGCCCTAACATGTCACTGGTTTTGATGGCAAATGCTGGTTGCATTGCAGGATCCAAACAACAGAAATGTTGTCAACTGTGATGATAAGTTGAAGAGAATTTTGTTGGGCAAGCCTCGGGTTCAGCTAGATGAACTTCCAATGCTAATTAAATTGCATTTTCCTAATATTCCCAAGTAAGTGGCTTTATGTCCAAAATCATTCACTTTCTTATTGGCAAATTTGATTGCAAGGAACACTAGTATTTCATCTCTATTTTAAATTTCTGTATTTATAGTCTTCTCATACTTTTTGTTAACTTAGTAGAGACTATATTCTGCATGTGGCAGACCTTTATGAGATCCAAACACATCTAGTGGATTATAAATTGTATAAATCAGGCAATCCTAGTTCTGATTTTCACAGTGAATGCTTTTTCACCTTTTGAGAAAGAGGATAATAGATGGAAGCTAGTTAATTGATTAAAAGATGTTTGAACAGTCCAGCAAAGAGCTACTTTTTTTTTTTGCTTCCTTCTCTCTTTTTTTTGCCTTTTAAAGAAGAAAAGAGAACAGTATACTTGCATTATTAAGATCAAGATCTATACAATCATAATGGGACACCATTCGAAGGAGAAATCCCAAATCATGCTGCTTTTGAAATCCCATTCTTAGTTAAAAATTATGCGACGCCATTCGTTGATCGCTTAAGATTGAAGAATGGTGGCATCAACATCTCTCTTGAGCCTCCCTAATCTCTCTAGAGTAACTTGAAGTCTCTAGGGTGGGTTTCTGTCCCCTTGGCTCAATGAACACGTTGAAAGAGTATCCTTCAATAATAAGCTTCCCTTGAAAAGAAAACCTGAATATCTTGAATGCCTCCTTAACAGTCATGAACTCTGCTTGAATAGAAGCCAGTCCCTACTTTTTTATTGGAAAAATACCGTTATCATGATATTATCAGAAATGTAAGGCAGTAAAAATCCATTAGAAACGCGATAAACTCGTGGTATTTTGGTATATTGTCATTATTAATGTAAGTTTTTTTTTTTTTTTATTTTTAATGAAAATGCTATCAGTGTTGATGGAGCTTGTGACTAAGGTATCCAGACGTCTCACTTGATTGATCCTTAGTTCGACTCTTTCTTTATTTTGATATTTGATGATTTCAGTAATAGTACTTAACAATGAACATACATGATATAAGATGACATTTTATCATCCAAGAAATGTTAGATGATAAATTATATATTGTTTTTTAAATAATTGATAAAGTAAATGATTTTCTAGTATAGTAGCATGTTAATCACAAATTTGTTAATGGTTATTTCAAGTTTAATGTCATTTTATTTATATATTATTTATTATACACTTTTCTTATTATATAAGCATTTATTTTTTTTATAAGATTTTTTCTGGTAATTTTATGGTAAAAGGTAAAACACAAAATTTTGAAAATATCTTGATGTTAATAATAGTCGATGTTAAGACCCCTCGGGGCTACTTCCAGTTGTTGTTTATCCAGTGTGTGTGGGATTCGGAGGCTTGCACATGTCCGAGTACTGATAGGATTAAAATGTTTCCTTTTCAAATAAAGGTGAGACTATTAAACATCTTAGTCAAAAAAAAAAAAACAGGCCGATATTATTTCGAAAATGATATTGACATCTTTGCACTCTCCATCCCTTTAAAATTTGATCGGTGGAAACAGGTCTGTCTTTGTTGGTTCTTTCTTTTCTTGAAATTTTTTGCCTTTCACATTTCAGGATAACAATTGTAGTTCTACATAAATTGGATTGGATCATTTGACAAATTATATATATATATATATATATCAAAATTATTTACTTAATAAAGGTCTCATCTAAATGCAACATAACCAGTTAAATTCATCCATTTTCATATTTGAAAATTTTACTAAACCATTATAATCACTTGAATTAAATTAGACAAAATAGGACAATTATTTGAGGTCCTTGTCAATTAATACTTTTATTTATTTAACTAAGATAGATAAAAATTGAGACACAAAAATAAAGTTATCGGGTCTAATAAATTATTAAAATTAAGATACGAAAACTTTCTAATTAATTATATTAGATTAGAGTTATCAAGAATGGAAAGCTACGATAAGCTAACATAAATAAACCAAGTAATATACTTCTTCTCTTCACTCAATTTAGATTTATATGAATACAAGTTCTATTAGATATTTATAGTAACCTAACTTAAATGAAATAAAATAGACAACTAAAAAACAGCTCCCTATCAAATATTGATTTGATTTACTTTAATCCAATAGATAAAAATTCTTAAATGAAAGTTGTTTTTCCATAATTAACATATCAACAACTTTTAGTGTTTTTGAACAGTTTGATTCATTCGAATGAATGAGTCGAATTTTGTGAATAATTGACACATAGATGTTCATTCAAAAGAATGAACACTACACTGAAGTATTCGTTCGGATGAATATTCATCCGAACGAACTGATAATAAACTGGCAGTTTGTTCGAATGAGTTAAAACACAGGAGTAGAATGGTAATTTCATCTAAAAATCGAAAACGGGTGTATAGAGACAGGAAATCCTGGTGTCTGTATAGCCCGCCTATATATATATATATATAAAATAAAATTTTCAAACATTATATTAACTTCAAAAACACTACATAAACCATATTTTACCTTACAGAAACCATATTAAGAAGTTATTTAACAATATCTAAACAATATTTTTCTTTACACTTACTTTTCAGATAAAAACTAAAAAAATAATAGATACATGAAATAAAAAATTTGGGCGCTACATTAAAGTCTAAAACACCATATAAACTGTTTTCAATTAAAAAAATTTATATAACAGTATTTAAACTATATTTTTCCTTACATTTAACTTTTAGATAAAAATAAAAGAATTATAAATGCATGAAATAATAATTTTAGACACTACATTAACTTCTAAAACAACAGTCATAAACCATTCCCAATAAAAAAAGTCATTTAACAATATTTAAACTATTTTTTCCTACAGTTAATTTTCTAATAATTATAAATGCATGAAATAAAAAATTTAAACACTACATTAACTACTAAAACACCACATAAACCATTCCCAATAAAAAAATCATTTAACAATATTTAAACTAGATTTTTCTTACACTTAATTGTTTGATAAAAATAAATAGAATTTCACCGTCCCAGCATAAAAATAGTGAGTCGAACACTTACATTTTCAGATGACCAAAACGACCATATATTTGCATGAAATTTACAAAGGGCAGTAGGAGAATGTTATATGATGAGATGCAATTGTACTTGAGTCTCAAGTTTCAACAAATTTCTCCACCTTAAATGTCTAAAATAAAAATTGAAAAGGCAAAATTCTCTAAATAAAGATAAAGTCTTTTCTCTAAGAAATCAAAACTTGAGATGAAGAAAAATCAATAAATTGGTCACCTAAAAACAAATCTAAATCTGACCAAATTTTAATTTGAGAATCTTAATTTGATCAGAAAACCAAACAAACTCACTCCGAAGGAACTTTCAAAAGTCCTAATCTCACCGAGTACAATTTTCTCTCTAAGATAAAAATTGAACAAAGCATCAAAATTTGAATTCTCTAAAATTTAAAATTGCGACAATTAATTTAATTGCAACCCATGAAAATTATAATTTCATAAATTAACTAACTTTCAAATTTTAAATTTAAATAAATCCAAACATAAACAATTTAGCATTCGAATTACAAATTCCTCGTTCACCTCAAATTCTTAGATAACCTAATTTCCTCAGGCAATTTGTCCGTGGAAATTAGAACAATCTCTTGATTCTCTTCTTTTCTAGAGTGAAAGTGAGTTGAATATCCAGAGTTACATTTTGAAGTTCTTTGATTAGGATTTGAAGATCTCGAGTCTAAAACCATTATTTCATGTTTATGGTTTAAGTAGGCATTAAACCAACCTTAGCCGTCATCAAAGGCCCTCTCAATTTCATATTTATCTAATTATGGAAATTCATTGAATTAGAACAATAGACTTTAAAATCAAATTGAGTACAAATTCACGAGTGGATGAGTACGAAGGAAGAATTATATCCATTAGGTCTATTATAGAGGCTCCACAAACCAAGATTCGAACTAATCTTAGGAGATCTTATTATATATAAACTTTAAGGGTAATGTATACATGTATGTATGGACGAGAATGTGGATGAGAGTATCATGTGTGTAGGCATGTAAGATATGTGAACAATAAAATGATTGGAGGTATGTCCAGTTTGTTACTATTGTGCCAAACTATAACATGCATCATTCCAGCCAAGAACAGGTCTGGTCCAAGCCTCATCATTGACTTGGACCCAAATCAACTATTATATACTTCACTCGTCTTCTAAAAAAAGTCCCTCTAGCAACCATAATACTCCCTCCATCTCAAAATACTAATACTATTTCAAATTTTATTTTATTTTTTAAGGATCATTTTTACATAGTGCGTCAAAAGCCTATTAATAGATTCTCCAAGTCAATACGAATACATGATATGATTGATTTTGAAGTAGTAAGATTACAAATAACCCTCAATGGACTTAATTTAGTACTCAATGAGTCTTTCCCAACTATGAAGCAATGCATGATTCTAAACGATGAGAGTCGAAGATAGAAATAATTATAGAATGCCGCATATAGGCAAATCAAAACTTATAAAAGAAGATCGTCTTCCCATCACATTAGAAGGTGATTTGGAACTCATCGAAAATGTTAAAGCTTTGATTTAACGTGAAAACAAAGAAATAAGACAAGTGATTTAGGACAACTTCAAAATACATACAGAACAAGTATTTTGGGATGAAGGGAGTTGTAGAACACTGATAATTGTGTAATTATCTATTGGCCGGCTACTTATGTTTTCCATTTCATTTTTTTTATAAGTTCTCGGGTTGTATCAGCCACAAGGTCGAACAAATAGGCTCATTATTATTTTGCCACTATCAACGATCGTTAAGAGATATCCAAACCTTTTGTAGGTGTAATAGCCAATCAGACCCTAATCTGATTATTAACTCTTATCCATCCCCCTTCTACTACAAATAGCGAACAAACAATAAATATTCAAATGTTCACCTAAAAGCCAAAGTGCATATTCCAGTTCCCTACAAATTATTTTCCTTTTCCTTTTTTTTTTTTTTAAAAAAATTTGGGTAATGATGATATCCATGAGGTATTGACCCAATAAGACTAATCCCTGGGGGCCCACACCGCCATTGCCTACATAGCCGGCCCGGATAAAATCAGATGGTAGCACCAAGGTTTGATCCCGGAGCATGAGAGAGCAAACCCCACGCCAAGGACCACTTGGGAAAAAATATTCAAGCATTGAAAAAGCCAAAAGTCAAGAAAATTGAGGTTCTGATATGTTAGAGATGTCAGTTTAAAAATCTTTCTTTGGGCCTTTACATATAATAGATATAATATCTTTGACAGCCCACCATGGCCATATAGTGCTCATGCAAGCTGGCTCATTTAGAGACTTAGATGACCATATCGACTCGATGAACTGTTTCTTTCCTCTCAAAATTTGACACTCCTAATAAAGTAAATACATACCAGCACAAGCCATAAGCTGTCCTAACCTATCAGAGCTCCCGTTGGCCTACTCGCCACTCAAAGCCTGGGTGACACCTACCTCAGCTGGCCGAATAACCCGGTCGTAGAGCATGTATCCAGGCTGCAACAACAACAACCAGGCAGAAGCAATCAATTATGTTTCAACTTTCCACCATAGAGAAGTCTTAATAACTGAACATTGCAAACTTAACAAAGTCATAAATACAACAGTGTCTTTATTCCAAGCATAGATGGCAAAAAAACTAGTACTTGCAACAATAATAGTGATGTACCTAATATAGCCTCAACTTAGTACAGTGTTTGGAACAACCATTGTAGGTACCTAGCTTTGTGATTTCAATTGTTTGCATATAAAGCTTGATTGATTCTTTCACTGCTACCACCAATGGCCCCCACATAGATTTTTTCCACCTATAGTTGTTGAAAGAGCATAAGAGTACTCCTAAGTCCTAACTACACCTAGCTCCCTTACAATCTTCCAATCCCAAGGGCAACCAATGCTCTTTGTAGAGCCCTGTTTTCCAACATATGGATTTGAATTAACCAACAAAACAATTTGCCTACAACTTTTGTCGTAAAATGCACAAAACAAAACATACTACTATGCCCAGAGGTTCATAGCTTAGGAACAAAACAAACATAAATCCTACTACTCTAAAGAGGCTAACTAAATCTCTCCCATTCAATATAGAAAACATGCCACAAAATGATGTCACCCTTCCAACACAATCCATGGAAGAGTACAATAGTTTACACATTCTCAGTCCATTCTTTTTTAGTGTGGACTGTACACATTGATTTCTTTTCAAATTAATGTAAAATAAATCACATTTTTTCAATTTTTGAATGGCATCAATCACATTGTATGTTATATAATTATTTTATTTTTTTTTATGTCCAAAGGTGTACAGGCGTCTCACCCGACTAATTCTTCGATGGGTCCCCATGGGAAGTAGCCCTTCATCGAGACTGCCAAGCTTTGACCCAAGACCTCAATCCTGAGGTCTTGTGCCCAGACCATTGGGCGAGTGATCTAACATAAAGTCATTATTAGAAACTTTGATGCCTCAGATCACACACAATAAAGTTATGTCCACGTGATGCAATTACTTTTTCCAACAACAAATAGGAACTTAATATAAACTCAAGCTATGAATTTGATGTAGAGCTAACATCAATATAGAGACTTTGATATACTTCCATTAGTCTAGAATGCTTAGGAAGTAAGGTTCTAAATGCATTTGACTGAGTCCTACAATCTTAAAGTCCAATATGAATAAATATCAAGAGATAGATTACTTCTCTAGAGTAAGACCGCAGGCGATACGACTCCAGGGAAGCCCATAAAGTTTTTAAAGCAAAACTAAATATGTACTACTCATACCTTAAGTACAGCAGCAACAGTACCAGCTGGCTTTGAAGCATCGGGAACTTGGAAAACAGCAAGATGTTTATTTGGATCAAACTGCTCATTTATGGGGTCAAATTTCTCCACTCCAAACTTTCTAAACACCTATTCCAAGTTCAAAAAATTTAGCTACAAAGTCAACTTCATGAACAACAACAAAAGCGATAACTAAAGATATAGCAGTTCTATAAAAAGTATTCCACTGTGGAAAACAAAGAATCAGAATTAACTAGGACGTACTTTATATTGAAAAAGCATATAAAAACTCACATTTAATGGAAAACTAATTGCATATTGCATTAGTCAAAAAAAGAGAGTTGTGAATGAATAAAAACCTAAAAAGACTTGTATATGCATAAATGATACTGCATGTCCTTCACAACCAATACATTTCTATGAATACTTTCCTTTTCTAAGGATCTGCCGTCATCCATTTTCCAAGCGGTAAAAAGTCACATTACAAACCCTTGAGACCAAAGTTTACTAATACAGTTGCTGAAACTGCATTAGCCAACGTTTACATATTGGTTTATTTTTCAGATAGTAAACTATAAAATTCTTTTATAAAACTCAAAAATTCAATTTCTAATTGCTGATAAGGTCTTTATACATAGGGGTGCAACTAAAGCCGGTCAAGTTAAGCTTTCCCAAGTCTTTATATTATGTGTTTGTTGTGGGTTTAACAAGAGCTTTCCATGGGCTTGGAATTTTTCATTCTTGCAAATTTCCCTCTCACCATGTTTATTGTAGCAATTGCTTTTCTTGTTCTATTCTCCATTCCAAAATTCCTTCTCAAAGATGCTTCATCATCTCTTCTTGTCATTATCTCGTGAGATTTTATTTCAATTCAAATTCCCCACTCCACAATTGTCATCACCACCTACTACTCCTATTCTGCTTCAACTGGAGGGTTTTTTTTTTTCTCTAGATGGTGACATGACTTAGAGCCTCAATCTTTTGGTTGTAACAATGAGAACTTACCAACTATGCCACAGGCTCATAAAAAATGTCATATGCAATGAAAGGAATTTGAATACATAACCTTTAAGTGAATTGCCCCCACCCTTTGGCGAAGATCATCCATCAACAGCATTTCTTTCTCCAGTATTCTGCCTCATTAATTTCAATCAACATCTTATCAAATGAGACATCCACCATTCAAAGGTTTACCTGATTTACCAGAAGTCCATAACCACCTTCACCACACTGCTCCAATCTACAAGGCATTTTTGTCCATAGGTGCAACAAAATCCCAAACACAGAGACCAGTTGAGTGACCACAAATAACCAGTTGAGGCTGTTGTTTATAAAACAAATCTCTTCTACGATGAGTCTTAAGATAGCGAAGAATTCGAAACACTGCATGAAGACTGCCATAATGAAGAAGGAAAAATCATAATTTTAATTTGAGGCCCATTTTGTCTTATTTTAAGAGGGTGACTACATGTATAAGAAAAAGGGGGTCCCACTATCCTTAGCTAAATAACATGACTAAATAAACTTAAGTAAAATTTGGGAAACAAGTTAATCCATGTGCTCTGTGAGTTAGATTACCAAAAACCTCAAATGTTGAATCCTGAAAGATAGAAAAAACCTTAAACTCAAGGAAATAAATAATTTCTATTGCAAGTAACTTTGTATATCCCATAAATAGTACCAAAGTATAATATTCTACAGAACTTACAAGTGCATCATTCCAAATCAAACCAAATTTTCTAAACAAACTAATTCATGGCAAGGAAAAATGTAGCACAATCTAAGAAGCACCGATACGGGTGCGCGTATCGGATACGACACGTATCCGATACGGGGATACGGCAAATTTTGAAAAACTAGAATACGGGTGTGACGGGATACGCCAAATTAAAAAATTTATATATATATATATCAACAAAATAAATTCAGACATTTACAAAAAAATCATACTATCTACTATGAGATAAAAAGAGTCAACAAATATTAAGTACATGATAAGAAACACCATTTCAAACAAACAAAAGTCACTTAAGAAAAAAATAAGTGAATAAAATAAAACACCTACGCGTGTTGCGTGTCCGGATGTATCAGTGGCGCATTAGTGGTGTATCGGTGAATAAATTCTACTATGAGATAAAAAGAGTCAACAAATACTAAGTACATGATAAGAAAACACCACTTCAAACAAACAAAAGTCACTTAGGAAAAAATTAGTGACTAAAATAAAACACCTACGCGTGTTGCGTATCCGTGCAAATAGGTGGTGTGTTCGGGCGTATCGGTGGCGTAATGGGGGTGTGTTGGTGGCGTGTCCTGGGCGTATCCGCATTTAAAAAATATTTTAATTAATTGGGTGCGTATCCGACACGTATCCGAGCCGTATCCGGCCGTACCCATGTCGGATATGCACCCGACACGGATACTCGAAGGGCTTCGAAGTATCCGTGCTTCATAGAGCACAACACAACAATCAATAACATTTCTCTCCAATCAAACTACATTTATATTTCTAAGATTATATTAGAATGGCATACAACATTCTGTACAATAATACAAAGAGATATGAATATAATTTTTTTTTTATGGCCAAGGTGTCCATGCTTCTCAGAGCACCCGACTAATCTTCGAGGCATGTACAAGCCTCCCTACCCACACACACTGGGTAACTCTATGGGAATCAAACTCAAGACGCCCACTTCCTGAGGTGGGTTCTTGGCCCTCACTCCAACCCCTTGGGTTGCTATGAATATAATTATAATAAATAAATAAATAAAAATAAATAACTTTTTATAATAAATAACTTCAAATTCTACCACGGACGAATTGGCTCGTCAGGGGTTTTCCTAACTTCGGAACTTGTTAACTAGTCAAAGTTTTTTGGGTCGGTTTGCTTGTTGGTCTAATAAGGGTGGCCTATCGGCCATCCTTTCCTATGTACAGTTTTATTTCTTATTAATATAAGTGTGTTACCTTTCAAAAAATATAATAATAAATAAATAAAAGAAATACCTTTGTAATTTTTTATTTGTGGTAGTTGATTTTGTAAATGACAGAGACAATTATAAATATAGAGAGGTGCTAGTTTTGTGAATAAAAAGAGGTTTTAATAGTATAGAAAAACAATAGACTTCATGAAAGAACAAAACAGGAATGGGGAAAAATCATCATTCTTGATTTGTATTCCAAAGAAGTCGAGAGGTGGGCACTTGCTCAATTGGGGCTAAAGAAGTAGGGATTGACTAGGATAGAATTCGGTGGTTATACAGTAAAACTTGGTGTAAATAAGGACGAAAAACCACCCTCACAGTCATGGTTTTGCATGTTGTCAAACTGACCATTCTGTTTTTCTATATCATGCTAGGGATGTTATTATACTGGTGGTTCATGTGAATGATATAGTTTTAACGGGGAAAAATGAGTCTTCTATCGCTATCTTGAAATCCTATCTACAGCAATCTTTTGATATTAAGGATCTTGGCTTGTAAACTAAAGGAAACCCCAATTCTAGAAAAGGCTTGAATTGGTTCTCTCACGGAGAATCGGCAAAGAGGAATTTCAATTGATAGTTGTAATTAACCTCAACGAACTATCTTTTTCTCTTAATGTCTTCTTTTTAATGGTTAACAAACTATCACAAAATCAATGACAGCAAGGAGAACAAAAGCCCCATTTTCAAAAAGAAAAAGATGGAAAAAAAGAAGGAAGGAAAACAATTTTTCAAAAAAAATATTCTAGAGTATATCAGCTTCTATGCAAATTCTGCTAATTTTTCAACAATATGCACTTTTTTTGGCCAAAACTAGGTCTGAAGAGGGGAAATGTGTAGGGGTTGAAATCGTGTCGGGTCGGGTTGGGTTTTTTACAACCCAAACCGACCCGAGTTACTACAATGTGAAACCCGACCTGACCCGATTAAACCCAACCCGAACGTCTCGACCCGACCAGACCCAAATTAAATGCAGGTTTTTGTCTTCTCGACCCAATCCGCTGACCCGACTTTCATGATCCAGCCAGAGTTTCACCCCTACTTTTTTGGAACAACCCGAATTCTGACCGGGCCCGCATTTTGAACCCATTTTAGTCTAATCCCTCAACCCGACCCGAATTCAATGCGGGTTTTTGTCTTCTCGACCCGATCCGCTAACCCGACCCGAGTTTCACCTCTACTTTTTTGGAAGGTAAGGTCTCTTTTTTTATCATTGAAATTAATAAGGAAATACACAAAAGAACCCCAAAATGGAGCAAAAGAAGAAAATGAGAACCAACAAGGGAATATAATTTATGAATAAGTAGTCATGTATCACATTTGTGAAAAGATATAATTGTGTGACCAGTCGGCACACTACCTCTGCAAGCTGCTTATCAGTCATTTCAACACCTTCCAGAAGAGTTTTGAGAAGTGGGACAGCTCCAACTGAGTCTTTAGATTGGTCAATCTTAGAGAAACTATCTTTAACACTGAAAGAAGCTCTTCCTAGATTGTCAGCAACATCCAATAAGCTCTTCGCAAAGTTCTGTAATATCAATATCAAGTCACAACATAAGAATTTCCAACTGTAGGAAAAAGAAAAAGAAAAAGAAAAAAGGAAGCAGCAGTAGATAGCAAAAAGAAAAACGTAGCATGCATTGTGTAAGAGTAAAATCCCATCTGATCAGGTCCTATGCTGCTAATGTAGGCCCTAATCTGACCACGGGAAAATGTTGGATCAAACAATGGCATGTACAAATATTTCACTTAAAGTCAATGCTGGATCAAGTCACTCTTTAACTGAATATATCTTTCAAGCCCTCATTAGGTGTCACTCAAAAATCCCTTGTGGGGTTAACATCATCCAACCAAGGTATTTTAGGGAACCTCTAATGAGTTACACTAGCAAGACTTTCTTGGTGAGACTCCCTAACAAGACTTCCCATCAAATGGAAAATGGGTCCTACATGGTTGGTTGTGTTGGATAGGTGTCTACATGGAAAGTGTGTCAAAAGTTTCACCAACAATTGATTATTTTAGCTTTTAGCCATGTAAATATTAGCTCTCTAAGTTTCACTAAATATAAGTCATTGATTTTTAAAAGTTCAAAATCAATGGATAGGACTGTTAGATGGGAGCAAAACTTCATACATTCCCTAATTATATAATCCTCTTCACATCAAATACAAACATGTGGGCCCAAGGCTCAAAAGGCAGTCTGGGTATCAAGTCTAGATAGAGAAAGTCACGCTAGAGCTTTTCATCTCTAATCCACATTGGGGACTTCTAACCCAAAACCATGATATTTACCATTTGATAGAATATGGAAATAAATCATACCCAATGGTATGATCCAATTCAATGGTGTATATCACACACATTGAAGTGGAAATCAAGCCGACCATTAAAGGGATGACCATGTTAGCATTTAATTCGTGGGATGGGACTACCAAATAGAATTGAGATGCTAGTATATCAATTGGGATGGGACTCTTTAATGACCAAAGCGTTGGAAGCTTGATTTCCACTTCAATGAGTGTGATATACACCATTGAATTGGATCATACGATTGGGTATGATTTATTTCCATATTCTATCAAATGGTAAAGATCATGTGTTTTGGGTTAGAAGCCCCCACTGTGGATTAGAGATGAAAAGCTCTAGCGTGACTTTCTCTATCTAGACTTGATACCCAAACTGCCTTTTGAGCCTTGGGCCCACATGTTTGGATTTAATGTGAAGAGGATTATATAATTAGGGAATGTATGAAGTTTTGCTCCCATCTGACAGTCAGAATCATGGCAAATGCAACTCTAACAGGATCAAGTTGCACAGACAACCTACAGTAGGAGATGCCACAATGCATTTAAAAATTATCTAATGTGTATACACCATTTTTGTGTGTAAAAGAGACAAACCTGTATAGCAAATTTTTTTGCATTCTCTGCTTCACGTTTTGTCCTGTCCAACACATTTTCCATTTCTGCATAGCTGCGAAGAACTTTATCTTGCATTTTCTCAATTTCCTTGTGTTTTGCCTTCAGCAGTTCTTCCTTTTCTGCAACTAGCTTTACCAGATCATCAAAAGATAAATCACTCACTGTATCCGAATCAGAAAATGCCATTTTTTTGGCTCTCCTCCTCCTTTTGACAGGATGCAGATAGTTTGGGATCCGAACTTGAATCTGATTCATCTACTTGATCTGAATCTTTACCAGCTCCACTTCGCTTGACTGACTCATTTTGATTGTTATCTTGAGGATTATAGTCACCCACAACAGGTCTTTGTTCATCTGCTGACTTGTTAGCCTCATTTTCACTTGGTTGTGGAGATGCAGACGATGAGATCCCAAATCTCTGAAGGGTGATTTTATCAATGAAAGAATGATCTGAAAGTTGAGTCACTGGACAGGCTGCCCACTGCCATGGAGTAATATGCATCAATAAGTTAACATATGCACTTTTCCAAAGTGTAACTTTAAACTAACAAAGTTGGTATGGTCTTTATATAGTAGTATATAAACAACTGCCTCTATTTTTAGATGACAGATTCACAGAACATTCACAATAAAAATATCCTTTTCTGTCTCTCTCACGTGACCTTCCCTATACCCTTTTAGTTCTGCAATTCTGAAAAACTTGTCATTAAACATCAAACAAGAGAATGTACACATGGAAACAAAAGCAAATGAAGGGTCTTGGACAAGGTAATGGTACCACCCTCATTAACAAGACCTATCAACCAGGTTTGCTTGATTCTTAACAAATAAATGACAAGGTTGGCAAAGGCAACTGAAGGGTTGTTAAACAAAATGCCAAAAACAAAAGTAATATGAAGAAATGGAGACCATCAGGACTGGACCATATCCCTATAGAACTTTGGATCTTATAGGTGAAAGTTAGATTAGTTAACTCATTAGATTGCTTAAAAAGATCATAGTTTTGATAGAAGAATGATGACTACAGTAAATTTACAATGGTCCCCTCCTGTAGAGATAAAAGCTATGAAGTGCGGATACTCTGAAACCATTTGAGCATCCGTGTCGGATACGTATCTAATTAAATAAAACATTTTTTAAATACGGAAACGTCACGGATACGGCAATAGACACGGCAGGACAAGGGACACGGGAGGCGGGACACGGCACAGGATAAGGCAGCATGGGAGAAAAGGGAAAAAAAATTATCAACCAATAGCTTTAGTCTCTTGAAAGACAAAGTTTAAGTAAAATATCAAATTATCAACCAATAACTTTTAGTCTCATGAAAGATAAAGTTTCCTTATAATCTGATATTTTAATTTTAGACTATTGCATCAAGAGAGGAGGTTGAGAACAGTAGTTACCACATCAAAAAATTTAGACTTACTTATGTTATGTATGTGCTTAATCGATGGTAATTTTTATGTCTAAGAATAAAAAAAAAATAGAAGATGGAAATAGAAGTTAAAATTAATAAAACTGTATAAATAGTGACTAGTCCCTATTTCTTGTTGATATATATATATATATATATATATATATATATATATATATATATATATATATATATATATATATATATATATAAAATAATTTTTTGATTCGGCGTATTCCGCCGCACCCGTATCCTAGTTTTTCAAAATTTATCGTATCCTCGTATCGGATACGTGTTGTATCCGATATGCGTACCCGTATCGATGCTTCTTAGGATAAAAGAGATATTCAAAATAATGGCAATTATTGAGGTATTAAACTTACTATCCATTTAAGAGAATGAAAGAGCAACGTCTAAAACAAGAATCAAGTATTTAAGAATACCAACTCAAACTTATACTAGGATAGTCAATGACAAAACCCTATTTGCGTTGAGACACCTTGTGGACAAGTATAGAAATGAAAATTCTACGTATGGCTAGAGTACTTAGAAAAGACTTGTGATAGGGTGTCAAGGAAATGTTCAAAAATAAATGCACTCATAGTGAGTATCATGAAGTCATACAAAACCTGGGGAAGAAGTAATAACAAGTGTAAGAGCAGTGTCTGATGAGATGACATAGTGCCAATTGGAATTGGTTTTCAACAAGGTTTAGCTTTAAGCCCATATTATTTGTTTTAGCTATGGACTACTCCCATAGGAAATATAGGATGAATTGTCATCTTGCATTTGTCAATTGATGAGGGCATTAAAAGCCCAATTGGAATAAATGAAGACAACTTGGAAGAATGAAGAGGATATTAGAGTTCTCCGAGCATCCAAGATTTTTTATCAAGGAAAAACTTGGAGACATCAATGAAGACTTATGTGAAGAAATTGCTCAATTGGCACTCCAATGTTGTGATAAAACTGATGAGCTAAAAGGCACTCAAATTCCCACTCAAAAGCCCATAAAAAATAATCCTATGGACATAGTATATGGGTCCAATTGTCTAAATCAAGTGTTCCCATGCCAAATTGACACAATTAAAGACCTAAATCCAATGGATTAGGGTTCCAGACGAATTTGGTTGTTCTCACATGCAAGGAATGATCCCAACAACCCACATTACCAAGCAACCAAACAGGAAAGGAGGACAAGCCGGTGTTCTCACATGCAAGGAGTGATCCCAACAACCCACATTAGCAAGCAACCAAAGAGGAAGTAGGCCAAGTAAGGCAGTTGGCGTGTGGAGTGCTCAAAGTCAGCCAAAGAGACTCCCATTCTATTTTTGTACTTTGTTTTAGTGGTTGAGATGCAACCCTTATAAGTAGGTGACACATGTCATTCATCCATGGATGGCAATTCTTGAAAATAATTTTTGCAAAATTAGTATAAATAGAGGGCCATGAGCATGTATCCAAGCATCCCATCCCAAGTTCAATTCAGTTGCTTTGTGCAAAGTTTGAGTTCTCTCTTTTTGTGGTGAGTTTTATTTTGCTTCTAGTTAGCTTCTACTTTTATTTAGCTTAAGCAATTCTTAGGGTTCTAGTTCTAGTTAGGGGTATTCTTTTGCTCGGGTTGGGCTTCACTAAAAAAAGCCAAGCTCAATTATTTTTACCGAAGTCTGACAAGTTTTTGACGCCGAAGCCCGAGCCCCGAATATTTGGAAAATCAATTTTTTATTTTTTTAAAATTCAGTAATTCTCACCATTTATATATATTTTTCAAAAAACTCAATAATTTAATCAGCATTCGTTTTTTTTAACATTTAGAAGCAGACAATTAAAAAAGGACTAAAGAAGAAAATAGGGAAAGGGAAAGGGAGAGAGAGAGAAGAGAAGAAAAGAAAATAGAAAAAGAAAAGGGGAAAAGACAATAAAAAGAAGATGAAGAAACAGAAAAAATACGAATAGAAAATACAGAGAGCTAGAAAGCGCACCTGGAGAAGGATAAGGACAGCGAATCAACAAGAAGAGGGAAGAGCCGGAGAGGTTGTTAAGGTTGTCTGTTGCCAACGCTCTCGAAAGAGGGGCCACGAAACACCCAAATCAAACAGAAAGTGAAGAGTGAGTAGAAGAGGAGTCGTCAATTGAGTGAGAGAAGTGAGAACGGGGGAGAAGAGAGAGAAAATAGAACTGAGAGAAGAGAAGTAGAACCCACCCAAATCCCTAACCGTAATTCCCATTTTCTGATTTTCCCCACTCCCAACTATGTGCCTCTGCCAACCCAAAGCAACTAAGTGTTTATCCCCACTCCCAACTATGTGCCTCTGCAACCCAAAGCAACTAAGTGTTTATATATGGCCTCGAACACATGAGTAACCTACATATATACACAAAAATAAACAGCTTGTCCAACAGCCCTCGACGAGCTTCGAATTAAAGTCCAAGCCCGTCCCTGTCGAACAAAAATATTTGTCCAAGCCCGCTTATGCTCGGACAATGAACACCCCTAGTTCTAGTTTCTCACCTTGGGCGAATTGGCTTCTAGTTCTTTGAATTGGGTTTAAGCAATTCAATTCTAGTATTCTAGAATTTCACCTCTAGGGAGAATTTTATATGATGTCAATTCCTCCTTGAGCGTTTAACCTTATTCTATTTTTCCAGTGAGAAATTGGAGTTTTGGTTCATCCAATTGAAGCTCCATTTGCCCGTACAACTGGGGTGAGTGATCAATTGGCCGTTCTAGTTGACGAAGATTTGAAGATCCACTTAGACTTTGGAATTCTTTGAGTTCAGGTTCTTTTGAATTTATTTCAAATTCAAACCAAATTGTGTGGAATTCTATTTTTCTTACCATAGAGGCATAGGTAGGTGTTAAACCCAATCCTACCAATTAGTGAGACAATAACCAATTAAATGATAAAATGGAATTTAGGAGGAAAGCTTTAAACAAGATGGAATATATGAATATAACTTCAGCATAAGGGAAAAATAGGGAGGAGGGATTGATTAACACTAGAAACGTTAGGATTTGAAGTGCAACTTCAAACCAAACAGAGCACCCAATCGAGAAATTACCAGTGGGATGAGAGCATAACTAAGTGTTGTATCATAAAAAAAAGTGTTGTGTTGATTTAAGGGGTGATTCCATAAAAAATCCATCAAAAGGATTGATTCCATAGAACATCAATCAGAGCATTGTTTTATGGGGCGAGGGAGAGATACCTTGCCGAAAGAAAAAAAAAAAGTGATTTTACCTTATTGGAGAGACTCGGCAGCAGTTTATTACTATACAATGAAGAAGAAGAGACAAAGAATCGGAACTGGTTGAGGTCGCTCCTTGCAATGCGAGAGAAAACCCTAGAAACAAGCATGTTTTTAGAGGGATCAGAAAGAAACAGAGGATGAATGGTTTTTGGTTGCCGGGTGGAGAGGAATACGGGAGGGTAGAAGAGGGGTTTTAGCCTTTAAAAGACTTTCGCAAGGAAGGGCTTCCTTCGTATGGACATGAGCACCGAGGAAACGAGACGGGCGGGATTCGGGCAGGACCGCGACGCCTGAAAAAAAAGGGGTGCAAGTAGGCGGCGGTGAAAAATCAGACAGGCATAGGCTTCTACACTTAAAATCTTCTTTTAAGTCAAATCAGATTAAACAGAAAAAAAAAAAAATTAAAAACCACTTCAAAATATTTTAGTATAATAATTAATCACTTGATGAGATAATTTTCTTAATAAGGATTGAAGATTTAGGAATAAAATTATCAAGTTCATTATCAGATTTACGATTTACATCTTAATATTCTAATGCAAAACATGATTTCAATCCATTTCATTATTCCACAAGAACTGAATCAAATGATATTTTGCAATAAATATAACATTAGACGGAATTAAACATCATAAACAAAACACATACTTGAATCTGTCGCTTGATTAAGTGACTCCTCTATCAGTCCAATATCACCGTGTATCCTTTGATCTTTCCTAAAATTACAATGTAAATGGAGAGAAGATGGTGCCCTTTAGATTTCTCTCTCTTTCCCTTCACTAGTCTTAATGCTATGGATTTCTTAAGCTGATGGTATTCTTGAACTGCAAAGAGAAACTTTCATAGGGAGAGAGAGGACCTTTGAGCAATTAGTATTCTTTAAGACCACAACCCATCAAAGCGATAACTGACCCAACCCTTTATCTTCCAACAGTTATATGCATGTAATTGAATATGACTCCCTATTTTTAAGTCTACAATGTGTAGGGCCACTTAATGTGAGATTAAATCTTACATCACTAAGATTCGATCACAAGATAATAATATTAGTATCTCACTACTTCATAAAAGCCTGTAAAGGTGATTAAATATAAAAATTTGAATATTTTATCTTATTCCATATTAAATTGTTTCAATATCAATATGGGATCGAGACCTATATTTTATTTTAAAACTTTTAAAAAATAATAGTAGATTTTGACCATCAAGTCAACTCTTAAAAAAAATATTTAAAAAAAATAAATAAATAAGAAGTGTTCATTTGTCCAACCCGACCTAAATAAATGGGTTTTGATAAATATTTTTGTTTGACGAGTTGGATTCGACTTATAAGCCCATTTTTTTTAAGCTTAAACTAATTAAGTCCAAGCTGATCCTGTCGAATAGAAATCTACAGTTAAACTTAAGTTCAACTGGCCAAGCTTGGACTTTGTCCAAGCCCATCTGTCGAATAATTTTGCCGAAGTTCTTTTATTTAAGTTAAAGTTTAGTTCGAGCTCTCAATTAAAACTCGTCGCTGCATATTGACCTTAGACTTAATTGTACTTGAACTTAAAAGTACTTGAACTTAAAAAATAAATAAGCTTAAAAATTCGAGCTTGAGCCACTAAACAAAAATCTTTGTCCAAAATCGTTTATTTAGGTAGGGCTAAACAAATGAACACTCCTTAATTTTTTTATTTTTCAAAAAGAAAAAGAAAAATGGGTACCAGTCATAAAATAAGAGGAAAAATTACCATTGAATCTAGATCATCTACATGAGAAACAAATATCTTTAGAGTTAGACTACTATGATTTTTATACATTATTAAACTATAAAATAATATATAAAAGAAAGATAATGTGAGCTACTGCATGTAACATGATGCTTGTGCATACAATCAAATGCAATATTTATCAGTTAATTTGTGTAACACATAAGGATATTTTCATCTAGAAAAAAGTTTACTAGATATACAAAAACAGCTGACTTAAATAAAAATTTTGGGGCACTGTCCTTCAAAATCGTAATTTTTGAGGTTTTTTCGCAAAAAAATCACTAAATATAATATATGTATTGAATGCTAATATCAAATATACGTATGTAATTGAAATATTTTTGAGAAAAAAAAAGTGAATATAAAATTTAAACAGTATATATAAACCAAACACAACAGGAAGAATGAAGTCAATGAACAGATCGAAGGACTGCTAACTGAGTTGCGTCCGAATCGAAAGGAAGAATTTTTTAATCTTTTAAATTTCAATTGACATTGAACTTGTTTCAGTCAAAAGTAGAAGGGCATTTTAGTGTTGTGTATCAAGTGTCACCTTCCTCCTCTTCTTGAGAGATCCTCTTGATAACTGTCACATGATTGCATCTACCCCAGAAAGCTACAGTTCTTTCATTTTTCCTTCCATTTACTCCTGTCCTTTCGAGTTTCCACTTTCCAGGAAAACCAAAAACAGGGTCAAGCAAAAGATTTCAATTTCTGCAGAAAGAAACATATGAAGATCCAAGATGTCAATGCCTATCCAGTCTTCCCCATTTTAAACCTTGACCACTTCTCCTTCTCTTATAGATTTTGACAAATCTCTGTTGGAGATGAAGCCTTCTCTTCTTCATCGTCTACCCATTTGGGTCTTTTGCTTTTCTCTCTTTCCTGCCTTCAATCATGCTAGAATTTCACCTTTGCTTTCCCCCACATCTGGGCCTCTTTTGTCTCCTCAATTGAGACCCTTTTCTTCTACTCCTGTAACAGTGGCACAGGTTCCATTTGGTAAGCAAACGAAGTCATTTTATTTCTTTCCTCTTAGTTTCCCATCTGGGTTTTTTTTTTCTCTGTTAATTTCAATATATTTCAGAAAAAGGGAGAGAGAGAGCTCGGTGCTTATAGCTGTAAGCTATTGTCAGTTAAAAATTTCGGCCGATTTTTTTTGGGTCTGAATATTGTCTGAAATATGTAAATCTCGGAAATTTCCGCAGATGTTTGAAAAGTTCAGGTTGACCGAGATTTGTAACTGCATCTTCTGTACAATGGGTTCAATTCGTGTGGGTGTATTTGGATGTACCCATTGATCTCAATGGGTTTGAATGGTTTGGTAGAAAGAGATAGCTTGGAGCCGTAGGAAAAGCAAAGAGGATATTAAGTAGTATACTGTTGGTTGTGGCATTTTCCTGTCCAAGTCAAACATTTTAGTGCCAATTTCAATATAGATTCCAGGGAAAGTTTGATAAACAGTATCCCACCTGATGTCACTTCGAGTTCTGCCAAAAAATTCAAATGATTGCGATTTGGGGCACATAATATACATAGAGAAATTTATTATTTCTATCATTTTCCTTTTGTACATCTTTGCATATTTTCAATACTATCTACTGATGCAACTTTGCACTTCTTCTCATGAAATTTAGTTTAACATGCGTGAGAAAGAATCTTTTCTTTTCTCAAGTCAGTGCAATTTATAAGGTGAATTCTTGTGAAACCAGGGATGCAAACGGAAGGTGGAGACCAACAACATCATTTGGATATAGGGTCTCTTCTAGTCATAATAGTTCCTGTAGTTGTAGGTTTGATCATCTTAATTTCATTTTGTGCTTGGATTCTTAGAAGGAAGCACTCGAAAAAGAGCGATTTAAAAGTTGCACAGAGTACAGGTATGTTCTCCTTTTCTTGGTTGAGTTTTTTTTTTTTTGCAGAAATTCTGCATTCTTTCACTATATTTATCAATTTTTTTTTCTGTTTTAATGTAGATGGAGCAAAAGGGCTTGCTTTAGGCCCTATTTTTAGTAAGTTAAGTTCGTTCAAATCAGGGGCGGTTAAGAAGGGATCTATTGCCATGATTGAGTACACATTATTGGAATCTGCTACAAGCAATTTCAGTAGCAGTAATATTTTGGGGGAAGGTGGATTTGGATTTGTGTACAAAGCTCATTTTGATGAAAATTCTCTTGCTGCTGTGAAGAAAATAGATTGTGGAGGTCAAGATTCTGACAAAGAATTTGAGGTATCCATATGAAATTGTAATTACATCTGATTGTGTTATTTGACTTGCAATCAGGATTTGCCTTCCTTCTTATTGGACTGTTTGCTAATTTATTTATTTCATAGAATGAGGTGGATCTGATGAGTAGAATAAAGCATCCAAATATTGTCTCTCTTATGGGGTATTGCATTCATGGCTCCACAAGGCTTCTTGTTTATGAATTGATGCAGAATGGGTCACTGGAAACACAATTGCACGGTATCATTTTCTCTCAGTTCTCCATGTCATGTAAAGAAAAGAAATATGAAATGCAAAAGAAAGTTGATACTTCTCTTCATTGTGGTTATTATTCCAGGTCCTTCTCACGGATCAGCTTTATCTTGGCACCTTCGCATGAAAATTGCATTGGATACAGCAAGGTGAAGATGCTTGGCCGCATGTTTGAATCTACGAAAATTGCATTGTTATGATCATTTTGGCAGAATGGCTCACTGTTCTTGTCTAGGCTTTGAGCTGAGAAAAATGGGAGCAAAAATTTTAAATCACATATTGTTGAATCAGTGCAAACAATTGGTACTGATGAGGATTGATGACTTGTGCACAGAGTCATAAACAAGGTACCCCATGTGTGTGGTATCTAACTTTCATGTATGTTCAAATGGATAACCATTCTATCCACCAAAATCTTCTAACTATTTGCAATTGAGGTACCTTTAATGCATTTTGTTGCATGATCTCACCCTATAATTTGCATTTTTTCCCTTTTTTTTCTTCTTATACTTCCAATTGCATGTTGATGTTTCTTAGAGGGCTAGAGTATCTTCATGAGCACTGCAATCCTCCAGTGATCCATAGAGATTTAAAATCTTCAAATATTCTTCTGGATTCAAACTATAATGCAAAGGTAAACCTAACTATGCAGAGTTTTGTCACAATTTTAGTCTATCCTCCCCAGTGATGCAGGAAGAATGCCTCATCTTTATCCATGTTTTCTTTCGATGCAGATGTCAGATTTTGGTCTGGCAATAACTGTTGGAGGTCAAAACAAGAACAACATCAAGCTCTCGGGTACTCTGGGTTATGTAGCTCCAGAGTATCTATTAGATGGTATGGTACTTAACTGTTATCTGCTTTCACTTATGATTGCATCAGTAGTTGCAAATTCCATTGATCATGAAGATGGAGGCCCATTGTGGAGAGTCAGACATGCTACCTACTTACTTCCATGTTTTATCATCCTCAATCTTTCAGTGGTTCCTGATGATTTCTTGAACAAAAACTGGAAGTTGTTTATTCTTTACACTATTAGGATAGAATGCAAACCCTATTTGGCTATTTCTTAGTGAAGTACCTTTCGTTGGGTGCAGTCATAAACTTCAACAGCATTTGGGGGCAGTAGTGAAGTGACTGATGACCCATGATGTCAATCACATCGTTGAGAATATTAGCTGTATAGAATGTGGTGCAATTTGAATCTCAAATATATTTAGGGATAAGTATCAAATATTATTATCATAAAGTAAATTGCTGGATTTTCAGGTAAGCTGACTGAGAAAAGTGATGTGTATGCTTTTGGGGTTGTCCTTTTGGAGCTTCTGATCGGAAGGAAACCCATAGAGAAAATGGCACCTGCTCAGTGCCAGTCCATCGTCACATGGGTATGGTTCTCTTTCAGATCCTCATCATTTATCTGTTTTTTGCAGCCTGTCATTTGTTTAATTACAATGTTTCTAGCTTCAGCTGGATATTGAAGGGCTCAAATATTATCTAATTACACCAACATTGAGCATATGCAGGCGATGCCCCAGCTCACAGACAGATCAAGGCTTCCTAACATTGTTGATCCTGCAATTAGAAACACAATGGATTTGAAACACTTGTACCAAGTATGTTAAACAGGAACTTGATTTTTCTTTTGATTCAGAGATATAACTTTTTCAACTAGAAGTTTGGGCATCTAAGGTTGTGTTTGGTGACTGTCCGATTTTGAGCCTGTAGATTTTTTAACTTGTTATATTAGAAGAAAATGCTGTCAGAATAAATTTCTGATCTTTGGCAACTATCAAAAGATCCTGACAAATTAAAATATTGTTGTTTGGTAATTGCTGAATATTCTATTTGATTATGTTTTTACTGTTTAATAAATACTGTCAAAATTGAAACTTCAAATGTTTCTAAATTTTTTGATGTGTGATTAAAATTAAATTTCAACCGTTTTCCCTATTTGATTCATATTTTGCTAACATGGAAGGGAAATTGGTTTTGCAGGTTGCAGCTGTTGCCGTGTTGTGTGTGCAACCAGAGCCAAGCTACAGACCGTTGATAACCGATGTCTTGCATTCCCTTATTCCACTTGTGCCTGTTGATCTTGGAGGGGCCCTGAGAGTTTCAGAACCCGCGGCGCACGCATGCTCCAAATCAAATTTCCACTAATTATGGAGTACTCACTTGCAATGCTATTCTTTTATTCAATGTGCATTGCAATCTCACACGAGTTTGAGACGTATTGGGCTCTCCATTATTCCGAAATACAGGTTTGCAGGTTTTGCCCTGTTGCATTGCCCGGCCTCTGCAGTCCCAGTTATATTCTCAGATATTTGTTTCATGAGATGCCCGATTTAAAGGAAATGCTGTTACCTTCGTTACAGTTTTTCAGTAACACCGAGAAACGAAAGGTAAGAAAAGAAATGAAACAAATGTCTTGTGCAGATTATTTAAAATCTGAATGAGTTCATTCTGATGCAAAGACAATGCAAATGGATGAAACAAACTGTACTGTTTAGCAAAATAATATGATCTTAGATTAGAAGTTGTGATTGATAATCCTTGCTTCATGCTTATTCATATAGAACCACTATTTTTTAAACACTAAATTGAACTGTCCAATTAAATCTGGTTGAACATAGTTTGTTCTCTAAAACGGTCCACGTTATACGACGGTTCGGTTTTGAAAACTATTACAACTTCTATTTCTTATACTCTGTCATATTTCACTCAAAACTCAATGGTTGTAAACTGAATCATGACTAATTGGGTTAATTAGTGGTCTTGTTTTCAAACCATTTTGCAGAACTACATATTCAGTCATTTATTCCATTAAATCTGTAGTTGGCACTCATGATTGGATTTGATCATTTTTCTATTGCATGTTTGCTTATGTAACAGTGATATAACTCAAATCATATAATTGTAATGGTGAGCCTTTACAGCAATAATGCAACTTGGAATATCCAAACAGCACAGCATTTAAAGGAAAATAAAATGCTGAGTGGACTCTAGTTCTTCTTCTCTTGACTGAAGAATATTTAAAAAGGTGGAGGGAAGTGGAGAAAAAAGAAAATATTAGACTAAATGAAGAAGTAAAACTTGAAAAATCTAATTTTAAATAAATAAATGAGTTTTTAGTTTATAAAGATGTGATGATGATAACAACGATGATTGATAGATGTTGGATAATGATTTTATTTTATTTTTATCGTTTAGACAATTTCATTGATGATGTTGGATTTGCTATTGGGAAATGACTTAAATCCAAGATCTTCCACATCTCAAATGAGTTCTTGATCGTCAAGTCAATTGTTAAGTGGGCTCACGGTCTTGTTATTGTTATTATTATTATTTTTTTATGACTAAAGTTTTTAGACTTTTTAGAGCACTCAATTAATTTTCAAAATGTGCAAGTCTCTTTATTTATTATTTATAGACTAAGTAATTTTATAAGAAGCAAATCAAACTTAGAACTCTTATTTCTTAAATTGAGTTTGTGATCGGTAAGTGATTCTTCTATAGGCATTTTGTATATACAGACATGGGTTTTACTGTGATGTTCAATTTGTCCTCCATTTGTCTTATCGAAGAAAAAATAATATCAGAATTTTATAAATAGTGCAAATCTGTTCGTCAAAATTTATTAATAGTACAAATCTGCTCGTGAAAATTCATGAACAGTACAAATTAGTTCACTGAAATTATAAATCGACTCGTCAAAATTCACATAAACAGTAAAAATCAATTCATCAAAATTTTATTATTTATGTAAAAAATAAAATTAAAAATAGACTTAAAATTCGTATCTATCGCTAAACACAAAAGTAAGGATTGCTTGCCTTTGTCATCTATTACTTTTTTCAAACGGAATTGAGGCACCGTCTTTGTCGCCATTATTATAAAGGGTTCTTCCCATGTGCTTTTCAAAGTAGATGTAGTCATGCAGTGGTTAAGATATCCTGACCCACCCATGTCTGCATCAAAAGGTCAAATATTTTAACCATTATTGTGGTAGCTGTGGCTGATGTTCTCATTTGGGCCCTCATGGCTATGAAATTATATGCTCTCTTTCTTAAATGGGAGGTCGTATAGACACTTATCTTTTCTTTCTTTCTATGCAAATCTGATCTTAAATGGAAGGGCACAATGATATTTTCCATTAAAATTTTGGAATCAGGGTATATTGAGACAAAAATTCTGAGTGTCTATATGGGCTCCCTTCTTAAATTTATCTTTTATTTATGAGATGAGTTGTGTCCTTATCCATTTTATGTTAATTTTACTGATAAATTAAGATTAAATTTATTTTAACCATTAATTTTAAAATTTTAAATTCAGTAAATCTCCATTTTGAAAATGTAGGGGTGAAACTTGAGTTCGGCCAGTTGATAAATTTTTAAGTTAACCCGACTCAATTCGATCAAACCTGATCCAACCCCGCTAAAATTAGGCTAAAATGGATCCAGAATATTGGTCGGATTAGAATTCAGATTGAATTGGGTTAGAATTTGGGTCGGGTCAGGTCCAAAATTTCAGAAAAAAACTCAAGTTGAATTGGGTTAGATTCTATATTCCATTGACTCGAGTCAAGTTGGGTTTTAAGAAATCCGATCCCACCCGATTTCAACCGTATCAAAATGCTTTAAAATGCACCCATGTATTGAATCTCATCTATATAAGTGTGCGCACATTTATGGCACTGTTGCTCACACATGGAATACTGATTCTTTTTGAGACTTATGGGTTGAATGTTTTCTCCTCAATTTTGGTAAGTCACATATATATGTTTACGGCTCATAATTGTAGTATAAAGATTGTGGGTTCAAATTTCATAGACGTGAAATGGGCAGTCAGTTCATAAAAATATTTTGTTAAATGCAAATATGAAGTCTAACTCCAAATTGATGTGATAAATAATTGAGATGACGATGATCAAAATTTTAAAATATCTTCAGCATCGATCGTAATATGAATTAGTTAGTATTAATTACTATATAATCATCTATAATAAATATTCATTTAGAATTTATGGGAAAACATTTTACCATAAAAAAAGAAGTGAGAAAGCAATCTTACATGGATTTAAATCTAACCCTACGTGACGATAGAATTTTCTTAACATGAATAACTTATGACTGTAGATTTTAAAATTTATCAACTAATCTGACACATGAAACTTATTTTAAGCCCATACACAAGTTATACATGTGAATGTCACGTGTGAGGAGTGGGTATCACAATGAGAAAAGGGACATTTCTTCTTGGCCTGTCAAGGCTGAATAATAATTACATGAATGTAAATAAACATTTATAACACCAATTGATTGCAACCATTAAAAAATTAATCTCTTTTCCTCCTACCAAATTCATTTAAACTCTTACTTTTTTTCTTGATAAGGTGTTCAGACTTCTTAAAGCACTCGATTAATCTTTAAAACATTTAAAAGCCTCTTATTTTCACCCAAATTGAATTCAAATATTGTATTTGATTATTTATCTTCCTTCGATCCATCGAACAAATATGTGATACCCTGCCCCTTTGGGTGTAAAACACACCAAAAAACTGATGTGGGAAGTCCCACATCGGTTTGGACGAAAGAGGTAGGTGGGTTTATTTGAGGCCACCCACCTCTACTCTAGTGTGAGGCCTTTTGGGCCTGGCCATGTGGGCCAGCGCTTAGGAACAAAACCGTGCGGGCTTCGCTTATGTGCGAGGCCCAGAGCGGACAATATCACACTGAGTTGGAGTCTAAGCCCTGTTTTCGGGTCGGGTCGTTACAATTTGGTATCAGAGCCGAGTTCAACACTTGGACTGTGTGGGCTTTCCTTCTTCCCTGGTGTTGTTGAGCTGGGTCAGGGGCGGCTCGAGGCCTTAGGGGAGGTGATTGTGATACCCTGCCCCTTTGGGTGTAAAAACCACCAAAAAACTGATGTGGGAAGTCCCACATCGGTTTGGGTGAAAGAGGTAAGTGGGTTTATTTGAGGCCACCCACCTCCACTCTAGTGTGAGGCCTTTTGGGCCTGGCCATGTGGGCCATGGCCTAAGAACAAAACCGTGCGAGCTCGCTTATGTGCGAGGCCCAGAGTGGACAATATCATACTGAGTTGGACCCTAAGCCCTATTTTCAGGTCGGATCTTTACAAATATGTGAAGTTTATTTGTCTCTAAACACTTGGTTGTTGATTGGATCTAAGTCTTTTTCATGATTGAAGGTGTTTAGACGTCTCAAGTGATCAATCTTTTGAAATATGTGAAAACCTCTCAATCCATATACACCACATAAATTTACAAGAGAGTGACCCTTTAAAATTGAACATTAAACAAATACAAGCCCACCCTTCTTTAAGTAGATTTCTTGGCCGTCAGACAATGGTCCTCCGATGATAAGCCTTTATTGTAGAGTACTTTAACAATAAAAAAAAAAACCTCAAAAGAACAACAAATCAGAGAGATAATTGATAGTGACACTTAGTAAATATGATAGTTAAATAATTGTGGAAGATATGTTTTAATATATAAATTTTATAAATTAATAAAAATAAACTCACCTGCCAACAACCGAATCAAGGAGATAGATCACGACAAAGGAATGGCCGATGGTGAGAGTGGTGATGGTGATGCTGATGGTGATGGTGATGGAGCAACAGAAATTGCATATTTTTTATGGCTTAGACACTATATGATTCGGTGGAAATCTTTCAAATATCAATAATATAATTTTTTTTTTTAAAATAGTCATAAATTTGTGAAATGAGTTAAAAATTAGTGACATATTAATTATATTTTATAAAATAACATAAAATAGCCATGATTAATGGCAAATTTTGGGGCCATATTAGGATGTTTAATTGTTACATTTACAGATTTCTCAGATAGCATATACTTAAATAATTTTATTAATTTATTCATCAGTCAGATTGACATGAAGTTCTGTAGAGATATAATAGACACAGTATGATATCTACACAAAAAAAGAAAAAATCATATTAAAATTTTTACATGAAAGAGTTTAAATAATTAGTATTAACAGACATTAAAAACATGAAATAAAAAATATCAATCTGTACGTACCAGAAACATGAATTGTTGATGCTCCAAATCGCCTAACTGTGCTTCTTTTCTTAAGAGAATTTGTCACTAATTGATGTTAATCAACATAGTAAACAATTGCATACTGTATCAAAGACAATCAACATAGTAGAGGTGAAATTTGGGTTAAATTTTAATTCGACCTGGAAATCAGTGAGTTTGAGATATGTATTTGTATATTTTGGATCAAATCAAGTTGGAAAAAAAATCCTATGAAATTCAGATTGAGTTGAGTTGCGAAATTTAAAATCAATTCGACCCGAGTGCATGGAGCTATAAAACAACACTCGAGTTGAGTTGAATCGAATCGGATTGAGTAATTCCAATGAGCAATTCAAATTGGATTTAATAAATCTTGACATGGGTTGAATTGGATTAATTAAAACTCAACGTAACTCACCCAAATTTCAACCCTACAACATAGTAAAGAATCTCACTGACGAGTCACCTCTAAAATATGATGTCTACGAGTTGCTACATCAAAGACTACTAACTCAGAATCTTCACAGCCACGAAAACTAAGAACAAGAATGTACTGAATGTAACAACTATGAAGTTTAGGGATGATAATGTATCAAAATATTATGAACATGAAAAATCATATCAGCATCGAATTAATAACTTACCACAAAATGAATGATAAAAAAGATAGAAACCATGTGTAATTGAGAAGGTGATTCAGATGCACACAGCGTGGCACTGCCATACTCTTATAGTCATTCATATGTATGCATGAAGTTTTGAATATTGGATTTAGTTTTAGTAATAAACATCGAATCGAGTCGATTTTTAAAAGTAATAAGAATTTTTTTTATGATCAATGTGTTCAAGGTCTTTTAGAGTACTTGATTAATCCTTAAGTTATCTATAAACCTCTTTACCTATACACACCATGTAACTCTACAAGAAATAACCCTTTAAAGTAGAGTGAAAAACGAAGACAAAACTCCTTCTTCTTGATATGAGTAAAAGTATAAGATTTGAGTGACTCATAATAAAAATTGTATTGTATCAATTATGACTGAGTATCTCTTCACAGACGTATGATAAAATTGCAAGCATGACTGAGTTCAAAGACAAGTCTAAATCCTATTAGTCAACTTAGTGAAAGAATTGACCAAGTTCTAATTCAAAATCAAATAAAATAATAAAATTTGACTAAGTCTTAATAAAAATCAATTATATCAAATCTAATTGGCTTTTAACTGAGTTAAATTCAAATTGGGTCGAATTTTAAAACCATAAATATGCATGAATGATGGCCATCAATCTGTTTCAAGAAGTGAAAGTTTTGAGTTTGATTTTTCTTTTACTCTATGTAGAATTCCTCGATGTATAAAGTAAGAAGACTTACATATATTTCGAAAATTACTCGAATGTAATAAAAAATTTAAATACCTGGGTAAAAGAAATGTGCATGAATGAAAGTATGTATGATTGTGCCCCGCAGTGTGCATCCAAAGCCCCTCTCTATCTCTTGTAAACTCTCAATGAATATGAAGGGAAGATGTAGGGAAGACCCCATTTATATAGTTTTGAATAAAGCAGCTTCAAATCCAAGACAAACAAATTAAAAAAAAATTACGACAAGAAAGAAGAAACGAAGCGACGTCGCAGACGAATCTGACGTCCGTAGTGTCGACATGATAACGAATAAAAAATTGCTTACTTGAGAAGGCTCTACGTACCTCCTTACGTAACAGTAGATATTGGTTTATTCTATATTAAAATAATTACGACGCTTTTACCAAAAACTTTTGGGATGATAATTTATAAAAATATTTTATTTTATTTATTTATTTATTTTGAAATTGTGGAATACTCAGCATAAAATCTTTACGATTTGAATCTATTACCTTTAGGACATACAAAGATTAGATTACGAAGGTTCGAACCTGCAACCTTCTGCTTTCTGACATGGAAGGCAATCAGTATGCATTTATCATAAGATTTTTAAACAAGAAATTCATAATATATTATTTTTTTATTAAAATCATAAGAATTTTGATATATTTTAAATTATCTTTAACCTGATTTTAAATTTTAATAAACTCCATGGGCATGTCATAAAATATTTACTTAAATAATATTATTTTATACAATGTAAATCTCTTAATTTTTTTTTAAAAAAAATCAGGTCGGCTAAGTTGCACAATAATTATTGTAAGATAAAGTTCCATTGCTAACAAGTTGCTTACAACACATGTTTCTCTACATAAGAGGTACAATCACAAAATATGAGGACGGGAGACGTGGGTCAATCTGAGCCGTCACTTTTTCTGTATTGTGATGTCGACGCTTTGTCGTTGCTAAATATAATCAGGTTTTTAAAAATCAAAATAAATTTCCAACTCAGTTAAATTTAAAAGCATTCATATGGTGATTTGATTTTTAAGATAGTTTTTTCATAAGAATTATTATAATTTTATTATTTTATTATTTATACATATAGGTATTAAATTGAGCTGAATTGGATTAGTTTTTAAAAAGTTAAAATCAATTCTAATCCTAATTCAATTTTAATTTTTAATCTCCAAATCAAAACTTAAGATAAAAAATATTCCAACTCGTAAGACCTATTTTTTGGATGGAGTGATGGAGATCAAGCCACGTCTCACCCATAATATACTCCCAAGTCCCAAAACCCAATTGGCCTACCGACACATAAAAATAAATCATCATTTAAGATAAAATAGATGAATCTTAATTTTAAGAGTTAAACAAGAAAATACTTTAGCCAACTTTATGTTGGCCGTTGAATCTTCTGTGATTTTTTACATATAAATTTAAAAAAAAAATTATTTTAAAAATTTATAGGATTGACAAAGTCTCATATTTAAAAAATTATGAAAATTGGAACATGTCGTCTTTGAAGAGAAAATTTTCAATTTTACTGCCTTAATTTATTTATTGAGTGGATTCACCCAATCAGAGTACCAGACTCAACTTAAATGGATTGAGTCACTGCTATAGCTGTTATAAATATAGTACTATAATATTAATTGCTATTGATATTTTTATTGAATAAAAAAATAACAAATTAAAAAAATAAAATTCAGAGATATTTGTGATACTGACTGCTACGAGAGTGGAGACAAAATACCTATTTGACGTAAGGTGCCACGTCGACGCCTAAAATGGTGTCTGTTGGATAGGACGTGGCCGAATCTATACTGCTACTGTCTATTATTATTGGATTTATCACTAACATGACAAACGTAACAAATATCTTTGATATTTTTATTTTTAGTAAAATAATATTTTTCATTAAAAATTTGAGTTTATCACATCTGACATTTTTAATAGTAAATTTCTGTTAAAAATATGTTTTATCACGAAAAAGGGTAAATTCTAGTTAAAATTGTGAGATTTTACCGTTAAATTCCTGTTAAAAATTCTTCGGCCAAATATATATTTTTTATTTTTGAAATATCATCTTATTTTTCAAATTTAGGCCACATTATTTATTATTTATATTTATTTATATTATTTTTTAAAGAATATATTTTTCGCAAGATTTTTCCAGTTAAATTTTCGATAAAAACCTGAGAATTTAAAAATATTCCGCTATTAACAATTGCAATTAATATCCCGAGAACGAGATTTGTGATAATGAGCATGACATGACTGAGTCATGACTGAGTCACTTGCTCTCGTGACTAAATTAGATTCTTTTAATATACTTATTTTAGAGTAGCAATCTTTCCACCGTTGTTTTGTGCAATTCAATATGATTCGTTTTCCTGTTTTTTATAAAAAAAAATAGTCTTATTTAGATAAATTTTGATAATTTGATTTCAGTTATCCAATCAGTGAACCGATTTCTGATATATTTTTTTAATTTTCAGTACAACATTATAATGGTAAAATAAAAAATTCACGAAATCCTGTGTCTAATTACACAAAATACTTGTGGAAAAATTGTTATCCCTTATTTTATTAAATGAAAATATAAGTTATGAACATGTTGGTTATGAAAAGATTTTTTCTTTTTATTTATCTGATTTTTGTAAATAAAAGTAATTGTGGCTAGACTACTCTACTTTCATTATATTTTATTTAATTTAAATTAAATAACTTTATATATCTAGTGAAATAATTTTTTATAATTATTTAATTTAGATTGAGTAAAGAAAAGCTTGTCGTGAGTGACATAGGTTAGCGTGTTCCATATTGATATCTCATACATGGCTCTTATCTCAATCCGTCATTGGTTGTCACTTGTCAGGTGAGAGAGAGAGAGTGCGCGAGCAGATATAAATTTTTTAACATTCTTGATTTTAAAATTTTATCTAACTAGATGAAAAAAATCGTGTAATTTAAAAAAAAAAAATTAAATAGTTGGGTATTTATAGACTTTAAAAATATTGTAATTGAGATTACAAAAAATTTAGAGTATAGAAAGAAATAAATTTATTTCTTAAGTTCACAATGAGATAATTCGTGAAATATATGATGGTGTAATTATGAATATTAGAAAAATATTTGAACCTATAGAAAGATGATGAAGTTTTCATTTAGAGGAGACTCTTTCAAGAATCTGCATTAAGTTTGTACCTTCTTGTAATTAATCATGAATAATTTAAGTGTGGAAATGGTAGATAAAATATCATACTGTATGTTTTTTTTGGATGATATAATATTAATGGGTAAAATGAAATAACTCAATAATAAGTTGAAATTATAGATAAATGACTTAAAAAATAGTAGATCTAAAATTAGAATAAATGTAGTGTAACTTTGGTGAAAAAAATCTAGTTAAGATTGAAAATAAGTTTAGATATTTTGGCTCTACAGTAGAATTTCATAGAAGATCTGACCTGGATATAATTAATAAAATAGAAGCAGAGTGAACAAAATTTAGACAAGCCAACATAATTTTGAGTGATAAAAGAGTCTCACTCCACTTAAAGGGATGATTTTGTAAAACAATCATAAGATCTACTATGTTTTATAGACTAGAGTGTTGAGCTATACGAATAAACGAAACGTAAGATAATAGATATGCGCATGGTAGATCGATACAAACTATTGCAGAAAAGATAATTTAAAAATAACTCCAATAGAAGACAAACCGAAACAAACACAATTGAAGTAGATTGACCATAATGGTTCAGTTTTTTCGTGCGACAACTTACACCCCTACATATCATACATGAGGGGCAGGGTGCATAAAAAAGTAGGGGTGCAATTCGGGTCGAGCGGGTCAGATTCTTTAAAGCCCAATTGGACCTGAGTTGATACATATGGAACCCGACTCAACCTAAATTTCACAACCCGACTCGACCTAAATTCCAACCTGAATTCTGCCTCAACACGCATTTTAAACCCATTTTAACTTAATTTTAGTCAGGTCAAATTAACTTGTAAAATCCTCAACTTGATCCGACCCGAATTTCATGCAAATTTTTATCTTCTCGACCCGACCCGATGATTCAAAATTTTTGACCCGACCCGCAAGATTTCTGGGGTCGGGTCATGCAAGTCGGGTCAAAACCTGACTAAAGTTGCAGCCCAAAAAAAGCCATCATTAGAAGTGTTTTGTCATTTATTAAGCTTTAAGGTTCTCATTCCTATTTCAGATCAGACATTTATACTCCTTCTGTCCCAAATTAGTTGTCGTATATGGATTTTAGAATTGTCCCAAAATAGTTGTTTCATTTATAATAGAGTAATATAAAGTATGTTGAAAATGGATGAGATCACATGAAGTGCTAGTTTTATATAGAGAGTTTGTTAAAAAATATAAATATTTTAAATGAGACAACTAAAATAAGACGGAGAAAGCATTAAATTTAAAAAAGAGTGCTATAAATCGCATGTTAAGACCTCTGTTAAAAAAATCTCATGTTAAGAGCTTTAATGGTGCTCTGGGCAGCACTGCTTTTATATGGGACCATCTCTTTTGGACTATTTTGCTGAATTAATAAGTTAGTGACCTTGAGGCTTCCAAGTATTAATTTAAAGAAATTAGCCTTCATTATGTGGACCAACTCAGACATTGGATATAAGTTATTCAACATTGTCTATTATTTATTATAATAATTATTATCATCGTGGAGACATTTATTCTCTAAATCTAAGTTATCATGTGGGACACCTCGTCTATCAAGACATTTATCTGGATAATTTTTTTCTATTTATCAGTATAAAGCAAATCATGACCATTTAAATAAATGTTTAAGATTCATTTGACAATCATCTTAAACTTTCTTTTTTATATATAAAAAAAGATTTAAAAGTGGGTTCAGGTTGAGTGGACCCCTTGAATAGATGGTCGAAAATGGTCAGATAGTGGTTGGGTCATACTTTTCCAGGTTTGCACTGTCTTTGTGAGACAAGAAAACCTGAAACATAAAGTATGCCCTAAATGGTGGGCCAAGGAGGTATTAAGAGATGGAGATGGCAACATCACCTCTGATCTATAGCCGTCCAAATAATTTTTTGTTCATCATTTAAAGGACCTGCTTTTCCCACAGTAATGCCACTAAGATTGATGAATGTTACTGGGAAAATTTGTATGTCCCCGTGAAGATAAAACAAGCCCAAGCATCAGAAATGCAAATCCAATGAAGTCATCTGGCCCAGATGGATTTAATGCTCACTTTTATAAGGTTTGCTGGCTTATAATAGGAGCTGATGTATTTAAAGCTGTGAAAAGACTTTTCAGTTCTGGTAGAATGCTTCAGCAGTTGAAGGCAACCTTCATCACTCTAATTACAAAAAGGGTAGGTGCCACCAGATCAGTTTCCACCTATTTCCCTCACAAATGAAAACAAATCATTTCTAGAGTGATGGTTGCTAGATTGAAGACTGTTAAGCCCCATATTATTAGTGAGCAACAAGGATATTTCCAGCAACATCCTCTTAAGTCATGATCTTGGTAAAAATTTCAAAACTCTGAAAATGACCTTCGCAAGGCTTTTGATAGTGTCATTCAGGATTTTTAATCTGATGGGCTTCCCTGAGAAATGGATAAACTGGGTTACAGAATGCATGTCCAAGCTTCCTATTCTGTTCTCATAAATGGCTCTCCTTATGGTAACTTCAAAAGCAAAGTGGGCCTAAGACAAGGAGATCCTCTCTCTCCTTTCCTCTCCGCGATAGTTATGGAAGTCTTTTCTACTCTTATGGCAGATTGTCACAATCAATGGCTGATTAACTCTCCTTTCAAGAAAGGTATGATCATCACCACCCATCTCCTTTTTGCAGATGATCTTATGTCATTCCAACAAGCTGGCACAGACAGTTGGCCACCTCAAACAGTTGCTTCATACGTTAAGTAATTTCACTGACCTCAATACCAACCATACAAAAAGCATTGTTCTAACTGTAATGATCTGTTAGAAAAAATCAAAATGAAACTATCAGGTTGAAAAGCCAGCATCCTATCATTGGTTGAAGACGAAATCATTTGGATCAAGATGGCAGATTTAGCTACAGATCATTGGTCCAGCCTTGTTTGGTTTAGAGGCTACATTCCCAAGAATTCTTTTATTGCCAAGTTATGTTTTCATAATCATTTGAAGACCAAAGTCCCATTTGCCTCAAAAAATATCATTGATGATGTGCTCTGTCCTTTCTGCAACAAAGCTGAAGAATGTACAAGCCACTTATAAATTCAATGAGAGCATGTTTCTTGGATCTGGGAAAGAATTCTCCAGAATTCCAAATAGCTAGAATCCCCATGTTTTCTATACTGAAGAACTACAGAAGCTTCTGACCTCTCCCCCTAATAATGGAACTGTTCAGTTGGTTTTTCTTCTCTGCTTTCTCCAACGTTGACATGGCACACTTGGTCAAAAAGAAACTCCTTTGTTTTCAAGCATAAAGCAAAATCAAAAGAGCAGGTCTCTGCCAGCATTGCATTCGAATCCAATCTAAGAACATTTTTTCTCGGCTGAGATTTCATGCAAGCTCCAAATTGTTTTTCTGCACATTGGAATCTGCCTAAGCAGTCGCAAGCCCAAAAATCAGTCCCACTTCAACTAGCTTGAACCGGAACACTGATGTTGCTCATCGTACCCACTGGTTCATTGTTCTTCTCCATAATTCAGTGAAGCTTGCTAGTATTATTCACTTGGATAGTAGTCAAAACTACTACTGGCAGAACAGGAATTGTAATGGCACAATTTGTGACATCTGTTTCTTATCCAGGATGTCCTCCTATGGGTTCGAAATTTGAGTCTCTTGCCTCACCTTAGAGTGCAGTCAGGACATCATTACTGCCATCACTAATCTGAGAACTCCCATTGGAACATTCAGAGTTCAATCCAAGTCAATCAAAAAGCTGGCAGCTAATAATTCTCAAATTTGTAATTTAGCTCCTTTCTGTAGTTCCTCGTGAAAATATCAGAAGGGACGTAACTAGGATCATGGGAGATTGACTCTTGTGCTTTTCTTTTCTTTCCTTGCCGTTTGCGATGTGTAATTCAGTCATTTTTGGCATGTTTTGCCTCTTCGAAATGATATTTCTTGCATCTTCCAAAAAAAATTGATACATTTTTAAATACATTTGTTGTGGCCATGCAAGGAGCAAGTAAATGAATCTAAGCATGCCATCCATAAAAGACTTTGATCAAATTGAAGTGTGACTGGATACCATAGAACAAAAGTTGAATTTGTATAAAAATAGGAATTAGGCCATATGGAAAGAACATAGACCACAAGAAAACCCATGACAACAATATTCGGATTTGAATGGTGGTTAGTGTATATGGGTCCCTAAAATCTAAAGCGAGAGGCTGAAGTAAATAGTAGACCACTTGGATTGAAACAAGAAAATGCAAAACTGAAGGTAAAAGAAGTAGTTGAAAGCAAATTAGAAACCAAGGTCGTAGATAGTGAGCCTCTCCCCCCGTAAAAGATGAAGGTAAAACACTTGCTTACCAAAAGTGACTAAGATAAAATTTCTGTCAAAATATCGATCAATGACAGGACATAGCTCCAAAATACTGTATTCAGAACTAAGTGTAAGGTTCAAGGAAGTGTACAAAATGAAGATAAAACTTGTCGACTAACAAGTGTTTCTCTATGTGGACATATGCATCACAGCTGCAGATGCAAGCATCATAGCTGAACCATCTGCACTTGTGCATCTCTTTATGTGGTTTATTTCTCTTAATAGTCATGCATGTCGTTTCTATAGGTCATCAACCATTTATACTCACACTGTTTGCTCATCAATCATGCACATGTCAAGAAACCAGTTCCAACTTGAAGAACTCAGGCATCAACAGTGCAAGTAACTACAGAAAATTCAGAAGCAACTCGAAATATTCACAATCTTTAAAAAGGAACAAAGAAAAAGAAAGAATTTATCAATTGAACAATAATCATGATTAAGCATGCTCAACAATCCATACGTAGATCCATTGCAACTAAAGTCGCATAACTGATACACCTAGCTTTGTAGAAAGTACACAAACATATGCAAAATTCGCATCTAATAAAGAACTAGGAAAAAAAAAACAATAAAGGTATTATTTTCTTTACCAGGTTTCAAAGTAAAACCTGGCAAGGATAATAAAAGCAAGAACCAACCATTGTAGGCAGGTTATATCTTCCACTTATGATGAATCTCCATCATAAAAATTTGATGTAGCCGAAGAAGCCCTTGATGGTTACAGCTGTTTAATCTAATTTCACTGATGAGAACAGGTAATGCACAAACCAGAATGATGAAAGGAAGCCAACCGTGCCAGTGACCAGCATAATAGCCAGAACCATGACTAGAGAGTACCCAAGGTACAGAGTGATGGAAACAGGCCCATTAAGATTCTTAAGGTCAAACACAAGGTAATTTATGGCATATAAGAAGATGTATATGGCTACAGAGCCAGATGCAAAGAAGGATTTCCACCACCACCTCCAGTCTTCCACACAAAGATGCATGTATGTTAGAACTAGAGATACTTCAGCACAGACCACAGTGAGAAGAATCAAGACAATGAAGAGAAAACCAAAGACATAGTAAACACGACCCATCCATATGCTGGACATGATGAAGAAGAGCTCAATGAATAGAGTACCAAATGGCAGTGTGCCAGCTCCAAGGACCAATAACCATGATGGATACTTTTGTGCAGGAATTTCACGCGGAATCTGATTAGTTCGGACAGGATATTCAACATGAGGTGCCTTTGCCCCAAGGTACCCACCCACAAGGGTAAGAGGTACAGAGATGCAAAACCAAAGCATAAGCAAAATGGCAAACAAAGAGATGGGAATGGCCCCCGTGCTGTGGCTACCCCACAACAGAAAGTTTAGAATGGTTAGAATCAGGAAAGCAATACCAGGAAAAAAGCAGGCAACCCGCCATGCAACGGACACCCATCCAGAGAAATTACCACATCCAATTGTCCTCCAGAGCCTAACAGCAGCATACCCAGCTGCTATTCCCAACACAAGGTAAAAAAAGAGCATGCCGGTAATCAGTGTCCCTCGAGATGCTGGTGACATAAAGCCAAGCGCAGCGAACAAAATAGTTACAACTGCCATCCCAAGTATCTGAACACCATCTCCCACCAATACACAAAGAAGCTTAGGATTGCTTGGAGCTCTGAACACATCGGCAACAACAAGCTTCCACCCAGATAACTCCTCATTCATCTGTGACTGCGCTTCCTTGTCAAGCTCCTCATATTTGGTCAGGTCTCGACGAACTGTACGCAACAATATCACAAAAACTATTCCGGCTAGAAATGCAATAACCATAAGCGAATTGAGAATTGAGAACCAATGAACCTTAGCTCCCTCCATCTTCAAATATGCATCCCACCTTGATGGCCACTTTATATCACTCACTTCAAATGCCACCTCATAGGAGAAAACCAAAGGCTGGCCTTCTTTCACGACGCTGGCTACTGTAGTTGGATCACAGTCTATCCTTGATGGGTACTTAGTATACATCTTTAGATTCTTCACCGATTCAGCATCATGTTGGAAGCTACAAGGCACAACTTCAAATCCAACAACCATGTAACCAGGTATATTAGATCCCTGACTTCTCAACTGTTGGAATCACCTCAGCTGCATCACCTGTTCCCATGACCCGGGCCACATCTGTCTCCTCAAACTTGTGCACCAAAACAGTGAACTTCAAATGATTGAACACATAGTAAACATCCTGCACCCTAACTCCAACCGGGTATCCTGTCCAACGTAGGATGTAATCCTCCTTTTTGGTATACCGAATTGCAGGAAGGTTATCAAGAATCAAATTGACCTGGTACATCTCATCAATCCTTTTCTTCAAAATCTTGAAATCGCCAGCCGATAAGGGTTTAGATTGGCAAAGAAAAATCTCCGACTCATTTGTGTACATCTTGAACGTATATGGTGAAGTCTCAATCCGGTCCCCCATCAGGATCTCCCCGAGATTCTCACGGCTATCTTTAACACCCTCTTTGGGCTTGCAAAAGGGGAGGCTGTAGTAACTAAATGGCATCTCGGTATCAATCGAGGTTAATGAATTCACTTTCACAGAAAGAGGATCACCAATGAGATATTTGTGGGGGTAACTTCCAGGCAGATAAAATCCATCTCCAGGCCTTAGAATCAGGAAAATGAAGCAATAACAATATTACAGATCTATCAAATACACCCATTTTCTTCCAGATTCCGAATGTCACCTGCAAAATTAAATACCAATCAGATTTTGAAGAGAGAACTCTAGAAAATGAGGACCCAACAAAATTTGGATACTAAAGCTGCATTTTGAAGTACATCAGATACCAATCTCTATAAATTTGCACCCCTCGTATGATCATGGTTCTGCATACAGTAGTCAGGGCATGGTCCTAGAGCATGAGACACAAGGTGCACACCTACAATACGATGAGTTATTTGAGCATATAATGTGTACAAGTCCTAATATATATTACATTTTTATATGATATACAAGTATATTATACATGTGATTTCAATTAGAGTCAGTAAATATTTTACCAACTAATAAGGCATATTAAATAGAATATTTGATCCATCATTATAGAGATTTTTTTTAAAAAAATGTATACTATTTAAAGAATGAAATAAAAAAACTATGCCTGATTAAGGTGAACTCATCATGGAGCTAGGCAAGATCCAGATAGGTATGCATCCACTACCATTATGGTTATTCAAAATTGTTAAAAAACTGTGCAAAATTTGGAAATCATATAAGATGGGATAACCAATTTCCAAATTAATATCAGTGATCAGTGTTGTAAATGACTCAGGGTGTTAAAGCCAGAAAGCATGACAGATCTGAATTTCTAATTGGAATCCGATTTGCATATCGTCCATAAGGAGCTTTTTGTCATTTTCCATAATGAGGAAAACCTCTCTTCTTTCGGAATAAGGGTCCTTTGTCAATGACGCAAAAAATCAGATCTTTCCCTCTTATTTCAAGGAATTCATTTCCCGTGGGAAGATAGGAAACTCTAACAAGGAAAGGAGGGAAGTTTTCCTCATTTGCCAAGACAATGCTTAGTTCATTTTTTTAAAAATAATAATAAATAAATAACGAATTTTGATACAACAACAAAAATGTTTAGATTTCTATGGCTCCACGTGAGGCTAAATTTCATAGCACTTGTTGGATGACATGAACCAAATCCAAATAATTTATTTCCACAGAATTGCACTCCTGAAGGAAATAGACAAACAACCTCTAAAGAATAGAACAATGGATAATCAACATCTTTAACAAGACATAGAAACTACTTGTGATTTGGGTAGATTCAAATGAACTAAAGCTTCTCAGAAACTCCCATTTATCTCAAGATTTCTTCTGGAAGATAACTAAATACCAAATACCAATTCTTGGTCAGACCACACAACACCAACACCAAAAAAACGGCCACAAAAGCAAGACCCAGATGTTAGATCTGTCAGAAAACATCATATAAGGTTCTTCATACACCATAGGCTCATACATCAACTGCAAATATTGATTTTCCATCAGATCTAGAAAAGACAAATCAGAAAACGGTGCCTGCAGAAAGCAAGATCTTGGCCCCTTTTTGGTTTTTTCCTTTGTTGCAGTTCTTGTGGTTGATGGGTTTAAGTCGAAGACTATATATGAAATGATTGAATACCCTTCCAGATCTAGATCGAGATGAAAGTTTCAGAGGAGCAGAGGTTGAAAACAATAAAAAGCACGATTACTTACCTTGCCAATGGCGACCAAACAAGAATTCTGATTTCTGATTTTTGATTTCTGATTTCTGAATCCGGTGAGGAGTTTAGTGCAAAGAACCACAGATGAATCAAATAGAAGACTTTATTGGAGACTGCGACTGAGTACGGTATGAACGCACAAAGATTTGAAGCACCCCACCCCTCAGATCTACCTCATAAATGGCTGAGTGGTAATATAAGAGGAGAATGATATAGTGCGAGAGCCTCTGCTGAGAATGATTAAATAAGGAAGGATAAAAGGAGAAATTTTATTTTGAAATATCAGGATAAAAGGAGAATTGCCTTGAAATTTTAATTAAAGTGCCACAATTAAATCGGCAGGACGACTATATGATTATAATACTTGACATATGAAATTATCTCTATTTACTTATTTTAGCTTTTTAATTTTGATATTTGAAATTTTCAATGTCGTAAATTTTAATATTTTATAACTTAGACAATAAAGTGAGATAGTTGAAAAAGAATGAAATAATATCCATACTTTATTCATATAATCTTTTAATTTACGGTTTCTCGCAGGTAAATTAAAAAAAATAAAATTGCACAGCAATAATTATCTTCAAAGAATGTTCTCTAGTCCATCCATTAAAACCCAAATCATTCCGGACAAAACTTGACTCATTTCAGCCCTAGCCATTCCACTCTTAACAATTTTTTTATGTTAACTTTCTATCAAATCTATCACAGAATCAAAGTAAAAATATAGTTAACGGGCTACATATAAGCAAAATTTTAACCTTTAATTCATTTTTTAGTCACTTAATCTTAGTGGTCAAAATAATTAATCATCTTAAAAAATTCATGTACAACTAATTATTTTGATCATTTAAGATTAATTGGTTAAAAATAGAATTTTAGACTAAATTTTGTCATCGAAAAAATGACTTGGACCAGATTAAAACCACGCTTTTGAGGTTTTAGTTTTGATTTTGAATAAAATGACGATTCAAGTTTATTTCTTAGATTTTTTTTTGTCCAATTAGGCTTTTACTTGATTATTAGGAGAATAAAATTCAAAACCTATTGAATTATTATTTGATAATCACACTATCATGACTTAGATGTGCACATCCTTTGAAGCCTGTAAGTTTTCTAGATTGTGCCAGAGTAGTTTTACTTTGTTTGCAACAGCTAAAGCCCTGTAACTTTTAATTTGTACTTTGTTTCCAATCAAATGCAGCACTATTTTTTGCAAGTTAATGAAATTCCAATTATTTGATTCAAATTGTAGGAGGATCCGATCCACTAAATGACACAAGTCCTTTTTTTAGTGGTTGTGAAACCACAGTTGCTAATATTTAGAAGCAATGTAAAGGCCCACCAAATTTTTCAAAAATAAAAAATAAAAAATGTAAAGGCCCACCAAATTTTTCAAAAATAAAAAATAAAAAATGTAAAGGCCCACCAAATTTTTCAAAAAAAAAATAAAAAATGTAAAGGCCCACCAAACCCGTCACCGTTTGAAATAGTGGCAACACATTTATTGAGCCCTACAAACCATTGTGGTAGGGATTGATTAGTAAACATAGAGAGTAAGATCTCGGATTCAAAAGCTTACCTTTACCAAAGCTACAACCTGACAATACCCATCTTCACCTTCTTTTTCACCTTTTTTGCGAGAATAAATCAACAAATGACAAACCATATCCCATCCATCTATGTTTGAAGGATTTAAATAAGGGTGTTCATTTGGCCAAGGCTGGCCCACCGCCGCGGTAATCGGACAGGTTGCCCTACGAGCCGGACTCGGGCTTTAATATGAAGCCCATCGGTGAGCGATGAGTTTTTCTTGAGCCCGTTTATCTTTAGGTCATGTACATCCTTCCACCCCAAAATCAGATTGAAGGCATAGAAGAGGAATTAGCACCACCTTGCTATGCAATCATAGTAGGGTCCATCTAATGATCAAAGGTATTACATCCTATCCGTACTGACGTCAGTCCTTTTGAGTTCTCTATCATTCTATTCTATCAGAGAGACTATTTCCTTCGTACCTCTACACCATTAGAAAGTACAATATATATAGTAAATAAATGTTTCAACTTTTAAGTTTATTTGTGATAGGTTGAGCCATCACAAGCAAGGATGCAAGGCAAAAGTTGGCATGACATGTGTGGAACATTCACAACCGCCCAAAAAAATCTCATTGATCATCAAAGCACAACAGAGTGTAAGCAAAACTAGTGTTCAAGAAACGTGCAAATGTATAAAATCATTATATATAAAAGAAAAAAAAGAAGCTAATGAGGTAAATTTCAATTCTGGAAGAAGTCATTCTTTTGACCTTTCAATCTTTATTTGATACGATTCGACTTCTTTCGAAGGGGTAAAAAAGAAAGAAATACAGGATACCTTGTCGCTGTCAAACCGAAGGTCAATAAGCAAACCAACCATAACCTAACAAATCTTTTCCAATGCACATTTCATTCATGGGACTTGTAATACCTATTTCGAAGAGCAGGAATATAATAGTACTTGGTTAACTGTGGGCTGTCACGATTACAGTGCCCACTGGCTACAGAAATGGACGCCCAATTGACTCAGGAAGCAACCGACATACTGCTGTTGCCTAATTCTTGTAATCTGGATTATCCCGAAGTCCAAGCTTAGAAAGAACATAGCAATATGAATCCCAATCGGTTCTTCGCAGATACTTCAGCAGTTTCTTCCTCCTCTGCACCATTGCTATAAGACCCTTTCGAGAATGCTTATCCTGATCATGACAGTGAAAGGTATTAAAGTGAATTTTGCAATGCATGGATGCACATAATCAACAAGATAAAATGTACCATTTATATAAAAATAAATGACCAAGTATTGACAGTTCACATGCTTCCATCGCAAGGGATTTATTCTCTTTTTGAAAAATGTACAAGAATTTTTCTCCTTTCGATAAGAATCAATAGTTAAAATTTTAACCCTTGAGAAGGTAAGATTAGTGTTGCCAAAATCATATGATTCACAATAAGATTTATATCAGTTTGGATTAATCTCAATAGGGCATCAGCCTAAAAATTGAGTTGGAATTAAAATCGTGTGATTTTTACTTGAACCGTGAATCATACAGGTCGAATCGCATGTATCGTGAATGCAACATTCCCTTTGAGATACACTATATGGAAAGATTGAGCCTAATTTCCCGTTACTGCCCATGCCACCAGCCTTAGCCACATTTAATTTAGAGAATATACCAGTGAGAAGCGTGCTCTTCATGCAAGTGAAATTGTTTCAAAAAACACACTAGTGGGTCACTCTCAATACTTCAACAGATCCAATTAGTCAAAACATCTAAATCCAAATCAATCACAAAAACATACAAAATCCTAAAAATATATATATATATATGTGCATAATTTGCACATTGATCTCACTAAAGAACTCAACCTATTTAAGAAGTATTATATTTGCGCCGTTTGTAGATCAAGTCTTTCAAACCCCACTCAAAGCTTCCCAGAACTATATACATTTCATGTTCGTATTACATTCTCGAAACTTTCACTTGTAAAGGGATGAAAGACCTCTCTCTAGGAAGAGCCAAGATTTATCATTCTTGTACCCACCAGATTGTCAAACATTCAATAAAAAAATTGTGATGCAAATTTGGAAATTTGTGTCTGCTGTTTGTGTGTAGTTTAGTTTGTAATGAATGTGAATCAATCTTTTTGTTTAATTCTTTGTCCTTTCTCAACAACAACATTTTAACTTGTCATTTCTAAATATTTATCTTTAAATAAATGAATGCAAGTCTCTCTAATTTACCCAAAAGAAACCACGAGACCATATATGAATGAAAAAGGTTTCTTATTGTTTTTTTTCCTATCATTGTAAAGGGGGTCCTTTACTGTTCATGCTAGTTGAATCAGTCTGCAACTTGTATTCGTCCTCAATTGCAACCTAACAAAAAAATAAAGGTAACTGTCCCAGACTCAGTTGACGCTACTAAGTCTGCAGATGTCCTAGACAATGTACGTGACAACCTTTGTCGAGATTAAATTCAAAGTGTTGAATTCAAGAATATAACCCCTTCAAAAACTATGCTAAGATCATTTTAAAATGCAACAAAATGTTTATTGGTTATTATTTTTTAATATGACGAGCAATGGTTTTACGTAATGGAAAAAAGAGAAATATAGAAAAGATTGAAAGTTTGAATAATAAATTGAATGACACAAAATCGACAACACAAAGATGGCTCCCACCTACAAAGGCCTAATATTCTCCAGAAACAATCATAACTACGAGCTCCTAATTTGGCTAGTTAGTTTGCCTCCTCATTCAACTCCATTAGAATATGCATCAGAGTGCCTTAATAGAGGATAATCTTCTTATCTCATAGTGAGGCGCCATGCACAAATAACTTGCCTTCAACACATCTCAAAGCATTTACCCAGTCACCTTCCAATAACAAAGGACTCTTATTTATTTATTTATTTGAATTATAGGGACTAAGGAGTAATTGAATGCCCTTACAACCATAATTTCTCTAAGATCTAGTCCCTCGTAGGACCAAAAATGAGAAATTTTGTGCCGGTCACTCACAACTTAACACACAAATATTCAAAACCCATATTTGCATCCACAATTACCATGTCTTACAATCTATTAGCTATGATATGCATTATTAATATTTTTTATGGAAATATATATTTTTTGAAGAATAGTTGCATCATAAATATTAGATTGTCACTTCAAATGGATTTACCATTTGAGCATTAACACGCGTTGACTCCCAAATCTGACGAGGAAAAATTGACCAAGCAATATCCAAAAAAAAATGTGGAACGCATGAACAAGATAAAAATATTTAATGTTGTAAACAAAATAGAAACAAACAATCTAAAACTAGTAAGCTATAATTAGAACTAAGTATTAATTAGACTGAGAAATATGAACATTAAGACAATCTATAAGCAACGAAAATCACCTTTTTATGTAACGAAGATGACAAATGCTTGATCTTTGTTGTCAGTTGTGCAACTGGAACAATAAAAACAACAATAATAATAATAAGGAAACATGATTCCATGATTTGAATAATAAATCCCTAAAAATAATAAAACTAAGCATTGAGCAAACTAACAATTAAGGGATAACTATACTTCGTGCTTAAACAAACCAAGACATCCCTCACAAGTTACAGAGAAAATATAATCCATCAATGTTGAAAACATATGAGATTTACCAATGCTCCATTCCTTAATGAGACAGATGGTGATGAATGGTAGGGTTGGGAATAAAGCCTAGGGAGATCCTTCTAGAACCCGGCTCGGAAATTCGGCAGAACTCCGAGAGAACCCAGACCCAAAGAATCAAACCGTCTAGGGAGATACTCGGACCAACTTCAACGTGTAGCACTCCTTGAACACACCGGACTAAGGTGATGAACCAAACCCTCCAATTCTCACAGGAAATAGGAGATAATGTTGATGGCTCCCCTAGATGAAATCGACACCATTCAAAATCACCTAAGAAAATAAATATTCTAGAACTCTAGAATTGAATCGTTACAAGCCAATTGGAGATCATGGTCAAAATTCGTCCAAGGTGGACCCAAATTAGACCAAGACTCTTCCTTTAACTAAGATTCAAAACCTAGAAGAAACTCGAAGACCCGCGAACATTCAAAAGAAAGAGAGAGCAGAATCATCACCACAAAAACATAGTCCCATCTACCAAGAAACAAGTAGCACACAACGATACAATCAATCAACAAGATAGAGGACAGAGGTCATTACTCTGAACACGAGAAGATCCACAATCTGACTCTGACATTTTGAACTCATCTCTAACCTTTGCAAGCTCTAACTTCATCTTCTCTGCGGAAGACATGTTGTCTGGGTGGGAATACTGCAAGATAATATCTGAAACAATTACAACTACAAACCACTAATTTTATCTTTTCCCCATTTCATAACAATATTAAGAAAAAGAATTCAAATAAAAAAGGGTTATCAAACAATGCAAGATCTATATCTCTCTTTTTTCTCCTCTTTTTCCTTTTGAAAGAGAGAGAATGGTAACAAAGAGATGAAATATATAAGAGAAATGAAAGATCTCATCTATAATGTTAAGTTACTGAAACAGAGGGGCAACTATGAGAAGAAGACACTGATTATGAGAGGGGTGGTAAGCCTGTAAAGGATTCTTGAAGATGCAAGGGGGGGTGTGATTGAATTTGATACCATTACAAGATGTACAAATACGTCAATCCTAAGACATAAGATCAATGGATTCACCATAGAAATTGATCAATTTAAAACTAGTACTAATATTTTAATGAAAGCAAAGAGTAAAAATTACACCAAAATCAAATCACGTAATATTTTACTCTCTAAAACAAGTTATATCAATATTTCACATAGGTTTTAATAAGTAACATTGATGGGATATTGGCTGATAATGATGATGATATAGGTTTCATTAGTGTGATAATATTTGTCATCTTGAAAAAGCAAAAAAGTAATGGTAGCACAAAAAATTAAAACTAGTATCCGACATAAATATAAGTGATGTTGGTAAGTCATTTTCTTCTTTCGGGAGAACAATGAACTTTTCATTTAAGGAGCTTACATGCAGAGTATGTATAAAGAACATACGACTCACATATACAAGCCTATGCCGTCTATATATAAATTAAATACAAAACAAAACCCAAAAAAAAACTCCCCAAAATCAAATCAAATAAAGATACCTATAACAACTAGTTTCCATCTACCTTGTTTTGCAAAAAAAAATCCATGATTTAATTTTGACCAAGGACTCAGCAACCTTTGGTATGATGAATAGCTTCCAAGGTGCTTTCTTCATTCCTATTGCAATGCTGCCCAATTCAAATATTGATGGAATCCCTTTCACATAAGTTTACCATAAAATTGGCCTTGAACAACCGTAAAAGCTTCCCATAACTTCTTGACCATCCATTTTGCATGGACTCTTTAAATGTGTGATGCACCTATCTTGAACTCGTAACAAATTCTCAATAGAATCTTCTAGTACTTCTTAACATTGTTTTTCAAGATGATGAAAAAATCATCGTGCATTTATCCTTTTGAAACCTAATTAAAATATTGCCATCATTTTCACTTGATTGTTTAGAGCAAAACTAGTACATTATTTTCTTGAAAGTGTTATTTTTACACCTGATTTTGATTTAAAACAAACTTATATTCAATCCCTCAATTCCTTTGTTGGTTTGTCGAGTGTAACACCTCAGTAATGTTGATGCAGGACAACTAATAGGGTGACTCTAAATGCCTAAATTGGTTCCCTAAAAATTAAAATGGACGAAAATAATGCACCTAAAACTAATATGGGCTGAAATTAAAACTCAATTAATAAATACAACTAATGAATATAAAATTTATCACAAATAAATGTGTAAATACTAAGAATAAGATGTGAATGAAAAGTAAGGGTCCCAAAATTAAATGACTTAAAAAGACATGGGCTGTAACTTATGCTTGCAACTAAGGGATTAATGGAATCAGATAGAAGGACAGCTTAGGGCAACCAAAGGGACTTACGGAAGAAAGAAAAGAGGAACAGGTACTCACGGCAGCAACGAAAGGGCAAAAGGGGGATCGGAAGAGGGACGGAAGCCAAAAGGGTGGGTATGGTTTGGGTAGCAAAGGAAAGGAATGGCTTCGGAAATCCAGGGAAGAAGAAGAGGAAGAGAGATAGAAGATAAAGGACGAGTACCTGAAGAAGAAGGAAAGGTAGCCGCCAAGATTCACACCAAAAGGGCCTCACGCTAAAGGAATCGCTCCACACACGGTTTGAAAAACTCAAAACTTTTATTTATTCAATTCATCGGTAGTTGAGTTTACAAGGGAGAGGGGTTTATATAATAAGATCTTACTCCAAATAAAAACTAAAAACAAATTACATTAATATCCTTTTCTAAAAATAAAACACACAAAAATAGCAAAATATGAAATTGGGAAGGTGCTGAGATGCACCGCATCACATGTCATCTCTAATGCCCACACCCACACTCATTCAACTTAGTCTACCATCATGCAAAGTCCTCCAATTCTAGCTAGAATGAGTTTTGCTCTTGCTTCCCATCTACATTAAACTCGAAATATCTCTTGCAATTTCTTCTACTTCGAATCTACTTTTCCAAACACCACCACCCCCTCCTCCCCAACCAAGTAAACACATGCCAAATCTCTCTTCAAGACTTTGATTGAAATCCCCTTAAAACTCCTTCATCCCCATCAACGACTTGCACGATTTTATCTATACTAAATGACAGGTCTCCTTGCCTAGAATTGCATGCCTACAAAAACTCATGAATTTTGTGGTCACCTAACGCTCATGGAAAGGTACCTATCTACCTACCTAGCTTCGATAAACTTCCCTCACATAATCCACAAATTGAAAATAAATAAATCTCTTAGTGGAGAAGTCTAACAACTAAGCAATAATGAGGAATTGAGTTTCTTGTCCAATGAATTTGATCTACAATTAGGGGAAATATATACCAGAAGGTTCAAAGAAGGATCACACATGAGAACATAACCGACCCCTCTTTTATATAACCCATCTATTGGTAGTACGTTCACTTAGGCTCATAATTGATTCCATTTGCACAAGGCCCATTTAGTGAGGATAATTTGGCCATGTCCTCCATATTTCTCGGCCCATACACATGCAACTAAATTTCTTTTCCGCCTAGCCCATACATGTGTAAGCTAGTTGCATGTGCTTTGACACCTAACCTACCAAGTGTCATTCGGTGGCATGAACCTTTTACCCCCCTTGTTATGTGTCATGTCATGTGGTGGGACAAGCTTTCTTTCCCATCGACACCTAACCATCCATGAAGCATGTGGTCTTACAAGCTTTATCTCCTATTGACACCAAACCCGTCCATGAAACATGTGGTGAGTGGCACAAACTTATCTCCCATTGACACCAGCCACCATGTTTTATGTGATGCTATACATAGTTAACCACTCCTATATAAACCCCTGAAACCAAATGAGAGATGTATGGCTTTTGGAAACTTCATTTGTCATCATCCACCTTATTAACATCACTTACTTCATCATGAAGACCATCTAGTCCATTGAATCAAGAGAGGTGAATTCTATAGAGCTTTCAAGTTGTGATTGCTTCTATTTGGTCATTGGGATTGAGAGTCTTGGCTCACATTGGATCCAAAAAAAAAAAAAAAGCAAGTTCTTACTTCAATAACATGTTTTATTTGATTGCTTGTTCAATTCTGTGTTAGATTTATCATGCTATGCTTATGGCCCACATATGATTTAGTGGGGCCCACCATGTTGGGACTGTGTTGCCTGATATATTCAACATTAATTCCTTAGAAGGTTATTCGAATTTCAATATGAATTAGTGCCGGATTTGATTTCATGCATGCATATGGTTTATGAATTTACATTTAATTTGTGGATCTCAATTATTTGCATTTAACCTTTGCATTCAAAATTACAATTTGACATTCTAATTGAATTCTTTGAATACCTAATTTCATTGGGGAATTTGTTCACAACAAATTTCCTAGTGAAATTAGTGCCACCCTTCCTTTTCTTGAGAGAGAAATTGAAAGCTGATTTTGGAGTTTCAATTGTTGAAGTCCTTCATTTGGATCCAACAGTTCAGATCTAAAATCTATCTTAAGTAGGGGGGTCAAGGGAGTGTGTGAGAATAACATCACCTTCATCAGTTGGTGATCAAAATTCATGTAGTTACGACCTTAGCTGTCATCAGAATCCATACTGTCACCCAAAATTTGGTGTTTTGTGGGGTCCCTTTTACTGCATCTTTAGAACCAAATCTAGGACACCAAAAACCATATGATTTTTTCCTTTAGATCTGAGGGGATATAGACCTTCTAAATTCTGAACATACATCACCGCAGTTGTCCCTGCCTCCTCTTTTCCATCAGGGTTGGCTAATGTTTTGGATCTGTTCTGGCCCCACTTTTGGCCATTGTTTGCCAACGCTATTTGGACTTCTCTTAGCCTTGAGTCTTCTATTTCTAGCTTCTGTCTAGCATATTGGCAGCCTATTGTGAGTGCAACCTTCATTACCAATGTGCCCTTGGCTATACTTTTTGTCCTATTGGAGATTTTGGTATTTTGTGCTTGTGGGTACAGGTTGAAATTAGACCAATTATAAAATCTCAAATTCGAAACCATTGCCAAGATTGTTCAGTATGTAGAGAAACTGCACACATTTGACTTATCGACCAGTCTTAATCTTGAATTAGAGCCTGATATGCTCCAGTACTTAGAAAAAAGCCTCTTCTGCTTATGCAAGGAGGTGTCATGTGATGCATTCGTCCCAACAATTGTTCATTTTTAGTTTTCAACATATCACATCTAATCACATGGGCCCAACTATCTAAGAACAATATCTCTAGGTTGCAGGTGATTCTTGGATCAACCTATAATTAATTGGCTCTAGGAGGGAACCTAGGCCGAACTGAGCATAAGAGCCCGTGACAACTTAGATTGCATGGGAAGGGACATGGTCAACACATGCCCATTACCGAGTGAGGTTCCCATTAGGCTTCCAATAGCCCCCTTTTTGTAGAATCTCTTGCTTCAATGTTGAAAACAACATTTACAAGTTGTTGAAAATTTGATTTGAACAGTGAGGATACTTCTAACGTCTCTACCTTCACACAATTAGCACATCATTTAGGTAAAAAGGTTGGTCCTCCCATCTAGATTGTCTAACCTTTTGGTTGTGTGAGATTGGGATGCAGTGCAAAAGAATAGAAGTTAAAATATAAATGACAAAGCTTTTATTTTAAGTATAGCAAATGAAAACAGGTAAGAGATCATTTACCTTATCAACTAAATGCTCCTTTGGAGGTGATAACATAAAGCTTGGCGTAACTTGGCCTCCTATCTGACCCAACAATGCCAGCCTTTGCACTTGTTAAAAAAATAAATGAAACAAGGGGACATATACACAATGAGAAGACGACTTGGTCATCACATCATAACAAATCCAGCAATTATCTGTCAAGAAGTAATAAAATGTACATATGCCCAATGAAGACAGAACAAAAAAAGAAAAAAGAATAAAACAAATCTTAAGGTGAAATCAACATATAAAACATTATATAATAAATAATGGTCACTTGTGAAAATTTAATCATGAATTAGCTAGATTTCCTTTAACGGGGTATTGGCTACATATTTTTTTTAAAAAAGGGATATTGGCTACATATTTTTTTAATAAAGGGATATTGGCTACATTGCCCTCATTTGTTCAGAAGTGCATGAACTGAAATGCAGAAATATGAGACAGTGCAAGAACCAACATATGGAATGCAACAAATATGACTATTCTTGTAGATGAAACTCTGAATAAATTTATAGAGAAGAGCTGGTTTTCCATGTGCATACAACAGTTCATGGAAAAAATAGAATGAACAGTGATAAAATGGATATGATAATAGTCAGGTTACTGGGAAGCTAATTTCCACTATGAACTTTTTAAACTTCCCATCTTCTAATTGTGAAATTTGTTTCATGCTAATAAATAAATATTATTCAAGATTTAGCAAAATAAAGTGTTGCGTTCAATTCTCACTCTGCTACTCAAGTACCTGTAACCCTTTCTCACTCTGATAACCATGTGATAGTGTATTGTGCGAATGCACACGACCTAACTTTGAAGTTGTTATACACATTTCCAGTCTGATTCAAAATTGCATGAACTAAGGCATTCCGCACAGATTTTATAATAGCTCAATAAAAAATAAAAGGAAATAAAGAAGTTACTGGAAGACTTCTTCATGTTTTCGTTGGATGATCTCTCCAACTTCTCCAAGCAATCTCTCAAGTCCTTAAAAGAGAGGCCACCCACCCTGGACGATGTCTCCTTCTCCTCAATCTCCCTCAACTTCCTCAGCCTGTCATTCAACTCCTCCAACGAGAACCAATCCTTCTTCTTCCCCGATGCTGCCTCTGCAGGTCGCAGCTTCTTCAGCTTCGCTCCTAACTCATCATAAGTATACATCTTCAAAAATTCCGTCCTCGAAGCCGGTGACTCTCCATCTCTCTTGTCCCGCAACTCCCTTCCAAAGATAGACGAGGGGAGGACAGATTCTGCTCCGCCAAGCACAGACGATCCCGTGGATCCATCCTGGGACGGCTTCAGATTCAAGCTGTCTCTGAAAAGTTTTAGATGATCGGCTCCCTTGGGTCGGTTGCTCACAGACGCGGGATTGGATCGGATCTGGCGGAGGCTCTCGCGGATAGAATCAAAGGAAAATTTGGAAGATTTAGCGTCAGCAGGAGAGGAGTCGGCGGGGGAGTTGCTGTTGCTTATGACATTGTTTTTATAGAGGTCTTGGAAGGAGATGGGCGGTGGAGATGATGAAGAGACGTTATTATCCTGGCCGGTGGGTATGGGAGAGCCGGAACGGCGGCGGAACTCAGAAAGGTTTTTTCGGAGCTCTTCGAAAGAGGCGCTTTGGGAGGGTTTGGGAGGTGAAAGATGAGGGGATCGGGGTGATGAAAGGGGAGGACGAGGCGGAAGTGGGTTTTGACGGAGTCTGGCTTTGACGTCACTAAAATAGGAAGAAATCTTCTCTCTCTCCTCCCCACTGTCTTTCACCTTCTCATTTTCATCGACAATGGGAGAAGATGACGAAGAAGAAGAAGAGGAAGAGAAGAGCAAGGAATGAGAAGTGGACAGGGATCGGTTGTGGTGCCGGAGACGGAGGACCACGGAAGATGCCATTACAGTGTGAGCGTGGGGAGAAGAGGGATGGCACAAAACCCTTCTTCTTCTAGGGTTTTGAAACAAGGAGGGAAATGAAGCTACGCTCGCTTGCATCCCATTCTGCAAATCAGCACAGAAAGTGATTCACGCCCGTTTTTTCTAAGACAAAACTCAAATTAAATTGGATTAATCAATTTTTTAATTTAATTCAGAAATTTTGATAATTCCATTGGCTCATTTATTTAAAATTTCATTGAACAAAATTGGATCAAACTTCAATCGCACCTGACCAATTCATATTGGATTTTGTAGTTTGTACTTTGATATCTAAGTACAACTCACTAATTTACAAGTGCATTTACTTTATTCTCCAGTTCATCAAATTCATAATTTGAGTTGTTTAATTTGAATAAATCAATTTATTTTTAATTGAATATAATTTTATTTATTTTACATATTCATTGACTTAGTTCAACTAATTTATTAATAAATTTATTCAAATGTATTTCCTACTTTTATGTAACAAATCTTAAATAATTTCATCATAGCATTCTATCAATATTGTAAAATTAATCATTTCATGCTCAATTCCAATGAATTACTCTTAGTAATTGTCGACTCGGTGTGTAGTATTGGGAGGATTACATATGTCCTGAGAATTAATTTAAAAACGTCTCATATTCCAAAGAAGGTAAGACGTCTAGACACCTGATCATAATAAAAAATATATAATAAAATTAGTAATTAATTATATGAACTGCAACTATAAATATTGAAACCATAAAATACACTGTTGACCTAAAAGGTGGAATCTATTGAAGTACTTGTAACAAATAAAGTGGTTATTGAGTTGATGTTGAAGGAACATTGATACTGTTGTTTTTATTACTCATGTTATTGGGACACTTATCTAAGTTGTTGTGGGTGATGTAATGTCAATATGTCACTAGTACTATCATCTCATATTTGAGGTAAGACTAATCTTAGAAGTATATGTAAATCTCTCAATCCACATACACTGGCTGAGTTAATGGAGAGAAACTCTGCGGAATGACTTGAAGAAATTGGATGAGAATCGAACGCAAGACTATCACATGCTTTGAATTGTTAAAGATATGGTGGAGGAAGAACTACCTCATACCATTGAATGAACATAATCTAGAGGACTCACCAAAAAAAAATGATTCTCAATTGCATGGAATGGAAAATGGTTGGGGTGTGAATCTTCTTGCTCTCTGTAAAGAAACCCCGTCCACCGGCATACCATGGTGTTGCAACCAGTAACAAGCATGCTCATGGGATCGAATGAAGGCGGCGGCGGAGTTAAGGGGTTCAACAGTTACAATCACTTGTAATACAGAGTAGTACAAGTCAGTGAGGGAGTGAGTGAGGCAACAAACGAGGTAATCTTTCCTTATCGATTTAGTTTGAAGAGTAGTGACAGCAAAGCCAGTGACAATGGAGCCAAAATGTGACCCTTCAACTGAAGAGGCTGATGACAGCAAAGCCAGTGACAATGGAGCCAAAATGTGACCCTTCAACTGAAGAGGCTGATGAAGTTAACCGACGGTAGTCAACCGGGCCGGCTCTAGCTATATACAAAATAGGCCGTCGCCTAAGGCATCTACCAATGTGACTTATGACTTTACTCATAATCTTAGGCATGCACTACTAGTAGGACTCCTGAGATTTCAGGGCATCTTAGAGTCGACACGGAGAGTCGAACTTGTAGCCGTCGAAATTGAAGTATCAAAAGGGGACGATTAAAATAGAAGTAGCAGACCAATTGATTCTCTTATCATATATATATACATTAATAACTTTTGATTGATTTTTAACAAAATCATTAGAATACTAAAATATACTTTAAAGGGTAGCTCTTGATGCAATGAGTATTGATTTTCAAAGAAGAGACTGTATTTATTATTTATTACATATTAGACTCCACATTTTAGGTGAGATGGATAGAATTTTTATGGATGATATACAAGTAAACTCCTCTATTCAATTATCATAGTTTTGTAAGATGAATTGTAAAAAAATAACAATACATAGCAAGCATATTTTTAAAATGAGTAGACTAAAATAATAATATGAAGTTAGATTTTATCAACCCATCTAAAAATATTAGGGCTGAAATCGGGCTCGGTTGGGTCGGGTTTTTTAAAACCATCCCAACCTGAGTTACTAATATATGAAATCCGGCCCGACTTGAACTTTTGATCCGGACGTCTTGACCTGACCCGACCCGACCCGAATTATAACCCGACTAAACCGAAACACAACCCGACCTGTATTTTGAACATACTTTAGCCTACTTTTTACTGTGTCAAGTCGGATTTGATCGGATTAACTTAAAAATCTCTCGACTTAACCCGACCCCGATTTCAATACGGATTTCTGACTTATTAACTGACTCGACCTGCTGACCCGGTTTTCATAATTCGACCCGCATAATTTTCGAGTCGGGTCATGCGGGTTTGAGCCAAAACTCGACCCAAGTTTCACCCCTAAAAAACATGAGTCACTTCAAAGTTTAATAAAGAGATTTGAAGAAAAAAATCTTAAAGTTTTGAAGCTCTAAATAGAAAAAAATATCATAAAAAGACTAGTGAATTTTTTTCCTTTGAGTTGACTTTTTCTTAAATTGTTCAACACCATGGATGAGCATAGATAAGTTTTTTTTTTTTTTCTTCTTTTTCAAAGGCTTGGTTTTACTCTCGCAAGCATAACTTGGAGTGCAAAGTGTCCATCTTCGGACAGTGGAAGATGCATGTATGCATATTTCAATGTACTCGTGGAGTATCAAACTATTCCTCCAAGAAATTACATTCCTTATTTGCTCTCACGTGATATTGGCTCCTCTTTGAACAGTTGTGCTATATCTCACGTGCTTGTTGATAACTACCCCAATTTGGGCCCGGCTCCGAACAAAAGTGGAAAAGCCCAGAAGGATAAGTGAAAAGGTCATCGCGACGAATTCACGACTTTTGACAAATGTAATGTGGATCGAGGGCCGAAAATTCGGCCAAATCGACGTTTTGGACGAGATTTTTTCTCTTTCTTCATTTTTTTTTAAATCTCGGTATTTAAAAAAAATAAAATTAAAATAAAAGGCATTTTTTTTAAAAAGAAAAAATATATATATCGGCCGAAATCTAGGCTGATATTCGTTCAATATAGACAAATATCGGTTGGGCCCACAATCGATATTTGTTTTTTCCTTTTTTTTAAAAAAAGAAAGAAATCGACCAAACTCTCAGCTATATAGGCCAATTTTTTTTTCTCTAACTGATACATACAGTATCGACTGAGATTTATACATCTGTGTGGACGGGCTAGGTTGAAGCTAAACTTGAGGCCTTATCTTTACAATTTTTTTAATCACTAAGGTGGAGAAGATAATTTTAATCTAATTAATCATACGTCTCAATTTTACACATATCCGGTGAGTAGTTATATGGTCTGGTCTATTGAGATTGAGTATAAATTGAACTTAAGATCTACTGTATTTTGACCATCTTGGAGTTCGATTTATCTTTACAACTGTACAAATTTACAAAAATTTAGATAAAACCATCATTTCTATTTGTTGGACCACAAAATTTGCATGTGTTCAATATCTTATTCTTAGGTTATAAGAATTCAATGGAGTTTTGATTTGAAAATGGGTATTTGATAACACAATACACTGACTTAAAACAAATTTAAGTTGATTTTTCAACTTTACAATTTCATATTAAAAAATAAACAAATATTTGTTTTAGGATAAAAAATTAAATACTTCACAAACTTGTGCCTAATGTTATTAAAAATATTGATGTCCAAATTAAGACCCTATCTAATATTTGCTCTCTTGTCTGAAACAAGAGAAGCTTTCTATTTCTTGAAATGGTCTTCTAATTATGATATATAATTAATATACTTTTTTACTTATATATATAGAAAGAGATAGTTTATATAAATCATGAAATAAATTTTGACCCTTTGGTTGTAATTTGATTTTATATTAACAGTAAAAAATAGGTAAAATTTATCTACAAAATAATTAAAAATTAGAAAAAGAGATTTCAAGATGGATTTTTTGAATTGAGTCAGAGAGATTTTTTCCAATTTTATCACGTTATTATTTAAAAATAGAAAAAAAAATCATGTAAAATTGACTAGCAAATACATAAAGTATTTGAAAAGTATTTTGAGGCTGATAATTTTTATAATAAAAATTAATAGCTTGAAAAGTCATGAATTCCAAGGTGGGAAGATCAACTTTGAAAATAGAGTCCATTTTAATAGATTCTCAATCAAATTTTACAACATTGGTTGAGATATATAAGAAATGACAAAGGGGATGAGTGGATGAAACTTAAACTCTAGTTAATTATTCGAGTCTCTATAATTTTAGCCTATAAAAATAAGATTATTGCAATTGAATAAATACATGAATGAATGTAGTTGAATTGATAAGTAGATAAATTTCAACTTAATCAAATTCTATTGTATTCAATAGTCAAGTGTACATGTGATTTTGCTCGATCACTTGATCACAATCTATGAAGCAACAATCATAATTAAAACAGATTGTAATGATTATTACGAACTTATTTTAGAAAGTGAAAGTCCGAAATTTGATTCTCACTTCATCTTAGAAAGTTATTCTTTGTAGATTTATTTGATACATGTGAACAAATGGACTTGCACATATTTCGAAAGTGATTTAAGAGACCTCAACAATTCAATCATAAAAAAATCTAAACATTTTAGGATAAACTTGTTTGAAAACAATAATTTGTAATATTAAATAATTGGGTTTCCATCTTAAGTTTTAATTCTTGTTAGGATTCTTAATCTCCCAAATCAATTCAGTAAGTGTACAGCAGACACCAATCCGGCATAGCATTCGTTAATTGAGTCCGTTCATCTGTTGGGTCCTACTGCTGAAACGCGTCGCTCATGGCCCTACGTGGCCGAGTATATATAGAGAAAGAGGAAAGACTTTCACTGCGAATATTTCTAACAACGAGGAAGGCTGAGAAGCCTTTCCATTCTATCCTATTCCTCTCCGGCTCTGTGTTTCTCTCTCTTTCAAACGACTGTGTACAAGAAGAAGAAGAAGAATAGTGCTTTGGATGGGAGAAGAAAGGAAGGAAATGGATTGGTGGGTGAGAGCAGCGATGGTAGACGATTCTCTGGCAGCCCAGATGCTGGTGGGTATGTCCATGGACCGCTCCCCGCCAAAATGGCTTCGGAGGCGGCCACGGTCTAGGTCCATGGCTCGCCCCGGATTCAAAAAGCCCAAGGAGGAGGAGGAGGAAGCTAGGGCCAGTCCCACTACGCCTCTGTCTTGGAGCGCCGGCTCTTCTCCCAGCAGCGTCAGTGGCGGGGGCGCCGACGACCCGAGCCAATCCCAAAAGCGGCTCTCGGATTCGGAAACCAGAGCCGGACCCTGTGACAAAGGGAAATCCAAGGTTAGCGTCTGGTCTGTCTGGTCTTCTTTTTTACATCGTCAGACAAAATCATATCCAAGCTGAGCCACGGTTTTTTAAATATCTTCAATCGGCATTTCCCATGGTCCTGCCCCGTTCGATACAGCTTTTTTTCTTTCTATTTTTATTTTTATTTATTTTATTCTTTTTGGGAGGCGGAGTTCTCCCTGATTTCTTTTGATGGACGGAATTCCTTTTTTATTCTCTCTCTCTCTGTGTGTGTGTGTGTGTTATTGCATTTCTTGATTTTCTGTTTAGCCGGTTTTTTGACAAAGATCGGGTTCACGCTTATTGGGTTATTAATTCTCCTTTTTTTTTTCGATGGATAAATCCCAATTTTTTGCTCATTCGGTTTATAGATTTCCTGTTTTTTTTTTTTATTCCCTGGACGAAAATATGCTTCTTTGGCTTATAGGGTTCTAAATTTCCTTTTTTTTTTTTTTATGTTTGGGTGTTATCGTTTTTCTCGTGGGGTTTTAATTTTTTGAGTGTATTTTCTATAGGGTCTTATTTCATATTGCCGGCTCTCTCTTCCTCCGTTAGCTACAGGTGCGGTGCGGTCTGGTTCTGTTCTCTCTTATTCCTGATTCAGCTGCGTTTTATTTTTAAAATCCAGTTTTCCAGCTATTGGGTTTCGGATTTTTTATTTTTTTTGTTCTTTTTCGATATTATTTATTTCGTGGATGGTGGACCACCGATTTTGGCTTATTGAATTTCTCATTTTTCTTTCTTTTTTTTTTTTTTTAAAATTCCTTGATGAACGAAAATCCAGTTTCCGCTTATTGGTTTTGTACTTTTCTTAATACTATTTTAACAATTTATTGGATGGAAGATCTGGTTTCCCATACTGGGCTTTCAAAATTTTCTTTTTCTTTTTGGTATGTTAATTTTCTATGGAAATCTGGTTTCTGCTCATTGGGTTTTCTCAATTTCCTTTCCCCCCTTCTCTGCCTTTAATTTTTAATCTATTTCCTTGAACGACGAATATCCGGATTTCCCTTAGTGGGTTTTCCTCAAATGTCCGAATTTCTTTTTGGGTTTTAGTTTCCTTTTGTTGACGGGAATAACCTTTGGAATGAGCGTGTCTTATGTATTTTCCATTTTCTTATCTCTTTCTGTAAGAAAGTAGTTTCTTTTGAAAATGACTGAGTAGAAAAAGATAAAATGGAAATCTCATCTAGGGTTGAAGATACTTTCTTTCGATTTTTTTTTTTTATCATTCTCTTTGGTTGAAAATTCTACTTAAAGTGAAAGAGACAAATATCATAATCTACTGTCCACCATTTCAGTCTACTCTCCTCTCTCCAGAAGCAGATTTCTTTCATGGAAAGCATAGCGTTTTCTTTCCAAAAAAAGCCATTTTCATTCAATGAAAAGAAAAATGGAAAAAAAATGTTTATTTCCAGGAAAATATTTTCATATCCGGTTTCAGAGAAGATTTTTTGAAGTGCCTGAAATATCCTTAAGAGTGTCACGCGGTATGAGTGTTTGCTTGTTGGGACTTGGGACTTGGGAGGGGCCCATGTGGCGGTATCAGTGGTCGGTTAGTCATCTTCTTCCTCTTTTTCTTCTTTTTCTTCGTGTATGGATTTCTCCATCTTTCGGCTCAGTCTCATGAGATATTATCGGTTCTGAACTGGTTGGCTGTGAAATTTCAATGAGAGGTGAGAATGAAGAAGAAGATGTCAGATTTTTTTTTTTAAATAATCAATCAATGGGTTATTCTTAAAAATTCACCTTGGGTGATGGATAATTTTTCAGTCCATCCCTTTGAAGCAAAGAGCCTGCTGTCTAATGCTTTTGTCTGCATGGGTCGCTTTGTGTGGTCCAGCAAAAGAAATACAGGAATCTTTCAGCTTCAGTCAATGTTAAAAAAAGAAAAGAAAAAACAGATCGCCCTTTGACCAAACCCTGCACCTCCTATTTTTCATCGCTTCGGTCCAAACTAGATCAATAATCTGGTTTCTCCTCCTCTTCTCTCTCTCTCTCTCAAGTATATAGTCTGTAATGCTGACATGTATATCTTTTTATTTCTATTACTCCTATTATCTTCTTTTTTAAGGAAGATGACCGTGCACCTATTTTTTTTAAATGAGAATAAAACACCCTTATTATCAATTTCATTCTGTTTTGGCACGATCCAAGAAGAAACACTCTCCTGCAATTTTCTCGGTTTGTGTATTTTTGAAAGATGATTTTTTTGTGGTTTTTGTTTTGGACTTTTGGTCTGTTTCGATTATTTCTGCTTGTTTTATCCCATTTCCACTGAAATCATAAGTAAAGTGTATTTTGGCCAACCAAACAAAATGTTTTATTTCAGTTAGATAATTATATTTATTTTTTTGTCTTCTCAATTTAGTCACCACTTCTTGTTCTTCTAATTCTATGATTTTAATATAGTTTTTACTAATTTATTCTTTTACTTTTTAATTATTATTTTTCTTTTTCATCAATTTAGACACTATTGTTTTCTATTGTTGAGACACTGTACTATTTTTTGAAAGGAGGTTGAGATACTATATGTCTAAAATACTAAAAGTGTCCTTTTTTAATTCAAATGACATTTATAGAAAAGACAGTGCAGTGATTACTAAGTAAAAGAAAAAGTACTTTTGGTATTTTTGAAATATGGTATCTTAGTGCTAAAACATAATGGTATCCCAATTAATTACCTTTTCCATTCCTCATTATTTATTTATTATTTTCTATTTTCTTATATATAATTATTTTTTTCAAATTTGTTGTAGTGTCTTTTCCAAAATAGAATGCTGAAACAACTGAAACACCTAAGTGTTTTGTTTCGAAGGCAAACCAAAATGGCCTTGCCTCCAATACGAAATTGACAACTTTGTTAAACACTTGTCCTTTTTTTTTTTTTCACACCCATATACCTTTCAAGGAACAGGTCTCAACGCTGAAAAAGGAGAAGAGGTGATCTTCATTGTAAAAACTGGGTGCTGTTATGGTTGTATATTTTGTTATTAAGTTTGAACAATTAAATATTAATTTTCCATAAAAGAAAAGGAAGAAGAAAATAAGTATAATGAAATTGAGATGGATTTAACTTCTATACATCCTTTGTCCTTAGCCTGTGCAATGGCATAGTATTAGCATTTTGTTGTTGTTTCAAGTTTAAAGTCTTGAATATCGTAATCCATCTTCTGGACACTTTTCTTCCCCAATGGGTTGGTCTGACTTCCATTTTCTTGGCTTATTAGTGGTTCAATCCTAGAGATAATATCAGTACATTTGGGTTCAGGTTTGTATCGAGATGAATTCAGTTTGTATGTGTGAGGAGCTTGGAACCTTGGATTCTTTATAGGTGGGGAATGAATAGATAGATGTTCCTCTGAAAAGGATCTTAAGCAGTCTCAAGTAAGAAGGTTCTCTTTAGGGGAAAATGCACACACAGTCACAGAAGGATAGGTGGAAAAATGGATGATTGATTCTATTTTCATGCGAACTAATGAATTCTAATGGTATTTCCAGATTGATACGAGTGAAGAGGGGATGTCTATATTAACTTCAAGAATGACAAAAAGGAAGGTAATCTAACTATTCTCATTTCTCTATCCATTTCATCTTTTTAAACTCTCTCTCTCTCTCTCTCTCTCTCTGAGTAAAGGATTGAATGTGTGAGATGATTGGTAATTGGAGGAGAATAAGTTGTTGATAGACAGGAATTCTCTGTTCAGCTTCGCTTCTTTTTGCTCTCTTGTTCTTGAATTTCAGAGTATGCACAGATTAACAGGGTGTCCTGGTGCTCAATTCTATACCTGTAGGTCCTCTGTTTCTATGACACAATGTTGATTTGATGCTTTACTCTTGATTTGTGGACACACCAAATTTCCCTGATTGGAAGATTTTGAACTTTTACTTGTAGTCCGACAATTTGATGAGAAACACATGCATTGAAATCTTCAATCTGGCTGAATTTTAAGGTGCTCCTTGTGGTAACTTTCAAAGTTCATTTAATTAAACCATTTTTATAGATTTTATATGGGTCTGAAAATTTGTACCAACTTTTTTAACTTTCCGCTGTTCACCTTCTTTTCTTTAATCCCATGTGGGAGATCGAGAGAAGTTGTTACTGCACGAATGATTATGTACTTTTTTTAAAATTTATAATCATATTGTTGTGGGACTCTAGTCCATGACTTGGTGCAAGCTTCTTTGCATGGGTACAAGATTGCTTGAGGTGTTGGTACATTGGCCCTTAGGTACATTGGCTTTGCTCGAGGACCTAAGGACCCTCACATGCTGATTCTAGATGTATTGATTCTCATTGGTCATGGATGATGTATAAATTCATTGTCCTGAGGGATCTCCAACACTTCTTTCATCACCATTTCTCTCCTTCCCTCTTTCTAGTTTTGTAATTTTGGATTGAATTACAAGTCTCTGCAATGTTTGCATAGACAGATAGATAGTGTATGTACTCTTGGGTGTTTCTATGTGGTTGATCTTTGATTTAGCAAAGTTGCAATGCAACAAAGGCATTCAACTTCTCTGTATGACGGACATAACATGTTGGCTAACCCAGTGGTTTTTGAAATCTGTCTTTAGGACATTAAACTTTTGTTGTGTCTTCCTTTTGTTGGGTGCATCTTCCATCTGTGATGGTTTTGTCTGTTTGACAGTAAGGATGGTCAAACCAGTCACAGTATGAATGAGATCAGTTGCCTCACAACTGACTTAAATATCGATTGCCTCACAAAATTGTACTTTTGTGGATTCCAATATTCCAACTTCTTATATTGTACATTTTCTTTGGAATTTGTATCAAATAGAGTTGAAGAAACGTGGACTCCATTTCAAGGAGGTTCTCATCAAAACCAAAGATTTAATTCTCTTTAGTTTTACATTATTCTCTACCAGTAAAATGTCTTGCTGTTGTTCATTGGTAAAAACCCACATAAACAGAGTGCATTGGCAAGTTCATTTCTCAGTCATGGAACAGATGAAAATGATGATTGGGTGATCTCCTAGGTTTTGTGCTTCTCAACACATCAGAGTTAAACATCTTGCTAATTTGATGCATCATTTCCAATTGAATGATCCTCATTCAAGATCACCACAATATTGGGTATCCGATGGATGTGCTTTTTATCATAGTTGTGATTCATATTCCTTTACAATCATATTTCTGAGCAAATGGCAGCTCTTTTACACATTTGTTACCAGAAAATATTAAAACTATAGTTGTATACCTATTAGATATTTTTAGCTATTGTTTCTGTTAATGGAGGGTACTTCTAGGGTCCGTTTGGATGGAGAGAAAGCAGGACAAACTAGGGGATTCCCATCTTTTCCCCTGTTCTACTTTCCTCCTCATTCCCCCTTCCAAGTCAATATCTGTTTCCTTGTAGAGATAAGAGAAACCGTATCCTCCCTTGCTACTCTCGTTGCTTCTTTTCTTCTCATACCTTTTTACTTGTGATTACCAAAATAGATATGGGAGAATCTTTTCGCAAGAGAATCCTCTACGCAATGGAATCCTCTACCTAGGAGAATTCCTTGAAAAACTTTTTCATCCAAATGCAACGCTCATGATCAAATACTTCTTTAGCCTTGCACTACAAATTAGACTTGCCAGTTGTTGGTTTCGTTATTATTTCATTAGTAGAGGGGGTTCTCATGATTAGATACTCCTAGCTTTTGAAATGGATATTAGACTCATCTAGTGTAAGTCCAAAGAGTGATAGGACATGGACTAGAATAGATAAAAGAGCCAATGGAAGTAATTGAAGGACTACATGTAGCAGTTGGATAGGCAAGGCAGTTAAAGAGACAGATCGATGCGGTAAGATAGGGCATGCTGATAGAGGGAGTGGGTTCAACAATTGATAGGGCATGGTTTGGAATTGATAACAACCTCAATATGAAGGTTTGAAGGATTACAAATAGAAGGTAGAGAATGGGGAGGCCATTAGAGATATAGTTTTATTTGATCTATGTTGTATGGGGTACTGGTAAGTGTGTCAGAATTTTGACACTTACGGTGCAGCCTTGTCAAAACCTCCCTAAGATTCTACCATAGAGCCCATATCTAAACTTATCACAATGTGCAACTAAGTCATTTCCAATTTAATCGGGTTGCCCTCCCTTATCATTTAACCCATTAAACTTACATTTCATATATTTTGTATTAGTTCTACTAATTTTCAAACCATTTGACTTCAAAGGTCCCCTCCACAATTCTAATCAAGCATTGAGTTGTTTTTTCTCACTAATTAATATTATATCATCTGCAAGAAACATACAACAATAGTCTTGTTGTAATTCTTGGAGCAACTTCTATAATGCCATATGGACAAGATGCCTTGTCCTCTTCATGCCCTTCATCAGGCTAGGCTAGTTTAACGTGAGTTCTTTATTTGTTTTCCTGGTGAAAAGGAGGTGTCTCACCCAGTTTACTCAATAATTCTTGGTAGAGATAAGCCCTTTATAAATGCATCATCTTTTACCCGTTAGCTTTCGAAGTAGAGTTGTAGCAAAAGCCATTGGAATTTTGATTTCATACATCAGAAGAATCCGTTTTGTTATTACTAAAGAGAGGGAAAAGAATGACTGAAAGAAATCAATTAGTTATTCAGCAAAGTTTCATTTGATTCAATGACCAGAATTAGACGAGGATATATAGCTCGGCGACGTCGAACAAAAATTCGTTTATTTGCATCAACCTTTCGAGGGGCTCATTCAAGACTTACTCGAACTATTACTCAACAGAAAATGAGAGCTTTGGTTTCCACTCAGCGGGATAGAGACAGGCGAAAGAGAGATGTTCATTAATAACCAACAGTATCAGAAAGTGTGGTTACAAGAAAGCACTTTTTAATGACTTCATATCGTGCCTTGAAAGTGTTTGAAGTTTGCTGCAGGTGCTGTCCTGGTTTAATATGTTTCAGCTTGGTTCTGGTTCCATGCAAATTCATCTCCAAACTTGGGGCTATGGCTACAGTTACTGTCAATAAAATTTACTTCGGTATATTTTAGTAATTGCTGTAGTGTGGTCTTTGTGGGTGGGAAGAAATGAAGGTAAAGAGATGCTCCAGGGTAAAGCAAAAAGTTTGGGCAACCTCCTAAGATCATCAAGTGGCAATCACAAATAGTGGGCAGCATGTCATACTCAAGAGTTACACTCCCTAGAATTCCTCATGCAGCACTCGAATAACGCTGGTGATTGTTGCTCAAGTTAGCCTGACTCTTGCTTTCTCACCAGTGCCAAGGATAAACACTTCACATGAACTCAAAAGACTCACAAGACAAGCACTCTTGCTTGGAAAGTTTCTTATTGCACTTGAGAGGATTATAGGCGGCTTGTAAATAATATTAAGGCTTCTTAGTAGAGGAAAGAGTTAGATTTTGGCTAAGGTAATTGGGTATGAGCCTCTAGCTGAAGAAATATCTTTAATGAAATCTTCTTGAGGCTGGTATCTAAACTTCCATGGTAGTGTCTTTGGAGCGAGCACCTGGTTCAGCAAGAATAGTAAGGTGAAGGGTCTGAATCATTGTCATTACCAGTTATTATTGTTTTTATTCTTATTTTTAAGAGATTATAAGTTACCACTCACCAGTTATCATATAGAGAGGTTCCTCATTGTGCAGTAATTTGGCTGATGGGTAATCCCCTTGTTACTTTACTGTTCAGCTTGAGGAAATTCATGATGTTGTAAATGCTGGAGGAGTGCAGTTTCATCACATTCCTTGGGAGGCCAATGAGGAGGCAGATGAGTACAAAGCAATGCATTGTTATGGGTCATTCTCTGGACTTTTCGTGATGGGCCTCTGTCTGGCTGGCTTTTGGTTGTCCTTGAGCTGCCTCTTGTTGTATTTCATACCTTTGTAATTCTTTGATAAAATGACCATCATTAAAAAATGGAGTTGGATGTACTCAGGCAACATTTCACTGACAGTGAATGATGATATGTGATGATGGATCAGGGCCCATGATCTAAGCTTTTGATAGATAGTAGATGTGTAATATGGTTTGTAACCAAATCTTTTGAAATGGAGAACTAGCAGATACCATACCCTGTTGTTTTGCTCTTATAGAACTTGAGGCCTCCAATGATTCATAAGTTGTGGAATGTCATCATAGTTTCTTACTCTTTCTTAGCTTGCTTGATTGGACTGTTTTTGTTGTGATCTCTTCACTTGGGTTCTTAAAATTTTGGTTTCTTTCATGTCAAGAAATGATCTGTTCTCCCTCTCTCTCACCCCAATAAAAGTAAAATTAAAAAGTTTCTCAAAATTGTTGAACAGAGGATCAGTATATAGCTCTTACACTATATCTCTTTGTAGTTAATACAATTCTCAGTTGACTTCTTTTAATTGAAAAGGGTAATGAGATCTACTGATGTGATTTCCTGTCTGAAAAATAAACGAGAATGAGAAGGTAATGACATAGTTGACAATGTTCTTGCTTTTGCAGTTGGACATGGAGTGTAAGACATCCACAGAGAGAGCAGCATTGCCGTGTCCTTCAGATGCGATGAGAGGCGTCATCTTTCGAGTACCTGATCTTAACGAGCTTCCAGATCTTAATGAGATGCCGGATCTTGAGGATGACTCTTGCAATGAGATATTATATGCGGTTAGCTGACTGAGAAATAAGAGTGCATGTGAAACACATTGATGACATCTTTTGCTCGTTTCCCAGAGATTGAAATTTCCCTGAGAGCACAAACTCATCCATTGCATCAAGGGAGCTAAGTTTAAAGTGTATATATGCAATGTAAATAGGAAAAAGGGTACATTGTAGCTAAGCCCTTCTTCTCTACTGAGGAAAAGACTGCAACTCTGCATTGATTGTTCCAAAAGGATGAGCCTCAATGTCTTAAGTGCTGCATGGATGCTCCTAGGTTGCAGGCCTCACTGGTGTATGTCTCCACATTTGGGTCTTCACATCTTCACGACCCGAGTTCCTCCCATACAAACGGACCCTGGAGTCTGTCATCGAAGCCACTAATTCTATTCTATCTATTTGAGGTACTCTAGAGAGTGTTTATGGTTGGCTTCTTTTCATTTCTCTCTTTCTCCCTTTTGTTCTTTCATGAGGTAAGAATCTATAGTTTAGTCATTAATTCTACTTAAATGTTTGTTAATTCATTTGTCTCTCGACTAACCACTAATACCACTAATAGTGTTTACTGTGATGGGATTCTACTTCTAAATGGGACATCTATATGTATACTGAAATGTGGGTTCCTAGGCGTCTGTTTGAGGAAAAGTTAAAGCAGGGGAATGTTGGAGATTTTTATCATTACCCCTTTTGGTATTTACTAAATTGGAAAAAAGGGGATTTCACCTTTTCCTCTATTTTCTCTCTCAAATCAGAATCTCTTTCTCATGGAGAGGGAAGAGAAACTATGGTTTCCCCCCACTTTACCTCTTTAATTCTTTTCTCCTCATACCACTTCACCAGTGATTATCAACAAGATACAAGAGAATCCTTCAAGAGGAAAATCCCCTACTTCAGAGAATCTTATATTTAGAGGAATCTCCTAAAATACTTTCTCATCCAAATGCAGCTCTAGTTGCATCAATTTATGGTCATAATTTTTATTTGAATTTACGTGTTGGAAATCACGGTAAACCCCAATGTAAAATCCCCACGGGTATATCCACTACTCTTAGGGTATACTAAGTTAGGTCATGAGGGTTCAAACTTGGCACCTCTCGTTTCTTGAGGCACCTTCCGTTTCTTGAGGCAGAAGGTTAACCTAGTTGAGCTACACCCAGTAACACCCAAAAAATGCTTGAATTTAGATTATACGACCGAATGGTGTGATGTTGCTGGTAATTGCTAGGTATTATGATTAGAATGCTGGTTTTGCCCTTTTTTGTTTTTTCATTGAGGCTAACGAAACAGTGTATAAAATCCAAATGGTGTGGGAAGGGAGGAGAGCTCCCAAAATGTTTTATTTATTTATCTATTGTCCTTTAATTTGACATCACTATATGTCAAATTTCTAAATGGTATTTTATGGTCTGGATTCTCTAAAAGACAGAAGAGGGAAAAAAAATATAAAAAATCCGAGTCACTTAGTCTTGCTCTATTATTGCACCAATATTTTCTTAATCTTAGGTCACCAATGGATGAAGAGAGGTTAATTGTTACGTGGGTCAAAGAATGTGCAGAGGTCTTAAGCATTAAAACTTTCTATGGGCCAGGTAGTCTATTTACTATTATATTAATAATATTGGTATTTGCATAGAATAAAATATATTTCATTAATGTGGAATTAAATACATATTATTAACTCAATACTCCATTACATTCAACCTCAAGTGGTTGGTCCGATGGTCAAGGCACTCGGCTCATGAAGTGAGGTCTTGGGTTCGATTCATGTTCAACTCCAATGAAGGGCCATTATCTTTAGATTTATCCGGTGTGTGCAGATCGAGAGGTTTTTACACACATTACATCCAAAAATGTGATCGACATTTCAATGTGATTTATATCTATTTAGTCTAAACAGATGATCAAATTGGTGTACCAAGATCCTCATGTTTGATTATACCAATTTGCAAATAATACCTTCCCAAATGAATCAACAAATTTATTATATATATCATTTATTTTAACCATTACTAAGATATTTTTCAAATCTTCTTTCTTAAAAATTTATGAGAGATAAAGACTTTACAAGAAGACAAATTAATTAGATGTTCATCAACGATAACTTCCTCTTCTATATTCTGTATTGGTGATTTAAAGCAATCCATGAAAACCATTGGTTCAAGTTGTTTCTTGAAAATAAGCACACTCCATTTTGTCATCAAATTTTTTTTTTAAACAAAGATTTTTTGTACTTGGTCTTGGTTTTCAAAGAAACTCTTCAAGAATCTTCCAAGCTTAAACTAATTTCACAAAATCTATGGATCATGTGGTCTTCTCATATTTATATCTAGAATGTTTTATTATATCATATAAAAAGAGATTTATTGATGTGGGATTACATACACTGTAACATAAAAATGGTCATAACGTCTTTAATAGCTATTGAAATTGGACAAACTAGGGCTCATTGGATAGGTAATTGAACAAGTCGGATAACGGATCCGGTACAATATATGTGAGACTCTCTTTTAAGAACGAGTTTGTACTAAGTTTGGTCCAAATGATCAATAGGCATCACATGGGCCTATATAGATGAGTGAGTTTTAGAGGCCTTGGCTTCTATATGAGAATGTTTCTGGCACAAAAACTTATCAATTAGACTTATGAGTCCTATTAAATAGAATGGACATGAGTTATCTAGAAATTAAAAATAATTATTAGACTAATCTTAGGCATTAGTGGCAAGCAAAGGTTAAAATATCGGCCACTAGCAAGTATACCAAACTTTTCCAAAGCTTCTCAATTAATACAGTTCTTGGATTTGACACACTAAGATGTTTATGTCTGAATTATTTACCCACTCTTCATAAATAACTCTATTTCATTTTATATATAAAAAAAAAAAAACAGAGCCAAACTTTTTCAAAGGCTTCTAAATTAATAGAGTTGTTGGATTTGATAGGTAAAAGTCGTCTACCCGCCCCTTCTCTATTTGACAGGAGAAAAAAAAAGTGTCTTTAATGCAGTTGGATTTTATTTTGCTAAACTTGAGAATTCGAAAAACACGTGACGGTATTGTTTTAAGATGAAGTCAAATGGAGAAGTAAAATTCGAAAAATCAACAAGATTATGATATTTGATGATAATGAAAGTTCTATGGTACATTTTTGGAATGGACTTTGAAGTCTCACTTCTCAAAAATATAGACCAACCCATGTCAATGCCACCGTCAAAGATGTTTCAGTTTGGAGTAAGGTGCAGCACTTCGAAGCTTGATGAGCCATGATTATGTACAAAAAGCTCCCACTTCAGCAAATAATCAGCAATTTGTGAAAATCTACAAGAAAAAGAGAAACAAAAAGTTGGATCATTGGAGATTCTGATTAAAGATGGCTAGTGTTACTAATTGGGCTCTGTCGGGTCTAGGCCTTGTTCTTGAGCTAAGAAGTTAGGGCAGGATCACTAAATCCATTCCATTGAACCAAGCAACAATCCCTATCATGTTTCCAAGACCGACTAGATCAATCATTCATTTGGGTCAAAGTCCAGTCCTCGTCCATGCATTGGGCCCGTGGGCCAAATTTGGGAATGGCTTAACCTAAAGGGATTGGAGTGATGTCAAGGAACCTGTCTCAAGAAGTGGAGGAATCTTGAGTTTGTACATATCCCGCATATTTAGAAGGACTTAGATCTAGATTAGAAGTACTTACTGTTTGTACATTAGGAGCAGAAATTGCAGCATGGGAAACATGGAAACCATTTGCTTGCCGGTGGGTTTGGTGTTGCTTCTTGTTCTTGCTTGAATGGCTCTTGCTTTTGTGGTTGATCTGTGCCTCGCTCGTTATTCACATTTACTGAACCGCTTCTTCCTTCTGTCAATCTGTGAATATAAACATCAATTAGCATTCAAGGGTGAAACCACAAGTTTGACATTTTGAATGCAGAGAACCTCATGTGATAATTCTATGAAGAGTGACTCTTTGGAGCAGAGTAGGAATTGAACTCAGGACTCCCACTTTCTGAGAGGGTTTCCGACTATCACTTCAACCCGTTTTGATTATATGAGACGTATACTTAGCAACAATGTTTTAAACTTTTAATAATTGAATCCTAGGTTGAGCCATTTTTTTAATGGTTTGGTTTAATTATTGTTTGTGTATTTGCTATGTTAATATAGTTAAAGATGAGAAAGGAAGTCGTACATACATTGGAAATGCAAAGGATTGAGTGCTAGTTGTGCTTCCATCAGAAGGACGAGAGGCACTAATTCTCTTTTCTTTGTCATTGTGCTGGGCCAAAGAGTCTTGGGTGTGTTCATCAGCAGCAGCCCTGAGAACCTGTTTCATGGTCTCTGCATTTGCTACTTGGGTGGCACCAGGCTGCTCTGTACTCTCTCTTCGAACCATATTTTCATTACCCGGCCCATTTAGATTTTGAGAGGGTAGAAATGGACCGGTTGGGTTATACGGGTTCGACAATTCACCTGACCGGCCCAATAGAAATACATGATCTCTAGAGAAGCTAGAATTCCCCATGTGGATGCTGAACAATGATTCATTGGAAGCTACACTCCATTCCATAGGCGTCGTCGACTTACTCCTCTCAAATACAGAGGAAGGAATCCTGTATTGATCTGTTCCATTAGACTTTCCCATCACTTGATTCGGCGGCGATTGAGTGAGCCCAACAGCATTCGGTAACAAGGCACTTTCCATCAACATTGGATCCGACTGGCGTGAAACAGAGCTTATTCCATTCCCAGCATTGGATTGCGTAGCCAATTGAGCGTCACCGCGATGATTTGGGTCGGATTGTTTTCTATTGTCTTTATGGGCCATTGGTTTACTGAGATCACTTGCATCAAGTTGAAAGAGATCTTTCTCTGATGTAGATGAGGATGAGGAAGAAGCCTTGGCATGTTGAGTACCAGGACATTCCATGGTTGATCTTACACTAAAATCAGGCTTGTAAATCTTCTATGGTATAATATATTGTCGAAATTTGATCTCATGCTGCAAAAACCAAGAGAAAATGAAAATCATTGAACATATTTTTTGTGGAAGGAAATAATTTTCCAAGGATACCTTTGTCATTTAATTCTATTGTTTGGTACATGGGCCTTCTTTCTTTCTTTCTTTTTTCAGAAAATAAGTTTTTCCAAATGGCACATTTTTTTGAAGATCATAGTGTCCAGATCTCTTAGAGCACCTGACTAATCTTTAGAGCATGTGCAAACCTCTCTATCCATACATACACCTGAGTAAACTTACAGAGAGTAGTTCTTATATGTTGAGAGTAACTTGAATTCAAGACTTCTTGCATCTTGGTCAGATTCTTGACCGCCAAGCCAACCCTCATTGACAAACTTGAAAAAGGAAGTCAAATTTTGAATTTTGAATGGAAAATGGATCTCCATCCCTCACCCAAGGAAGATGGTATCTAATTTTGCACAAAAAATTTGATATCCATATGGTGATCATCCCTTGAACTTTCACATTGTAGCCTTTCAATCACAAAAAATGCCAAATATCGCCGAACATCCCCTAAGGCAAGAGTCCTTTATACATGATTTTTGGAGATATCAGAATCAAAGGGAGACACGATCTTAGGTTCGACTTCTCCTGTACTAACTTGATACAAAAAACTTGATAATAATGATTTCAATCGAAGATCCATTGAAAATCATCAACAAAAGTACAATACCAATCTCTAAATGCATAGTAGAATCATACATACCTATATTGTACATTGGTACTGGTTTTTGTCCCCAAACTCAAGATGCAGAGAAAACAATTGTGGATTTTGATCACACCTAACGTTGTAAGATTGAGGAGGTTCGAGTTTCTCCAAACGGGTTCAACTTCGTCTTCCAAATCCAAGGAATGGGTGACCTGAATTGTCTTGTTCCTTAGAGATCTCCTCAAAGATGGAAGAATCGAAAGAGAAATGGTAGAAGATGAAAGAGAGATGAAGATCGATGAAGGAGAGAGAGGGAAGGATCCGAAAAGAGCTCTCGGCCTCTTGACGAGTTTCTGCAACCTTTTACTTGTAAGTTGTTAAGTAAGGTGAATTGAGGGCAGTTTTGTAGTAAATTTAGACATGTAACCGTCCTTGGCTTTTAAAGGGTTGGTATATTGAAAGAGAAATTATCCGTTATAAATTAGAATACAAAAATTCACGTGACCATTGAATATGAAGGTATCATATTCTTTTTTAAATTCAGTTAATAATTCATTTTTTTTTAATTTAATTATGGGAAACGCAAGATATCGAGTGTAAAATCCCCATGGGTGAGCCCACTACTCCTAGAGCACACCAAGGTTAGACTACTGAGAGCTCGAATCAGCAATCTCCCTGCTTTCTGAGGTAGGAGGCAACCAATTGAAGCTACACCCATGTGGGAAGGACGCAACAATCTGTTTCAGGAACCGTAGGAGTCCTGAGTTCGATTCCTACCTCACCCAAAAAGGCCTAATTTTCATAAAGTTACTTGATGTGTGAGTAGAGAGGCTTGCACATATCTCGAACATTAGTAGGATATTCTAAGAGGCCTGGATACCTTGTCCTAAAAGAAATTCAATCTAAAGGCTATTATTAAATATTCATACGTAATTGTTATGTACTAATTCACAATAGATAATTTTAATTTTTCGTGTTAGAATTGACTTTGTTTTGTTTCATTTTTCTTTGTTCACGGTCTAAATCTTTGAAATTTAATTGACTCGAACTTCTATCAAAGTCAAATGACTCAATAATTTATTTATTGTTTTTTTTAAAAAAATTAGTCTTTCTTGCTTTCAAATATAACTTTTTTTAAATGATTTATATATTAATAGAAAAAGAGGCATTAGAGATGTATATACAAAGATCGCACAAAATAAAAAGAAATACAAAGATCCCACAAACCCAAAACATCTATGAAAAATACCTAAACCTGTATAAAAAGTAAAAAATTCCTTTCAAGCTCATAAGATGTCACTTGTAGATGACTTAGATTGATTGATTGAGTCCAGTAACGACCCATCCCGCTAGCACAATATTATCCAATTTCGGCCTAAACGGACCCTCACGGCGGTGACTCAACCTCAAATTTACTCTCAAAAGGCATTGTATTGAAAGGAGGAGTTTTCCATCTTATATCCCACGGCCAACACTCCCACCTGGATGATATGGGACTTTTCAAGAACAAATATGTGCAGGTATGCTTCATCATATTTGAAAGACTTATAGACTAAAAATTTGGTGAGATTATATATAAAATTAAAGTAGTTGCATTGAAATTAACTTAAAACTATGCTTTTAATTTGATTTTATTGTTATCAAATATTTTAGAAGAAAACTAACTTTAAAAACTCATTTTAAAAATAAAACTGTATTTATAATTTATGTTAAGTAAGAAAAAAAATTTAATGAAATATTTACAAAAAGTCATCTCATTGTCTCTTTCTAATTGTTTAATGTTTAGAACCATATCAATTACCTTAAAAATGTTTAAACTATATATTTATATAATATAAGAAGGAAGATAATTTATAAGAGGTAAGGTAATTAAGTAATTCATGATTTATACATTACAATATTATACATGTATTAAATTCTTATGTTAAAAGAGATCAAATATAAAATATTTCCAATTCTTTATATGTGCTTCTTCAACTGTGGAAAAATCTCACAATGGCTCCAATTGGAAAATTGGAGAGAATCCAATAAACAAATTACCTAATCAAAATTTATGTTCTAAAGATTATTAGGATAACATAAAATTTAGATAATTCACCCAATAATCTGAATAATTTGACCCAATTAAATATGGGTTAGTCCAAAATTATAATGGTAAAACCGAAATATAGTTCACTCACAGAAGAAATTTAAATCGATAGAAAAACTCACTTAGATATGAGATTCACATAGAATTTGACTGCACAAGGCTTCAAATTGAATTCTGTAAAAAAAAAAATTACAACAATTAAAATCTATACTAATATATAATTGTGAAGGGGTAATTTTCGTCCCTGCACACAACAATAATTACTTATTCCATTTCAAAAATAGCTTCCAAAAAATTATTATACTTTCCTTTTATATTCCTACATTAAATAATTCTTCCAAATTGAATTTCCACAATAATTCTGTTATCTTTTTTTGCATTGGCAGTTTTCTCTTTTTTTTTTTTTCTTTTCCTTCTTAGCAGAGGTATACATTGCATGATTCACACATAGAATTCGACTACATAAAGCTTCACATTGAATTTTTGAAAAACAATAAAATTACAATAATTAAAAGAAATGTAAAATTAAATTTAAGAAAATCAAATAAAAATAATAAAAACCGACCAAATTGGAAATCCAAATCATGAAATTGCCTTGACGTGCAAGGCCTTTTATTTATAGTGTTTGCATTACAAAAATGGATAAAAATATACTTTCTTGTTACTCTAAGATGTTAGGAATATGATATGTTTGCGCGGAATAAAATTGTTACAAAGTTATGGATCATAGCCCGATGATAAAATCAAGTAACAAGGACACCACACCATAAATCGAAATCTGAGATTTAAGTAGTTTAGCAAACACTTATCTACGTCCACAGAACAATATAATCTTTACTATAAGAGACGAGAGAACATCAATACAAGATACAAATTCAACTCTTTAAGTCCCAAAACCCTTATACAAAAACAAACCGTTGTTATCTACAATTATGACTGAATTAGTTGTCCTTCTCTGCTTTGTCGATTTCAGAAGAAACCTTTCTTCTAATTTACTCCCCGATGTGCTTCACCTTCTGATGTAGTACAACCCGTGGTAGACTTGATCCGGCCAACAAATTGTAAAACTAGGCCAACCCAATAATATTTCAATAGTTTTGGTTCTAATTTTGTTCAATTTCACTTCGATTTGCAAATTCAACTTTTTGAAAATTAGGTTTTTACATAATAAAATAGGAGGGTAGACATTTTTCTAAAATAACTTTTAAAATTGAAAGTAAATTTGATGAATTGTATCTGCATAAAATTTCCCCCTGAATCTCAATTTCTAGTTATTGAATTTAGTAGATAAGAACAAAAATGATAGATAATTTTGACTTCTAAAATCAAGTGATTTGAAATTGAATTTTAAACTAAAATCTTATCTACTTATATAACTCATCAGGTCCTGTTTCAATCCATATGGTTGATCCTTTAATGAGACAAAATAAAATTAAACTTGAAAAATAAGCATTAAATATTTTTAATTCTAATTAATATCTATAACACCCACTAGCGCTGCTGGGGTGTGGGAAAGTCCCACATTGTCTAGTAGGGCTGGATATAGAGAAGATTTAAGAGGTGATAGTCCCTCTCCTATCATGAGGCCACATGGCCAGGCCAAAAGCAAAACTGTGCAGGGTTCGTGGGGCTCAAAGTGGACAATATCGTGATGGGGTCGGGTCGGGTCATCACAAGTAGCATCATAGCATGGTTCAATGCCTATGTGTATGGACCCTTTGTCAGTGTGACATGATAGAGCCTGATGATGGCTTTGGTCTAAGGGAGGTGGATTGTAATACCCAGCGGCGGTGCTTGGTGTGGGAAAGTCCCACATCGCTCAACAGGGCTGTACCGAGAGGATTTAAGAGAGGGCAACCCCTCTCCCATCATGAGGCCTTTTGGGCTGGGCCAAAGCGGACAATATCGTATTGGAGTCGGGTCGGGTCATCACAATATCCATATAATTTTTTAAAAAAATTAAGAGTTGAAATTTGGGTGGGTTGAATCGGGTTTTAATAAACCCAACCCATATAAAAATTATTCAGTCTGGCTCAATCCAACCCGAATTGCTGACCCGATTTAACCCGAGTGTTAGACCTACTCAGCCCGAGTGCTATATTAATTTTTTTGAATGGATCGGGTCGGGTAGGGCTGGGTCAATTATAAAAAAGCTTAATCGACCCAATCCAAATTTAATTCGAATTTTTTTCCTTCAACCCAACCCGGCCCTAATTTTAAAAATATAAAACCTAACTCACTTGATTTCTCGGGTTGGGTCATGTGGTTCGAGTAAAACCCAACTTAAGTTTCAACCCTAAAAAAATTGATTTACCCATAAAAACAATTTAATTTTTGCTTTCAATATTTTTTTTTAATAGGTGAAAACCCGCAGATCAAATTAGCCGCCCCAATATTTTTTTTTTAACACGTGGAAACCCGCAGATCAAATTAGCCGCCCCAATATTTTTGCTTTCAATATATTCAAGCTGAGTTTGGATGTGTTTCCATTTTGTTTTGAAAGTTGAAAGTGATGGCACTTTCTTATTTAATGCATCGTTTGTAGAAGTGGACAAGGAAAGTTTCCTCCTCCGCTCACACCGCGGAGACTCCAGGAAAGCAATTGTCCACCTGTCCACGCTACAGCTTCCATAATACCGTATAAAGGGCTTCAATTCCGGTGACAGCCATTGCTAAACTTCTCCATCCAATCTTCTGAAACTCGGTGGCGAGCGAGCTGTCGGAATCTGAAAATGGCCGCCGATGGATTGATCCGATGCGTCTTTGAAGGGTGTATTTCGACCTACGACATGGAGATCGAGAGGCGGCCTTATCATCGCAATTGCAGCTGTGCTCTGCACAAGTCTAATAATCAGCAGCTCTGCTCCAAGCCCTTCAATCGGAATTCCAAGATCTCATATCCTGTTCGCCGATCATGGAGCGAGGGTTGTTTGGCCATGGCAGCTTCTTCCTCCTCTTCTCCACCATATTCTCCTTCTTCTTGTCCCCTCAAGGAGAAGACCCAACTGGCACCATCTAAAGAGGAGGACGGTATTTCGTGGGAGATTTGAATGGTGGGTCAGTCACCTCTCTCTGTTTTTTTTTCTTTTCTTTTTTTTCTTAAAATAAATGTGTTATCTTAGTTATGATAATAAAAATTATATATTCTTTTTATTACATGGTATTCCACTTTAGATTGGAGGTGAGATTAATCTCACGGATATACAAAACCACCTCAAGCCTCGTGCATCATATAAATCCAAGGATAATTTGTTATATTTTTGACAACTTTTTGATATCTTTTTGATTTTTTAATTGTAAAGTATTTTAGAACAACAAATTAAGACGAAAGATAGCTTTATTTATTTGATTCAAATGCATTGCAGTTTATATCTATTTGACTGCTGATTTTTATAAATTTAAATTTAATGATTAAAAATATTTTTTAATTCTCAACTTTAATTTTTTTTAAAAACCCTAATAATTATTAAGGAAGGAAACCTAGATAACAATGAAAATTGGGTCTCCTATATTAAGATTGAGTTTGTGATCATTACTCTAATCTCTTCGGGTTCTTATAAATACCTTTTTAGAAAGGAAACTTCATCTTCAACTCTAATTTCGAGTTTAGTAATTAACTTTAAGAGAAAAAAATAGAATCTAGAATTTCCATTTGAAAGACTCTTCTGTATCGATTGATGCTAAGAGAAAAATTAAGAATAGAAGGTTTTCAACCGTATGTGTTACATTGGAACGTTAGAATAGATTAGAGTTCTTATTGAATTAAGATTTTAATTTATATTAATATCTTATCAAGATATAGATTTATTAAGAGTTTGAGATTATCTATGGATACTCTATACATATGTGACTCAATCAAAGCTGGTTCAGAATTTACTGCAAAATAAACAACAATCCATTTATTTGAAAGTAGTCATGGAGCCATTTGCAATTTCTCTACCATATTCTCTATTTTTCTATGAGAAATTTAAATATATTATTTTCTTTTTAAAATTAAATCCAATCAAAATTTTGATCATTTGATTCATCCACAATGATGAGATGGATTGATTCTTAAATATAAAATTATTTATCTAATAATTTTTAACCTAAGAAATAAGGGTACAATGATACAATGGATCCCATTTTAGGACCATTTGAGAGTCTCCTTGATAACCTATTCATTCATATACTTTCTTTTTATCATAGAGTGGAACTCATCCTTTGATATGGGCTGTCAAAGTAGTAGCCATGTTTTTAAGCCTCACCTTTATTATGCCTATCCTATGTCCATATCAGGGTGAAAAAGATGGCCCGGCCGATATATCTCTCCTGCTTATGTTTTTTTTTTAAATATCGGTATTATTTTATTATTTTATTTTTTCTAAATTAAAAAATATAAAAAACTGAAAAAAAAAACTGTTTCAATTTTTTTTTTTGAAAATGTAAATATCAGCTGGTATTGGCCGATATCGGCCAATATATTGACTCAGGTCTATCACCGTTTTTTTTTTTTTAAATACCGATATTAATCATATCGGACCGATATGATTCGGCAATATATCGGCCGATATGAAGCCTGTACGGCCGATACACTACGTATCAGCTCATATGATAAGGGGCTTAAAATCCGAATCATATCGGCCGATACATTTCGTATCGGCCGATATCTGTACCCTGGTCCATATGAAACATGTAGTTCAAGTGACCATCCAATGAATCTTGCACATTCATTTACTTTATAGTTGGGATACCTTTAAAAGATCTAAAAGTATAAAAAATTCATAAAAATAGATTAAAAAAAAGAGGTTTTAGTATTAGTTTTGGTGAGTTAAATTGATTTATCATAGTTTTTCATGTCAACAATTAAAAATATAAAAAATTTATAAAAAAAATGCCTCAAATAGATCTAAAAGGATTTTAAAGTTGATTTGGTGAATTGGAAATATTTAGTAGGTCTTAACTTAGAAAAAGAAAAAATTCATGAAAAAAATGACTCGATGTATCTAAAGAATTTTAAAATTGATTTAGTGAGTTGAAAATATTTAGTAAATCTTAGTGGAAGTGTTAAGATTGTGCCCCTTATTCTCCACATGTGTGATATTGTCCGTTTTACCAACCAATCCAAGTCCCTTCATCCCTGCAAGGTCTTTTGGGCACACCGTAGTGTCGACTCACGGTTTTCAAAACATGTCACACTAGATGAGGGAGGTGACCATTCATATAAGTACCCAAGCTTTGTACCTCCTAGATAATGTGGGACTTTTTCCACCCATTCTCTATTGCGGCACAAGTGGCCCTTTTATCTGAGGTTGTGGTCGTCAGTCCATTAGGGTGATTAGTCCCTATAGATTTAAGGGTAACACTGGTGGAGTCCTCTCCATACTATCCTGGTTTGTTGGACCCCATAATTCAACAGAAAGAAGTCCAGTTTGTTTAGGGATGATCTCTGGTTATTATGCAAAGTTGTTGGGACCAATCTTATTAAAGGATAAAAAAGATGAAAGATAGATGGAGAAAGTTCTCTCAATTAAGACAGTAAAAAAGGAAGATTAATGATTGTAGGTGGTGCAGTGATCGAAGTGCTTCCTCAAAAAAGCACAAAAGAACGGTACCCGTTACCTTAATGGCTTATAGAAAATTTCTATTGCCAATTTTCTAAGCATCATTGAGTTATAATTGACAATAGCCATGTCCCATGTGCCTATCAACTCTTTAACTGAGCAAACATGTTAAATCATTACTTGGGATCAATTCAAGATAAAAGTGACAAATTTCTACAATAATGGCTATGCAGAGGAAATGGATTCCTCAAATTAAAATGACATATGTCTACTTCTATAATAAGTCAAAAATATGTGAACAAGGAAAGACTTCTAATAATTTCACCACTTAAATGGTAATTTTATAGTTAGAGGTGATTTTGTTAAATGTTATTGTTTGGACTAGTGGTAGAAGTAATCCTCATGAAAAATGGTTAATATTATGAGCGAGATAAGATATTTAACAAGGAAAAGAGTCATTCTCTTCAATCAGTCACGTGAGGCGACCAACAAATAGTGTTGTCAATTTTTTTTGGTGAAGGTTGTATGATCTAGAATTAAACTATAATTTTATAAACTCAATAATTTTTATTTCTAATTATTCTGTTATCTATTTTGATCCCAAGATATGTAAAAAAAATTAATTATAACTAATCAAGCTTTAAACAAAGATGTCTGGTCTTAAGAGTTGTATACAGAAAAGTATTGAAGTATTTCATTCATACAATCATGCACTCGTGTAAATAATTGTCTTTATCTTAATGAAACATTAGATACAAGCAACGGTGAATATAGATCCTTCACTGCCATACCACTGTATAATTTATGATGCCACCAACAATCGATTGCTGTCACATAAAGCAATTCAATGATACATTATCATTTTAACCATATGGCAATGTTTAAAAAATCAACTGGTAGATAAAACGGTCTTAAAGAAGAGGTTGGATCCAATAGGGTTCAACTGAGATTCAACTGCAGTAAACTCGATTAAACCTGTAGATATTATTATGACATCATTAATAATATTATTTAACTAATTATATTGTAATAAATATAAAATTTAAGATGTCAAACACAAAATGCATAAAATATAAAAAATTAATCTCACATTTTTATAAAGGCCACCCTTACAGAGACCCGGGTTTTCTTTCTTTAGACACTCGATTTCACTTAAAATCATTCACAGAGTTCATAAATTTAAGAATAGATGAATTTTAATACCTTGTTTGTAAACATAGTTCAGGAAACTCGAGCTGCATGACAGGGAGGCGATTTCTCGACCTCTTTTCATAAAACGGATTCTACTCGACTCAAGGGTAGAGGTCTAGTGGGTTAACGGAGCAAGGGGTCCCACACTCAGGTCAACAATTGGGTTTAAGTGCTAACTCGAGTTAAAAGAATCAGTTGTAACAAAATTATTCTGTAAAACCAAGTATAAAACTTTTGGATTAAAATTTTCAAAATAAAACGGAGTGTAATCGAATTTCTAATAAAACTCGGGAGTCTTAAAATCTTGTCAAAAAGTACACTTTTCTAAAAATTCAAAAAAAAAAAAAAATAGATTCTGAACAAAATTTAAATCTTTTTTTATAAAAACACGTTAAAATCAAAGACTCAAGAAGTAAGATTATTTTCAAACTTAGTACAAACTGGTGAGAGTTTTAAAAATGCTAATAAAAATGTGTCTCTACTAATACCCTTCTTTTATAGACGACTTCCATACCTGCAAAATCAATAAAATAACACACTAAAATCTACTTGACATTTCAAAGGGTTTTGAAGGTACGTAAGATATAACTTTTGAGACTTACATAACATGCCAACAAGTAATACCTCTACCCGATTGTTTGGGCTAGTTGTAGAAAGAATATTGTGAGCGAGATAAGATTCTTAACAAGGAAAAGAGTCATTCTCTTCAATCAGTCATGTGAGACGATCAACAAATAGTTTTGTCAATTTTTGGTGAAGGTTGTATGATCTAAAATTAAATTATATTTTTATAAACTCAATAATTTTGATTTCTAATTATTCTGTTATCTATTTTGATCTCAATATATGTAAAAAAGAAGAAGTAATAATTACTAATCAAACTTTAAACAAAGATGTCTGGTCTTAAGAGCTGCATTCAAAAAAGTATTGAAGTATTTCATTCATACAATCATGCACTTACGTAAATAATTGGCAACCATAATTAGGGTTCAACACATAAAGCAATTCAAGTTTGACTAGTGGATACATTATCATTTTAACCATTTGGCAATGTTTAAAAAATTGACTAATAGATAAAATTGTCTTAAGAACAGGTTAGATTCAAAAGGGTTCAACTGATATTCAACTGCAGTAAACTCGATTAAACCTGTGAATATTATTACATCATTAATAATATTATTTAACTGATTATATTGTAACAAATATAAAATTTAAGATGTCAAACACAAAATGCATAAAATATAAAAAATTAATACCACATTTTTAGTCAACTGCATCAACCTTTACAAACCGCTGATGCAGGAGTGAAGGAAGTCTACACGTGCTATTACACGTGCCATTATCAACTTCATAACTATGATCTACACGTGCGACGTGTGCATTAAATGATGATTGACCTTCTTGAGTTAATAACGTTGAATGCCAATGCTTGACTTATTTAATACAATCTCTCCCTTCTCTCATCTATTTATATATTGGAACTTAGAACACAATGTCAACAATCTCGTAAGTAAAATTAGATTAGATAAATTTAATAATTACAAAATAAATTTATAAGAATTTAATTTCATCAATATATATAATGAAATAAAATAAACAATTAAAATAAAGATTATATTAACTGTCAACTTTATTTTTTAAAATAAATAAATAATAAATGAAATTAAATATTTATTTTACAACCACAACACCAGCAATGTCTAACTTATTTTTGATAAAAAAAATTCAATAATAAATTGATATTATAAAATTTAAAGATTCTTATAATTTAATTATATCATATTAAAATTGCCCTTTACATGCTATAGAATAACCGTTAGTTCTGCCCCGTCATAGTGTGACTTTAGGCCTGTAGAGATTGGCCTTTTAAATCTTTGAATAGAATTTGTAAAATCTTTAATTTGAGTCATTTGGTTCGGATCTATTTATAAATGAGTACACTTAATAAATTTGATTATTGCTTATATTTATGTGCAACATATTTAATTATATACAGTCTAACCGTTTAATGAGTAATTCGGTATTGAGCTTCACTAGAAAAGTCTTTAACGTGAAAGGCAACAATAATAACCTTAAAATTAAGGTAAATTTTGTAATTTTAATCATGAGAATTTACATATTGTACTATATTACTAATGCACCGATTGGACTGAAACTTGGGCAGATCGGGCTGGATTTTAATAAATTCAATTTAACCCATATAAAAAATTATTGAATTCGATTTTACCCGAATTGCTGATCTAAATTGTTCAATCCAACCTAACGCGAATTGCTGGTCCGACTCAATCTAACTGATATATGAATTTTTTTTTCCTGCAATCACACAAGGCCTTACATGCAGATATTAATATACACAAACACGGAGACCAATATACACAATATACAATTCATACAGAGTTATGAGGTAGAGACTGATGTTTGCGCGTGTTTATCCAACTAAAAAGCCGATTAATCTCTCAGGACATGACTGTGTCTTATATTGCGTTTATAGACGGCTATGTCTCAGCTCCCAGACACTCTTTCATTCTTACATTTTGTATTCAGAATTGACAAATTTCATCCCTTATGTATAAGTAGTGTTAAATATCGCTTTTTGGTCTTATTTACGTTTTTTCCATCAATTTTAGTTCCATGGGTCCCATCATTGCTATAAGGTTACTAGCGTTCCAATTTTAGTGTTAAAATGCAATATGCGATGCATTAAAATAGTGTGGTTGAATATTTTTACTGTTATTCGTTCTTCATTTTTTTATAAATACCTAAAAAAAGATTTGAGAGTTGCCAGGGAAAAAAACACAAAAAACTGTCAATTTGAATTTTAAAGGTTATTGTTTTGAATATAGTTTAAATAACTTAATATGCATTTTATTCAAATTTTAGCTAGTGAAAAACTTTAAAACTTTATTAAATATTTTTAAGAAAAAATATATAAATGATTTTAAAATATTTTAAAAAAAATATAATGTTCAAATAATTTTCCAATATTTTATGAAATAATTTTTAACACATAAAATGACATATATTTCAATAAGTGGAAAACAATAGTAAAGTGTAGCTTTCAAAAGATAAACAAACCAACCACTAACCAACGCTAGTAAAGAAATGCAGAGTCTCCTTGGCTTTTGGAAAGTGATGTATCAATGTGTGTTATGTAAAAGAGAACGTTTTTTCTTCACTCATTGGTGATAATCTTATTTTGGCCCTGTTAAAAATATTTTATAAATAAATACATATGAGCATTTATTAAATCCCTAATTATAAGTGTCAAATCAAATAATATACAGAGTATTTGATTGAAGAGAACACTGGTTGCAGAGTTCTACTCTGATCGAATAAATGTTTTAAAATTTAAAATCAACGATTAAAATAAATTGTTCTGTTTAAATTTTTAATCTAACAATAATAATTAATTCTTTATAAACTTAAACTAAATAAAAGTATACTTTGCTTAACATGGATGAATTTGAAAAGAAAAGTGTGATTTGGGACTTTGATATTATACTAAAACACAAATTCAAATGAAATCTATGGATGTAATCAATCTTATCTCTGCATAAAATAAAATATGGACTCAAAACTAGAAGAGATTCTTGTTATATAAAAATGAAAGTACAAAATCTCACCGACCTCTTTGAAAAGACAAGTCTCACTATATATCTCACTTTCTCTCTTGCATGGAACAAGTCCACGTGCCCCCTCTCCTCTCCCCATCTGGAATCCTTATTCCTTAAAGCCTAAGAATGATGCGCGCATACACCATTCACTTGCCACATATATAATACTACAAAATAGTAAAATACCCACCCATCCTTTTCCTGCCATCCAAACAAAAATCTTCGCCACGAGGGAAAAAAATAGAAAATCGGGAAAAGGTGATAGAGATCGGTGGACCAGAAGGGAAAAAGCAGAACACCACCGCCTCTATTTCAGTTGAAACAACCAAGACCCCCTTATTTCATTCTTTCATTTTTTTTATTCTTTGCTTATACACGGCACTCTCTGTGTATACGCTCTTTCCATTCTTCTTTCCTTCCAATCTCCTCTTATTCACTGGGGTTTTTTCTTTTCTTCTTAGACGCTTGCAGAGACGCCAAAGCTTTATTTTTTCTCGCATTCAATAGCTTCTACAAGGACGAAATGGCAATAGATCAGAACTCAATCGCCAAAGATCTCCGTCCATTGAATTTGAATCGGAATGCTGCAGATGATTCTCCTCTTCCCGAGGGCTTCTTCCCAAGCCCGGGGTACCGACATGTTTATGGCGGTTTAGGGTTAGGGTTTGACAATACCAGATCTGCAATAAATGCTGGGGGGTCAGGGTTGGGGTTTGCGGATGCAGCGTGGACCCCGCAATCGTCCAGTGCTGGTGAGGAGGGCTCCGACGAGCCTCCGTCGAGGAAGGTGAAGTTCTTATGCAGCTTTGGTGGCAAGATTCTGCCACGGCCAAGTGATGGGGCGCTGCGGTATGTTGGTGGGCAGACGCGGATAATTGGAGTCCGCCGTGATGTGGGGTTCCAAGAATTGGTGCAGAAAATGGGTGATGCCTGTGGGCAGCCTGTTGTTATCAAATACCAGCTGCCCGAGGAAGATCTTGATGCACTCGTGTCAGTTTCTTGCACTGAAGATTTGGAGAACATGATGGAGGAGTATGAGAAGCTGACTGAGAGCTCACAGGATGGCACGGCAAAGCTGCGGGTATTCTTGTTTTCAGCCTCTGAGCTTGACCCATCTAGCGGTGTGCAATTTTCTGATCTTTCGGACAGTGGCCAGCGATATGTTGATGCTGTGAATGGGATTCCCGAAGGCGTATGCATACTCCGGCGGAAGGAGAGTGTTGCAAGTGCGTCGTCCACGCAGAATTCTGATGGGTTGATGAGTGGTGGGGACGCTGTGGATAGCTGTGCACAAGTGGATAGTGGTGGTGGTGATGGGGCATCGCCAGTGTTGCTTTCACCGACTGGGATTGTATCTTCAACGGGTTATGACAGTGGGAGATTGATGTATGTGCCTCCTACCACTGCAACGGTTGTTGAGTCTTTGCCAATGAACCTTGCCCCCATCATAACGGGTCATTCACAGACGTACTCTTCAGCTGGATCCGAGCCTGAAACTGATAGGTCGGTTCCTGCAACAGGGCAGCCATCGCCACCATTCAACCCACCTCCTTCTGTTGTCCATTTTCACCCTCTTCCGGCCTATCTACAGACTTATGTGAATCCTCACCAAGGTACATTCAACAGGGTCGATTATACATATAATTCTTCTCAACTTGGTTACACAAGCCCTCATCAATTGGGGCTTGCTAGACCCGTTCACACGCACCCTGACCACCCACAGCAAATCCCATCTCATCATCAATTTGTGTCCATGGTGCATTCACCAGTCACACCATCATCATCTCAGTTGAGCGTAAATCCTAATACAGGTCAACGACAGTTTGTGCAAGTGCAGCAAATGTCACGGGTTGATCCTTATCTAGAAGAAACCTCATTTGGAACACGGGTTGTTCAAATTCCCCCCGATCCGAGCTATAAGGCCTTCCAACCACAGCTGCAACCTTCAGGTCCACTGTCTTGCCAAACTGTTGAACCGTACAATTGGTGTCAGATAGCACCTGTGCCACCACGTGATCATCTCATATCTGCTGAGGGATGGGCATCTCAACCTCATCAAGGGATGCCACTTTTGCAGCCTGAGAAAGTTCTGAGAACAGAGGACTGTTACATGTGCCAAAAAGCATTGCCCCATGCACATTCGGATACTCTGCTTCGGGAGCATGATAACTCAGGAATTACAAAGACCATTTCAGATACAATTGCTGTCTTACAGACTCAGCATTCGGATGAGAGCATGAGATCTGGACTTCAGCAGACAGTAGCAGCAATAGGGCCAGAGGGCACAGTAGAACAACAACAAAATGAGCGAGCGTTGGGTGTCGAAGCAAATACACTTGGTTTTCAAGGAACAGGAATTCCGCCGAGGTTTGCTGGGCATATGGATTCCACTGTTCATGAGGTCACTGCACCTCAATTAGTGTCTTATGGGTTTTCTCAGATGCCTGAATCGCTTCCCGATTGCCCAAGGACATTAATTCCTCTGTCTGTGGTAGGTTTACAGGGTGATGGACAGGCATCTTATGGTATGTACGTAGCTAATCTTCCTCAATCTCCCAATGAAGCTGTGCGACAGCAGCCTGCAGCAATATCTCAATATAACCAGGTCAAACAAGACTTGTTGACGAACAAAACAGTTGGCACTGACATTCCTCCAGTGAGACTTGTGCCTTTCCAGAATACAGGAACCTTCAATTCCTGGTCAAAATGCTGATTTTCTTCCCAAGGAAGATAAAGGAGTGGGAGTTTCACACGATCACATTAGACCCATTGATGCAAGGATAGAAGCGCGCTGCATAAGCCCATCTGAGGTTTCTATTGTTAGTGAAAAGTACATATCACAAATCAAACCCAACATCAGTTCCCCAAAGGATGTAGTGCCAGAAAATTTGCTGCAGGGTGGCCAGTCTGCCATGCAGTTTACAGAACCTTTAGCACTATCGAGTGTAAATATTGCTAGAGAAGATATGCCAGACAACAGGCCACAAATTGCTGGTAAGGAGATGCATCTGACTGGTTCCCTTATCATGCCTGGCATTGTTCCTGATGGAAATTATATTAAACTGATTGACCCCTTGCCATCTTCTTTAGAGATAGGTGGCTTGCATTACATGCGTTCTGAAGAATCCAGTCCAGTGTCACAAACAATTGGAAATGCTGGAACATACCAGAATGTCAGAGCTGGTGTTGAGCCTCCACTTCCTAGTGAAATGTGGCATGGTAAGCCTGCATTTTCATGCAATGACCCAATCGCCCCTGCTGGGGAATGGAAACATGAAGCTTTACAGTTCCAAAGCAGGAGGTTTTTCAATGACATGGCTGCTCCTGCCAAGGATAATGCACCATTTTCAGCATTAAATATGAGTGCTACTAATGGGATAGTGGGGGACAATCAGGATCCTTTGACATCAAACTCCCTCTTTAGCAGCCAAGATCCTTGGAACTTGCGGCATGAGATGCATTTTCCTCTCCCAAAGGTTTCCAAGGTGCCTAGCCGAGAACTCTTAGATCGCAGGGATTCAAATGGTGAAAATCGTATGGGCAACAGTGGTCAGCCAGGTCCAACAGTTCAGAGAGAGGAAGGACATTTTCATCAGCCATCCGAAGGTCTAAGCAAGGATATGTGTTCAGAAACTGCAGAGTCTGTCAAAGGTAAGAGGCATCATAATTCTGGGATTTTTTTTTGTTTTAATGTTGAAATTTTAAAAATGACATCGTAATTTGAGTTTCTGTAACAAAATTTCTTTGATGAATATAGAAGTCTTAGAATACCAAACAGCATGAGAGATGCATATCTGTAATTTATTAAAAAAATGTATGGAGAAGCCTCCAACACTAATCCATATGATGTAGGGAAGAAGAAATATGTCCAATGAGTAACATGTGGCTCTACAGACCCATAATCAAAGAATTTCTAAGAACTCTATGCTAGAAAATCCCCCACCTTGTTCATGCTTCTTTAACATAAGAGGTTTGACTGATATTCAATCACATAATGGCCTATTGTGCGTGAATTGCAAATTGGGAGATATTCTTCGGAGAAAGGGAGGGGTTGTCTAGTGTTTGTGCAATAATTAAAAAAATCGTAGGTAGTAAAAGAGAAGGTAAAAAGAAAGAGAAATAAACACGTAGGCAATATTGTTAAAATTGAAATGTATCGTAAAATCATTTTATATCTTTAATTGCAAATTGCATGTCATAGATTGTAGAATCATAATATTGTATTTTAAAAATATATAAATATATAAAAGAACATAAAAGATATCTAAAACGTAATAATATAAGCAATTCTTCAATTTTCTTTCAATACTAAGTGAATATTCATACTGATTGAAGAATGGAGTAAAACAATATATAATTATTCATTGGAGCACAAATTTTAAAGTTCCAACTTTCAAAAGTATGATACCAGTATTTACTCCAACTAATGTTGCAAAAGCCAACAATTCAAGTCTTGAAAACTGTCAAAATTGAAAATTCCATGCTTCCAAATTCCAAATAGCCCCGTAACTCTATAATCCATTGGAATCATAAGATTTGTAAACCAATACAAATTATTCCTCTCGTCAAATGGTACAAATCATAAGATACAGATCAGAAGTCCTTTGGTCATTTCATCCAAAAATCAACTACCATCATGCTTTTGAACTTAATCTCTTAGATAACCTCTTCACCATCATATCATGCTATCGTTTGGGCTTAGGAAAGTAAAAACCACCATGGAAGCTTTTATCACTTAAAATGGAAATTAGGAAGCTAAGGAGGAGAACAAAAGGTGTGTGGACTTTTTCGCAAAGAGTGGGATGACAAGAGATGCTTTGTTTCTTGATTTTTCTTTGGATTAAGGAGACTCTTTGGTTTATCTAGATTGTATGTGTTGTAGTCACAGGGTGAATGTGAGACCCTAACCCGTTTGGGGGGCCCACGCCTGAGACCATGGAGCTCCAAGGCCCAGCTAAAATATAGCCAGGATGGAGCGCATGGCATTGGGCGTGTGGGAGTAAGCCCCACATCGCCAGTGAGGAGTGTTTCCCTCTGTATATAAGAGGTGTGCTCCCTCCCATAAAGCATAAGGCCTTTTGGGGGGCTCCTCTTCTGTGGGGTCCTCAGAGCAAAGCCTTGTGGGCCTAGTTAAGGGGACCAAAGCGGACAATATTGTGCTGGGAGGAGCGGGTCGTTACAATTGGTATCAGAGCACGGTTTAACTCTCGGACTGAGGATGTTGGCTGGTGCGTGTTTAGTGGAGCCGAGGGCGGCTCTGGTCTTAAGGGGGGTAGGATGTGAGACCCAAGCTCATTTGGGGGGCCCACGCCTCAGACCATGGAGCGCCAAGGTCTAGCTAAAATATAGTCAGGATGGAGCACATGGAGTTGGGCGTGTGGGAGAAGTCCCACATCGCCCAGTGAGGAGTGTTTCCCTCTGTATATAAGAGTTGTGCTCCCTCCCATGAAGCACAAGGCCTTTTGAGGGCTCCTCTTTGGTGGGGTTCTCAGAGCAAAGCCGTGCGGGCCCAATTGAGGGGACCAAAGCGAACAATATTGTGTTGGCGAGAGCGGGTCGTTACAATTTGCCAGGACGGAGCGCATGGCGTTGGGCATGTGAGAGAAGTCCTACATCGCCTAGTGAGGAGTGTTTCCCTCTGTATATAAGAGGTGTACTCTCTCCCATAAAGCACAAGGCTTTTTGAGGGCTCCTCTTCGGTGGGGTTCTCAGAGCAAAGCTGTGCTGGCCCAGTTCAGGGGACTAAAGTGGACAATATTGTGCTGGCGGGAGCGGGTCGTTGTAGTGAATCGTGATATCCATAAAATTGAATTGAATGAATTGTTTTGGTGAGTAATTGATTCCATGTATACCCTACATCCCTTTGACAAGTGCAGTCCATACACCCCCCTCTCTCCTTCCCCTCCTTTTGGGGTTTTCTTTGGTGGCTTATCCACTTCGCTTAGGAATTTTGATTAGTCTTTCGATGGAGTCGTGGTGAGGTCATTGGTAACTTGATCTATGAGCGCAATTGATATTTGAATTCTTGACATTGACAAAAACTAGAAGGTCCTTTCATTTTGGACCTATCATTAAAGGAGGGAATCCGGAATATTGAACTTTCTTAACATTGGAGGGTGAATCTAAAGGGTTTGGTTTAACCAAACTTTTGGATCCATCCTCAATGGAATGAATCTAAATATGATTTTGGAAGGAGTGGATCCACAATGGACCCTCCCTCTTTGGAGCAAATGCAAAGTGGAACATCTCTATAGAGCAAATGCGTGGATCCTCTCTTTGTGGAGCGAATCCAAAGTGGATCCTATTTCAATGGAGTGAATCCAAAGTCCCAAGTCTGTCAAACTTGGGGCCAACCCACATGTTATTGGGTTGGGTTTGGGCCAACCTGCATGCCATTGGATTGGTTTTGGGGCCAATCTGTATGCTATTGGACTAGGAGTAGGCTAACTTGTGTGAGCATGGGTTGGATGGATCGTTTTATTTATTTATTATTAATCTACTTGCTCGCTCCGTCCCCTTTCCATTTTCTTGACGTTTTTCCCTTGAAATTTTTATGCCTTTTTCTTCTCTTTGCCACATATGCCCAACTAGTTTCGATCTGCCATGATTTGTTCTATTCAACTTATGGATCAACTGATTCTGGATATTTGAAGTGCAAAATTTTGCTTGAACATATGCATTATTTGTTGTGTTCTTTATGGGTGTAGGTCCTACATTGGACACTACGGTATATATGTACAGCCTCCTTGTTAATGACATTCCATAGTCATTGAAAAAAAAATCACTACTTTCATGTGCTGTCTCAATTCCTTTCCTCAATCACTTTGATACCCTGAACCACCTCCATATCAATTGGTCTTGTCCTAAAAGGCCACCCATACTCTACTATTCTTTGCCAGTGTTTCTGAAGAGATAAATCCATATGACATAAGGACAATACTCTAGCCACAGTGCTGTCATTATTTCACAATGCATAGAAACACGATCCTGCCTCATCCTGAGTTCTAAATATCAGCTGACATTGAAGTATTGGCCTAAAAAAACTAAATTTGGGGTATTGGCCGATGTCTTCATTCATTCCATGTTTCTACCATGTTTATACTACTGATGTATAGCTAATATATTGTGTGTTTCATAATGGCATATGAAAAGTCTGATAAACATTGATCAATATTCGAATCTTAAGGTCTCCTATGAATTTCAACAGAGACTTAACTTTGAAGAACTAGATGGTTAACCCTACTTCACAGGATTTTATGGAAACTTTCTAGTCATTGCCATCACACAAAATGCTTCCAACCTTGGAGGAACCAAACCCAACCCTTCAAAACAACCGAGTATGTTGCTTGATATCCATTTCTGAAAGGGGTTCTTTGAAAAAAAAATTCATAGAAAAGTCTCCAAATGTGGGTTCATTTGCCAAATTCCTCCTATCTAATCTCATTCCTAAACAAAGAAACTGTTGATAAATCAGTTTCAAGCAAAAAGAATATTGTTGCAAATGCTAGGTCTGAAAAGACTGACATTCTCGATATAATCCAACTTGAATAATGACTTTGAGAAAACAAAACTTTGTATGATTTGAATTCTCCCTTCTGTTGTTATTTTTAAGCATTCAGTGTTTAGACTTATAAAAGGCTTATTTATCTACAACCAACCTATACAAACTTCCATATGCTGACGTTAAAGCACTTTTCCCACCTTGTATATCATCCCAAAAGCTTGTCTGAGAAACCCAATTTGACTATGAACTTCTTTCCTTATTGAAAGACTTGACCAGTTGACCCTACATGATTAGATTGTACCCTGTGCCACCTTAATTTCTAAAATTAACTTCCTGACATGTGATTTGACAATCCTGCCCTTCTTGATTTTCAATGCCCCCACCAACACCTTTTTCAGAAGGCAACTTGCCCATGCAGTGCATATTGTCAGAGTCAAATACACGAGTGTTACTCGTACAATCAAATGTAATGCTGGGTTGCTGTCTATAACTGATGTTCTACATCTGAGAGTAGAAAAGCAATGCTTAGAAAGTTGACCCTAGATAATGACAACGACAATGATGGTGTTGGTGGTGGCGGTAGTGATACATTTTTTCAAAAACTACTTGCAGCCACAATTATTCTCTCTCTCTCTCTCTCTCTCTCTCTCTCACACACACACACACACACATACACACACACAGAGGGAAAAAAGAAGAGAGCACTTCTCCAAGATTCACCTTCAAACCAATGTTTAAGAAACCAATACTTGTGATCGACTCTTTTGAGTCAGGGAGTTTTTATTTCTTCTTTATTGTTTTCAACAACTTTGGCAAAATTCAATTAACCTCACTAACTAGCTCAGTTGATATCTTATTTCAAATCCATGAAACATCGGATCAATCTGGGTTCTGCTCTGAACCGTGTCAGAACCCCCTTTATTATCATTACATCACAATAGTTCTTGGTAATCAAGCACATCTTGCAGCATTCACTGATTTTGATCTGCCAATTGTCAAAAAGAGAATGCTGAAAGAGATTTCACAAAACCAAAAATTGGAACTTGAGCAAAATTGCCAAAAGAATTGAGCAAATGATCACGGTTCAAAATGTAAATCAGTAACCTGAGGAAAAGATGCTGGAATTTGGAGATCGGATCTGAAATCTTGGAACTCTGAATCCACAAAATGGAGAGAATGAAGAAAACAGATGAGGAATTAAGAAAAGAATCTTGAGGATTTTTATGGTATGATTTTGAAAGGAGCGTTTTCCTTTGATATCCCAACCCCTAACTCCCTTTTTGTCATTACTTCCTCTAATGATGCATTTCAAAATAGTAAAAATGCTATCGACAAAGCGGAGATAAATTTCAACCTCCCCCGTGGCCTAACTTGAATTTTCTTATTTTCCTTGACTCTCCTACCTTTTGATATAAACCTACAAAAACCTTCTGCAATAGAAAGCAAGGGAGCATCATGGATATTCTTGCCTCAGAACCCTAGGAACTCGTAGTATGTGAATAGGCTACCTGTAAGCAGTACGCAAAATGAAGATGTTGAAAATGCATTTAGTATCGCTATACCTATTATATCACAAGGACAGAGGTGCAAGTTTGTTTCAAATGTGTACAATAAAATGACAACTTTCAAGATTATGTATACATACATACATATATATGTATATACATATACAGATATATGTATATATATATATATGTATGTATATATGTATATACATGTATACATGTATATATACATGTATACATGTATATATACATGTATACATGTATATATACATGTATACATGTATACATGTATACATGTATGTATACATGTATACATGTATGTATACATGTATACATGTATATATATATATATATATATGTATGTATGTATGTATGTATCTATCTATATACATATGTGTATATGTATAGATATGTATGTATCTATACATATATATATATATATATATGTATGTATATCTATGTATATATATATATATATATATATATATATATATATATATATATATATATATGTATATATATGTATGTATATATATGTATATGTATGTATATATGTATGTGTATGTATATGTATGTATGTATGTATGTATAGATACACTTAAATGTGTTTATCTGTGCTTGACAGAAACATGTAGAAACCATTCTAAAATAATGTGTTTGATGATCTTATAGAGAATGGCTTACCTTCATTTATTCCTAATTTGATGTCCTTCACTTTTAAAGGGTCAGCCGAAGAGCAAATCAAGCAAGATCTGCAAGCTGTTGCTGAGGGTGTTGCAGCATCTGTTCTCCTATCATCTTTACCAACTGTGCCAGTCTTTACAGGTCAGGAAAGGAATGAGTCCACTGAAGCCAAAAAGCGAAATGAATCTACTGGTGAAGCTAACCAAGACAGAGAAGTTTACCAAAATGATATTGAGACACAGAATACAGTAGCACAGGTGATACCAAAATCATAATCAAGGGTGAATTTGGTTTTACTGGAACCTTGAATGCTTATTTTGACTGATAGAGTGCTTATCCATGTGTTTGAGAATTATAAATTACGTCATTTGGTATACTTTCTTCTGACACACCATACCCGATATTGGCTTTCATAATGATTTTGGGTGAGACATAAATTTGAGAAATATTGCACTTAATATGGTGCTTGATTTGGGTTTTGTCAGAAGCACGGCCAATTTGCCAATTATGCCAGAATATTTGAGTATCTTGTATTATGGGCTATTTCAAAAAAAAAAAAAAAAAACAAATCTTGTGTTATGGCATCATCCAAGTGAAGCTTAATGCATCAGGAACTTAATGTTTATTTTATTTTGTATGGTGATCTTGTTGGCTTCTTTTCCAATATTGTTTAGGACGTCAAGACCAAGTTTCTGGATAAGACAAATCCTAGTTTGGGACCCATTGCAGATGGCATTAACCGCCTACAGGTTATATACCATGATTTTGTCGTTAGCTGTCATATGCTTCTGCAGAGTCTGTTGATTATGTTATTTCCTTCTCATTTCTTTTTTTTTTTCCTGGAAGATTATCAAGAATAGTGATCTTGAAGAGTTGCGGGAACTGGGTTCTGGAACATTTGGTACTGTGTATCATGGAAAGTGGAGAGGTACTGACGTTGCTATAAAACGGATCAATGATAGGTGTTTTACTGGGAAGGCATCAGAGCAGGAGCGGATGGTTGGTGCTTTTCAACCATGTTGACAGCGTTTCTTCTTGTTACTTTTTTATATTTTTTAAGCTCATTTTCCTGTTCTCATGGTTTCGTTATGCAATTAGAGGGATGACTTTTGGAATGAGGCATGCAAGCTTGCGGACTTGCACCATCCAAATGTTGTGGCATTCTATGGTGTTGTCCTCGATGGTCCTGGTGGGTCAGTGGCCACTGTAACGGAGTACATGGTCAATGGTTCTCTAAGGCACGCTCTGCAGAGAGATGATAGGTAAGCTTTTGACTTTGTTCCTCATTCTTTGTGAGTATTTCCATAATTCTGGGATAGATGTCCTGATTAAAAAAAATCATTTGGTTTGAATGTCTTGCATATTTTGGGGCATGAGCGAATGGGATTTGATTTATCACTAGTTATTATCATCAGGACACTTGATTACCGGAAACGTCTATTGATTGCAATGGATGTGGCCTTTGGGATGGAATACTTGCATGGGAAGAATATAGTACACTTTGACCTAAAAAGTGACAATTTACTTGTCAATCTAAGGGACCCTCACCGTCCAATATGTAAGGTTAGTAGTTTTTCTTTATGCCATAAAATTGGCTTTGATTTTCTACAATGCCATTTGGAAGTTGTATTTTGTTTGTTCAGATGGTTTGTCAAATCCTGAGCTAGTTTATGTTACTAATTTCAAACCTATGGTTTCTTGGTTATTGATATTGATGAGACCTGATTTTCCTGCTCTTGATCTGGGTTGACTTGAGAATAGTACTATGCATGGGATCTTGGTTACTGATGTAGTTTATCTATATCATTGTAAATTTTGATATACATGAAAACATTGTAAAATGATAAATTTAGGCAATATAATTGGGACTATAAAGGAAGATGACCTAATCATGTATCAATGAAACTATCTATGGTTGTGAAGCAAGATATGAATATACAAACTCATTATCGAAGTTGCAGATTCGTGGTTATTTCTTAGATTCATGAGATAATTTTTAATCAAAAAAGAAAAAGAAAAAACTAGTAGCAAATTGATGATCATTCAAGTTGCAAAACGAAACATGCAACATGGTCAGCTTTATTTCATGGGGAAGAACTCTTCTAAATTGGATGGTTTGTGGTCTACTTTGAATCAATATTCTTATATTAAAAAGTCATAAAATTGTTTTATGTCTTGAATCCTAAACCATGATAATGAATTGGGAATCATAAATTATAAAATCTTAAAAGTGAGTAATTTGTCCTGCAAAAATGTAGACATGTGAAATAACGTAAAAGATATGAAAAAATAAATAATATGAGAAAATCTTGAACCTGCTTTCAATATCAAGTCAAGGTGGAGCTACAAGAGAATGTATAAAAAGTTAAAGCTGCATAGCTAACAAGTATTATTGCAATGCTGCTCGATTATGATGGGATTACGATGGTCTTCAGCCGGCATATTAGATATCGTGCTTACACTGGTGTTGATATTCTTTTCTGGACTGATAGATGGTTATGTAAGTCATCTCTGGCTTATAAGTTCCATGTGCTATTTTCCCTGGTAGCTAATAGAGCTTGGTGCCCTCAATTTAGAAACGGGTTAGAGGACTGGATGATGGAGGGGCGGCTGTCTTTAATGGATCTTCTTAGCAATGTTTTTGCGGCAGGAAGCAGAAATGATAGAAGAATTTGAATCTTGATCCTCATGGGTATCTCAGTGTCAAGTCCTTTTGTAGAAAGTGATGTTCGTTGGGGAAGTCCCTCGTGTTAATCCAAAAATCTAGAAGGGTGATACTCCTTTTAGGGTGAAGGTGTTTGGGTGGCTTGCTGGTCTTGAGAAGATATTGATGATTGATCATTTGAGACATAGGAGAATGATTATTGTTAATGCTTGCCCGTTATGCCTGTCGAATGTGGAATTAGTGAATCATCTCCTTATTCATTATAGTTTTGCATCTTAGATCTGGTTGCACTTCTTTCAGCTGTTAGGTATTGCTTTCTGTGTACCAAGAGCCTGGTTTGAAATGTTCAATGAAGCAGTGATTTTGGATGGTAGTTCTTTTCGAAGAAACCTGTGGAAAGTGACATTACTCAGCATAGTTTGGTCTATTTGGTTGGAAAAGAATAAAAGGGTCTTTCAAGGAAAGGAGTCTTCCGAATTGCAAGTTATAGATGTGATTAAGTTTCGAGCTGCCTGGTGGATTGTGGGTTTTGGACATGTATTGGGGGATAAATATTTCAGATATAAGTAGGGATTGGGCCTCGGTGGATTATGTTGAGCCCAACTTGGTAGCCTTAATGTAGGTTCCTTGGACCCCTCAATATTTGGGTCTCCTTAAGCTAAACTTTGATGAGAGTTGTGCAAGTGATCATGGTCTAGCAGTGATGTAGCACGGGTGTCGACCTAAAAAGTCAGAATCTCGCCCGAATTGGAAACCCGGTCAAGAATCGAAAAGATCCTGGAAATTTCTATTTTATTTATTTCTATTGCTTTATTTGTAAGATTAGATTTATTAGGGATTATTTCTATTTTATTTTTTATTTTTATTGCTATTTTTAGTTTTTGGGTTTTCTATAAAAATCCCTTCTTATCATTGTAATTAGTATCTTTTGAATAATGAAAATTTGAGTTGTCTCCTTCCCCTCTATGGGTGCACTCTTCCTTCTCTCTTCCCCATGTGGATTCATGGCTTCTTCCTCTCTTCTGATTCCCTGAGTTGGAGTTCCAACCGATCCTCTTCTCTGTTATCTTCTTCTTCCTTCTTCTCTTCTGCGGTGTGATCCATAACCTACAGATCTCAAGACTGTTGTGCCGTGCCTGCATCTTGCTGCAGCTGATCGACTCTGGTCTTCAAGAAGCGACGCCTTGCTGCCCCTGCTACTGCTATGTCGCTCATAGCCTCTGTATCGTCTCAAACAACTCCAGAGGCCTTACTCTATTCTTCATCTTACCCTTTTCTTTGCTTCCTTTCCTTACCTTTAATTACCCCATCACCTTTTTATCATCTTGACCAAATCCCCACCAACCCATAAAGCCAACGTCCCATCTCCCATATCCTTTCGTCCATTAGCCAACCCATTACCCACCATATTAAAGCCTTTGACTCACTTTTGCCCAATTGACCCGTCTCCATTCAAAACCCATTTAACCCACCTAAATTTCCAATAAAAGCACCATTAAATCGATTTAATCGAGTCAACTCACTCGATATTAGCCTTTTGACCGAGTTACCCTTCATAACTTGAACCCGATCCTACCCACTGCATCAAGCAGGCTATGGTGGGATTAGAAATCACTTCGTAGAGATTCAGATTTCTTTTGGCGGTCCTCTTCCCAATGGCTCAGTGATTGAAGCAGAACTTTATGTATTGTGGATAGGTATCATTGAGATGGAAGAGTTAGGGGTTGCAGGGAGTACTTTAGAAGCGGACTCTAAGGTCGTCGTCGGTTGGGCCTTGGGTTCTGTTTGTCCCTGGTTCTATCTAGATAAAATTGAGAGGATTCGTCACTTGATCGCCTCTTTTGGCTTTATGGTCTCTTGGGTTCCAAGAGCTGCCAATTCAACAGCTGATGAAATGGCGCGCCAAGGTTTGTTTATGTCTTAGGCAGTTGTCAATAGGATCATGTAATCTTTTGGGGGGTGCCGTTTCTTGTAAGGGTTTATGGTGTTTCTTGTAAGGGTTTATGGGGTTGGCGGGCTATTTATACCCGGTTGTGTGTTCCTTTGGTTGTAAAGTATTTTTTTTTTTGTGAATAATACAGTTACCTTTCAAAGTATATATATATATATATATGTATATATATATATATATTAACTATTTCATTGGAATTCAATTTTCAATGTCCCAAATTCCAAAAGCACATACTGGAATTACTTCAACCAATGTTATAGAATGGCCAACAATAGGCCACTAAGCTAAAAAACCTCGAAAAATGTGAAGGCCATGGGCCTTGAAGTGATTGCTAGAAAACCCATCAAAACAAAAAGTAATAATTTGAAAAATTCTTGAATTTTCTTTCAATTCTAAGTGAAGGTGCAACTATTCAAAGGTACAAACAACTCAACACGAGAAAAAATAACAAGAAAAATCATGAAATTGGACTAGATTTAATTTCAACACTTGCATTCACCCTTCTTAGGTAGATAGGATGTGGCATAGGAGGCAGGATGAGTACATTTTTGGTGGATGATAGTTACTAGACCATTCTATTCATGGAAAATCTCCCTGAGGGTGCATCCAAAAGGTGTTCGTGATCAAATTTTGGTAGACATGGGAAGATTGTAGATGTTTATATCCCGTGGAAAAAGGACATGAAAGGAAAAGTCTTTGCTTTTGTGAGGTTTTGGACAGAATACTAGTAGAGCGGGCAATGCGGCAATTGAATGAGGTTGTAGATGGGGGGCAAGACTTAGGAGTTTTAAGAGCCAGGCTTCGTAAAGGAGGGTTGAGGCGTGATTTGAAGGTGACAAGGAAATTTAGGAAACTTTGAAGCCATGGGGAGGTAGTGGAAGAAATCACCAACAGTAATATTGACTTGTTTGAAAATTATAGGTGGTTAAAACCATCCTTCATTGGTAGCTTCAAGTTGAAGTATATTGTTGTGAAGGCGGTCGAGCTTTTCAAGGATCTAGGAGTGGCATTTAATTCTATATATAGGCTTCGTCGTTTCTTGGCAGTTTGTGGATATGACAAAGAAAAGGGTTATTGAAGTTAGGGTTAAATGGAGAGGTTTTCATTTCTTTGGAGGAATTTCTTTCGTCTTTTGTATTTGCACCTCTGGTGCCTCTTTTCTATTAATACATTAACCATTCAAAAAAAAAAAAAAATATCTTTGGAGGAATGGGAATCTTTTGTGATAACATGGAAAAGGGGCACTTGGATTCACGTGTCTTGTATTCCTTTGTAGATGTGGAAGGAGGTGTTCGGGGGTAATTGGCTATCAGTTGATCTAGAGGATATTTGGAAGGAGCATATTATGATCCTTCAATTGTCGGTAGAGGTGAATAGTTTGGATTTTTTATGAGGCCAAGGGTCGAAAAATAAAGAATTCAACCAAGGTCTTCTATGAGAAATTTTTATTCGGTTTCTAAAACTCAAAACAGGGAAAATTCCAATTTGGCACAATTGAATTGAGGAAATCCAAATTCAAATTCACTAAGAATTGACAAGATGATCCTCAGATTTGTCACAATTGAAAAAAAATTGCCAAGAAATTATGGCTCTTATGAGAGGAAATCCATAACCTCAATGGATTATATCTAGGTTCTAATTTCTCTCTAGGAAAAAAGGAACATATGCTTAAATCTTACAGGGAAATTGACACCACACTATGAAACACTATGAAATTAAAGTCTAATGAAAACTAGAAAATTCAAATTGCATGGCAATTAATTTCAAAGTTAATAACTAGAAATAAAAAAACCAAAAAGATAAAAAAAATTACCAAAACTTGGAGAGAACCAAAGCACAAAACACAAACTAGACTGTGATTGGATTCAAACTTGGAGTCCATGACCCTTATTTATAATGTAAGAATTACAAAACAAAAAATAAATAGTTCTATCACTCTAAGACACCCTATTGCAAAACTAGGCACAACTGTGTCTAGGTATGTCAGAATCACATAAATTGGTGACTGTTCGAAAGGTTCTGAGTAATCTTTTCAATGAATCTAATTTTGTGTATATCTGACATTATTTGATACATCAAATAAGCTTGCTAAGTTATGCCTTTTTTTTTAACCAATCTTAGAGTGCCATGTGTCCTATCTAAAGATTAAGGGGAAAACCAAGGTTTGACCAATGTCAAAACAATCCCATCATCCCCCTTTAGTGCTAACATATGGGCCTTCAAAATGGGTTTTTGCAAGCCTAAACACTTTGAATAGAGCCTTGACCCATACATCTACCCTATGGACCATTTAATTAAGCCTTCTAGAGCCCAAAATCCTCCTCAAAAGGCTTAAATTTTCCTCGATTAAGAACTTTGTAAAATTGGAGTACTAGTTCATCAATTTGGTCCATGGGGTTGTTCTTGTACTTTTGTACTAGAACTTCTGCATGGGATTAACAACCTCCCATTTAGAATTTTTGATGTAGAGGTTAGATGTGATTTTTATTCAGTGGATTTGACATGTTGGAATTGAGAATGATTGGTGGTGATGGATTAGTGTTGGAGTTTCTAGAATGATGCCAGCAATGGACTTGAAAAAAAAAGGATGGCGGCGGAGGTTGGTGGTAGTTCGAAAGTAGAGGATGGGAGCATGAAGTCCTCAGCATCTGTGATAGAGTAAGGGATGATGCTTGAGGCACATATGAGGGTGAAGGGAGTGAGATGTGTTGTCAAGTGTATGAGGCTTGTGTAAGACAAGGGCGGGAGGTACAAAAACGTAGGAAATCTCCGTTGACAATCTAGGTTGTAGTACAAGATGTTTCTGATTTTCAAAATTTGAATGAGTTGTTGAGGAGCTAGGTGAAGGGGATTCAACATTTCGGGTTTGGAGATTTAGAGCGCTTGGTGGTAAAACGAAATTGAGAAAGGGGATGAATGAAGTTGTTTTAGGAAAACAAAAAGGGGTGGTGAATTCTTAAGTGGATGTTGTAGCTATGCCATAAGGTTTGTTCATAATGAGCCTAGCAAGGTGGAGTCGGCTTGTTGTATGGATCGGGTTAGCTACTGTTGACTTTATTAGTGTTAACCAATGTTATCAGAACCGGACCGTTTAACGAACCGTCTTCGAGGAGGTTCGGGTTCAACCGGGTTCGACCGCGGTCAAAGCCAGTAAAAGACGGTCAAGTAGTAATATAATATGAATATTACATATAAAATTAAGTAAGCTATCTTTTACCAATAACATTAATATAAATATTAAAAATAACATTTAAATTCTAAATAATATATCAAAACGATGAAAGATATGTGATAGAAATGGTAATAAATATTTATATTTCAAATATATACATTTTCTAATTTAATTTTGAAAGGATTTTTTTTTTAAAAAAAATGAAAAATTAAAAAAACTTCAAAATTTGTGTGGGTAAAAACCGCAGAAAACCGCGGCTTTGACCGGTTTTCTGCGGTTTTGACCCCAGAGCCGGTTCTCAGCAAAACCGAATCGCGGGTTCAACCGCGGTTCGGTCTGGTTCTGATAACACTGGTGTTAACTACCCACTTAAGAGAGATCCACCTTCTCCACTACTAGAGCCCAAATTCTCTCGGATTTCAGGTTAGCGCCTATAGGTAAACCCAAATAATTAAACGGTAGCTTCCCAATCCCAGTCGCCACTACCTCAATTACGGCCAAAAGATGATCCTCTATTGCTAAACCTATGACCACACTTTTTCCCATATTGATTCTAAACCCCGAAACCATTCAAAGCATCTTAGAATTGCCTTCAACCCTCTCAGCTCCTCTTGCCTTCATAAAATAGTAAGTTAACATCAACGAATTGTAGGGGGGTAATTACTGACTCCACTTCGCTTCCTCAAAACCTCTAATGATTCCCATCTCCCTGGCCCTAGCTATCAGCTTATTCAAATCCTCACCACAATTGTAAAGATAAAAGGGGGAAGAGGGTCATCCTGTCTTAGGCCTTGAGAAGCTACTATAGGATTAGTTGGGGACACATTGACCAAGCTTAAGTAAGAAGTTTTCTCATTCCTATACAAACTCAAACCCTCTCATATGACTTAAATTCCTCGTTCCTCAAATTCATTAATGCTTGTTTCAATTTCAAGTGTCATTTTCATTTGTATATTCATTTGCTATATTTTTAATTATTTTTTAAATATTACATGTTCTGTGAGATTTTTTTGATAATATTATGGCAAAATGTTCGAAAATTGAAAATATCCTGATATTACTATTAGTCAATAATATCTCAAGAATGGTATTTGTGACATTTCTCCACATTTTCTCTATTTGTTTGTAATCCATTAGAGCATACACATTTTGGCAGGAAAATCTTTCCTAGGAAAAGATTATTTTAAATTCCATTGCTATTGATGAAGTGCCTTTAGCTACATTTTGTATGATGCTACCTAGAAAGTCCAGTAGCCTTTATTGCCTTTCCATGCCAACTGTTGCTTCCTTCAAGGTATTACAATTGAGGCGGCGGCTTTCTAGTTCTAGTTTCTTGAATCATCACAATTTCGATCTTCTTTTGTTAAATTAGATCTTGCAAGAACCTTCTTTTTTCAGGACCCAACTCGTCCTGCATTCCAACTTAAATCTTCATCTTAAAAATGATTAGTAACACCACAAAGAGGAAAAATAAATGGCAAAGATGACTAAACATCCCAATGCTTTCTACTTCTCCCCCTTGTCATTATGACAGAAAAGTGGAGGCCCTATTTCTACTGCTCACTCATCTAGCTTTTGGGTTTTTTCATCCTTTTTATTTTTCTCATTGTTGAAATAACTCCTTGTGGGTGGATTAATCAACTTTAGAGGACATTCTATGTCTTGCACCCATAGAATAGTGCACTCCAACTTGACCTACAATTAGATACTATCATGATTTGTGTTGCACACAATGTTTGAGGATGCCTCATTCTCACTCACTTCCATTCCCATAGGACAATTAACCAAACAAGCAGTATCAATATCTCCCCAGTACTCATCTCCCGTTTCTGGAACATCTAGGAGCGCTCCAATTGTTTCATGTAATTCAAAGCCAAGCATATCCTTGTCTGAATCTTTTGAGCTCATTGTTCTTAGGTATGTTGATATTGGACTTGCATACTCATCCAGGTACTAACAATTGGTAGTTTGTCTTTTCCACTTGGAATTTACTCCTCAACTTGATGTGGTAGTCAGGTATTGTTGTTGTTGGATTGATAGGGACACCCCTTTCTTAATAAGGGAATGCACCTAGTACTTTTGTACTTGAATGACAAAATGCTCTCCATGAAATTTTAATGCGAAAGATAATTATGCATTTCATCATAGGCATTTGTGTCATTTAAATACAAAAGAGTACTGGGCGTGACCCTTTACAAGAAAGGGGTGTCCCACTCAATCCCCTTTTTTGTTGTTATTGTGTTTTCTTCTTTTGCTTCTTATTATTGTTTATGGGAATATATCCCTTGATGCTAATTTTTTAATAGAATCAAATCCTGGTTTAGTTGATTGGTCCTAGAATTGTTGATATGAGAAAATTAGAAGCCTCTAGGAATTATTGAATTTGCATCCTTCCCTTGCTTTTCATGCTCTATCTTTAGCTGGCATAGTTATTATCTGAATGCATGGTAAAAGAATTATGACTATTCTAGTTGCCTGAAGGTTATGAGTATACAAGTTATAATGAGCAGATATGCAGGCCATTGAATGGTTTCTGAAGGTTTCATGGAACCTTGGTTGAATAAATATTAGTTCCCTTACATATCTGCTGGTGGTGACTTTACATCTTAAATGTTGATGGAAACAATTGAGATTAAATATCATTTTCCCTTCAAATTTCCAGAATCTATTATTCCTTGTGTGGTAATGGCATAGAGCATGCGTTGCTTTTCTGCCAAGCATTTTTTAGTGTGCTGATCTGCACATATGAAAATTCAGGTCGGCGATTTGGGTTTATCAAAGGTGAAGTGTCAGACTCTAATTTCCGGTGGTGTGCGTGGGACTCTTCCATGGATGGCTCCAGAGCTTCTAAATGGTAGTAGCAGTCTTGTTTCTGAGAAGGTTGTTTACTGGAGCACATCCTTCCAAATAATCATCTTTAGCTTTCCCAAAGATACTGACATCTTGAAACTTTTTTTTAATTTTGTGGTTTTCTAGGTTGATGTATTCTCATTTGGGATCGTGATGTGGGAACTTCTTACTGGGGAAGAACCATATGCTGACTTGCACTATGGAGCCATTATCGGTATATTATATATTACATCATTTCCTTGTTTCTAGGACCGTATCTAAACCTTAGTGTGTTTATCCCAGACTCACATGACTCATATGTTAAGTATCACAATGTTTTCATCAATGTTATTAGAACCAGACCGTGTAACGAACCGTCTTCGAGGCATTTTGGGTTCAAATGGGTTCGACCGCGGTCAAAGCCAGTCAAGTAGTAATATAATATAAATACTACATATAAAATTAAGCTATTTTTTACCAATAACATTAATATAAATATTAAAAATAACATTTAAACCCTGAATAATATATCAAAACGGTGAAAGATATGGGATAGAAATGTTAATAAACATTTATGTTTCAAATATATACATTTTCTAATATTATTTTGAAAGGAAAAAATAAAAATAAAAAAAATCAAAATTTGTGCACGGTTTGTTGGTGAAAACAATAGAAAACTGCAGCTCTGACCGGTTTTCTACGGTTTTGACCCACAGTCGGTTCTTAACCAGAATCGAACCGAACCGCAGCCGCCGTGGGTTCGACCGCGGTTCGGTCCGGTTCTGATAACACTGGTTTTTCATAATACATTTTGAAATGAAACGAATTTTATTATCCAGAAAATGAAAACCTGGTTATAGAACTCTTGAATTTTGTAAATTCCCCAGGAATTGCTGAGAAATAGATAGTTGACAATTATTTAAATTCTAGCCCATGCATGTGTGCATCCATTGCATAGATGCATGTGATCAATTTGGCTTGTTTGGTTAATGAAAAAATCTGGTTTTTTGGGTTGGTGGAGCAAGATTTTTGTATAATGAATTGATTGGTTTAAAAATGTTGAAGGATCCAGATTCAACATACACGTTATCATAGTTTGCCAACTTGGCTGCTCAACCTTGATTAGTTGGTTATTCCTCTCCCCATCCCTGTTTTTGTTAATGCATGTTGCATTCTTCCTCTCATGTGCAGTTCTTCAGTGTGAATCATGTTTTGGCTTGACTCTACAATAGTTGAACCATCTCTATGCTCATTTGGATTTCTCAGTGTGAATCATGTTTTGGCTTGGCTGTCTCACAAATGACAGCATGTTGTTGCTGAACAAACCCAATATTTCCGAGAGACCTCTATGCCGGGTCCTCCAATGATCAACCAACCATTAACACTCACCTAGCCCTTGGGGTTGCTATATATCCAAAGTTGGAGCGATTCACCTTTTATACATAGTTGAATTTTCATGCCAAAAATTGCATTTATCTAAGCTATATAAAACCATTAAATTTTGATGGAATGAGGTTGAACATTTATCCACCCCAAATGATCTTAATGACCTACCTATTCATCTTGTAATACCCCAGCCCAGAGGGGGGTATATAAGTGGTTGCTTCGGAAATTTTCTCGTATATAAGTGGTAGCCTTCCTCCTTCTAGCACGAGGCATTTTGGAAGAAACAGTGAATTGGCTCGTCAATTGAAAGCCGTGCGGGTCTTGTGTGAGGCCCAGAGCGGACAACATCATGCTAGTGAGACGGGTTATTACAAATGGTATCAGAGAATCGTTCAACTCTCTGCCTGATGGTGTGGGCTTGGTTGTTGTGTGTGCAGAGCCGATGACAGCTCTTGCTTTAAGGGGGGTAGATTATAATACCCCGTCCCAGAGGGGGGTATATAAGTGGTTACTTTGGAAATTCCCTCGTATATAAGTGACTTCTAGCATGAGGCATTTTGGGAGCAATAGTGGGTTGGCTCATCAATTGAAAGCCGTGCTGGCCGTGTGTGACACCCAGAGCAAACAATATCATGCTAGTAGGACGGGTCATTACACATCCACTCTCCAACAATTAGCATGCATCTATTTAGTCCCTGTAATTAAGAAAATGGTGTGCCTCTATTTCCAAGAAGGACTTACATGGTTCTTGTGACTTTTAAATTATTGACAAGGATTATATCATATTTTTTGGAGCCTTTGTAATTAAATATTTAAAACCTGTAAAGATAGAGTTTTTATTTTTTCATAGAACGGGGAGCATGTTTTTAGCATTTCAATGGCACGTCTAAGGCTCAAGATATAGTACCTTTGAAAAAGAAAGAAATGGGTGGTCATTTTGTGGGAGACCTTTTGCCCTTATCATGTTTCGTGATGCAAACCATTAAGACAATTGATTTGATGAGCTCCATGGTGGAGTCATTCAAAAAGTGTCACCCAATTAGAAATTCTAATTTGATGATCGGTGTCAAAATCAATTTAATTAATGTTCCATGTCCATGCTAAGTGAGATCAAATTTTGGATGGTAAAAGTAAATATATATCCTGCATAATTTTTTTTTTAAAAATCTAGATTTATTTTTTAAAAATCTAGATTTATTTTTTTTTTCCCAAAAGATACAGAAATATTGGAAAGGTCTCTAATTTAGACGTGGCAATGGGTCGGGTTCGGGTCAGTTTAGGTGGGTCGAGTTTACTCATTTACCTAAAGAGACTTTTCTAACGAGACAGCTATGAAGACTACCCCTTAAATGGGTGTAGACCTCATATGGTTGGTTGTATCTGTAACGACCCGTCCCGCTAGCACAATATTGTCCGCTTTTGGCCTATACACGGACCCGCACGGATTTGCTTTGGCAAACCAACCCACTCTTGCTCCCAAAAGGCCATGTGCTAGAAGGAGGAAGGCTGCTACTTATATACCAGGGAATTTCCATTGCCACTAGCAATGTGGGACTTTTTGGGGCAGGGTATTACAGTATCGCATATAGATATGGCAATAATTAGGTCAGTCGAGTTTACCCATTTATAAAAGTGTCCAGGTTGAGTCAAGTCATTCATTAAAATAGGTCGACTCAGGTTGTCTAGTTTAATTTAGACCAACCTTTTTTTACAAGAGACATCATATTTTATCAAATGAACAAAAAATGATATAATTTCAATTTAAATGATTTTTATCTTTCATCTTATAAATATTGAAACTTGTAATACCCCGCCCCCAAAAAAGTCCCACATTGCTAGTTTCATTGGAAATTCTCTGGTATATAAGTAATAGCCTTCCTCCTTCTAGCACAAGGCCTTTTGAGAGCAACAGTGGGTTGGCTCGCCAAAGCAAAGCCGTGCGGGTCTTTGTGTAGGCCCAAAGCGGACAATATTGTGCCAGCGGGACAGATCGTTCCAAGTGGTATCAAAGCATTGTTCAACACTCGGACTGTGTGGGCCCTCTACTTCTGTGATGTGACAGAGCTGGGGACGGCTCTGGTTTTAAGGGGGGATAGATTGTAATACCCCGCCTCCAAAAAAAGTCTCACATTGCTAGTTGTATTGCAAATTCTTTAGAATATAAGTAAAAGCCTTCCTCCTTCTAGCACAAGGCCTTTTGGAGCAACAGTGGATTGACTCACCAAAGTAAAGCCGTGCGGGTCTGTGTGTAGGCCCAAAGCGTACAATATTGTGCTAGCGGGATAGGTCGTTACAAAACTGGACTAACTAGGGACTTTTTTTTTCCTTTTTTTTTTCTTTTTTTGAGAAAATACTTTTGTCATTCAATAAAATATAGTGTTCTTTTCTAAAAAAAAAGTGTTGTCCAAACCAGGAGCCTATATGAAATAACATAACAGATGCCTAAGAAGTAAACATGAGCACTTTTCCAATTTTCATTCAATATTAAGTGCAGATTCTTACTTTTGTATTAATTTTGGTAGCTTATTAGCTTTTTATTAGGTTATTGTTTTTATTATATTTTGGGCACCATGTCAGCAGCTCTTATATAAATATTTTTGCCAAATCCTCTTATAGTTCTCTCTCTCAAATTTCTATAAGCCTAGTTCTAGTTGTTATGCTCCTAATGTGGTATCATGTGGGGATGTGCCATGATCTATTACAAGAATAGATAAGCGGCAAAGTTGCTTGATAGGTGGAAACCAATTAATCCATTTGTAGGGTAGATGTAGCTTTCTTTTAAGAAATTAGGTGGAAAAGCGATAGGGTTAAGGAGTTAGAAGGTGGCTTTTAACCCTTATTACACAAGAACACGCAACTCAAGGAATGTGGTGGTCATTACTGTGTGAAGGAAAAGATAGTAAAAAGTTAATAGAATTCACATAGGATTATAATGATCAAGATGGTGTTAGATAAAGAAGATTTTGAATATCAAGGGTTGAGCTAATGGACATGTTGGGAATAAAATACGGGTATAAAATCATACATGGAGGATATGGGTATTGGAGAAAGGTATGAAATGGGTGAGATTGCTCAATTAGGTTTAATTCAGTATGAGAAAATTAGTGGTGGCCAAGACCCGCATTGAAAACATCAAAAGCCACCTAAATTGCTCCAAAATCAACCTAAGGTTATGACATGTGGGTCCAATGCTCCAAATTCATGCTCAATTTATCCTTTTAGCAACTCAAATATATGCATTTAGGGTTTTACACGAATTTGCTCTTTCGCATGCATGGAGTGGCCCTCAAGGAAGGTTTGGCAAAAGGAAAGCATGGAATTTAGTAGGTTGTAATACATGGTGTAGATTTAATCTTATTTAAGTGGGTGGAATGGATGGCTAAGATGGATGGCATCCTTTGTAATTATTTTATTTCGATTATGTATAAATAGAGACCTTGGGCCATTGTACAAATAGACCGAAATCAATTCAAGTTTTGCTTTATGCAAGTCTTGAGTCTTGTTTGGGTTCTAGTCTAATTTCTAGTTTTAGAATTAATTTTGTCCAAGCATTGGATGAATTAATTTATAGTTCTTGGAATTGAATTAAGAAATTCAATTTTAGAATTTTAGACTTCTTATTTTCTTTGGTGAATTTTGCATAGTGTCAAATTTTGCTTTAGTTTTGACCTTATTCCATTATTCTAGTGAGAATTTGGGTTTTGGCTCGTCCTTTTCGAAGCTTCGTTTGCTGTAAATCCGAATGAGTTATCGAGAGACGTTACTCCATCAAAGTGGATCCGAGGATCTTCTTGGACATTGGGATTCTTTGAGTTCGGGTTTTCTTGGATTTCTTTTGAGTTCAAGCCGGATATTGCAGAATCTTTTTAGTTTCTACTTACTTTTAGTAAAGAGGCATGAGTAGGTGTTAAACTCGATCTTACCTTTCATCAACTTTAAAAGTCAGATTGGTGTTAAATTGCATACAAGTGCAATTCACGGGAGGTAGGTGGATGTGAGGGGGGAATTAGATCCATTAGGTCTACTATGGGCTCCACAAACCAAAGTTTGAATGGAAGTCTCATGAGAACTCTTTGTACGGGAGAATTGTTAATATATAGCGTTCTCCCGCAAAACAAGTTTGCACCAAGTTTAAGGCCCTCGAAATTTCACATTTATCTAACGGTGAAAATTCATTGGATTAGACCAATAGTAATGTAGCGGAAGCTGGGATAAAAATCAAATTAAGTCAATTCCGACCATAATCGGACCACACTTTTGAAGGAAGGTTCACACGTGCAAATGTGTTTTAAGTTAAAACACGTGTGGCAGTCACAAGGGAATATTAGGGCTGAAATACGAATGGAAGAAGGGGAAAGAACTGAAAGGGGAAAAAGGGATAAGGAAAGCAGCAGAATAGGCAGCTTCGGCCGGCGGAAGCGGAGGATGAAAGGATCGAAGGAAGAAGAAGGAGAAGATGGAGAAGAAGGGAAGGATGGCAGTAACTAAAAGGGACAGGTACCTGGCTGATTGAATACTGAAGTCGAGGCTGTAGCAGCAGGGATGAATTGGGATAAAGCCCAAACAGCGAAGGGGTTCTCCTCTGGGATTATGCCCAGAGATCTGGTAGACCAAGGCTGAATTAGAACCAGCAAAACTAGCCTGCAGCAAAGGCAGAGAAGGAAAAGTAACAAGGTAACCTCAAATATCAATCTGATTTTTCGCAAATAAGGTGTGTCTATCTTCACCTTTCTAATCTTATTTATAACTCAAGCTACGGACTATTACAAGACTCCTAAACCAACTGAAATTCCACTTAAGGTGGACTTCTAACTCCAGAAGTTTCCTATAACTTCCACATTAGATTCCTACTAAAACTTGAATTCCAAAATAGGATTAACATACTAAATAAAAGTAAATAGCAATTAAAATATTAGGACATGGACCCAATTTGAGATTAAGCTCGTGGGCCTAGTGTCTTGTCGACCCGTCATGAGTACGTCTTCAAGAATTTATCAGCCACCTGTTCTACATCAAAAAGGCTTTAAAAGTCAAATTGGACATGAGTGCTATTTACGGGGGCTATATGGGTGTGAGTGGTGGTGGTGGGGAAGACAAGGGATCTATTTTGATCCATTATGGACCCTACAATCCAAAGTTTCTACCGAACTTCATGCAAACCGGTTTGCAGGTGATTCTTGTTATATATTAGTGGTGATCCTCTGCTAACTAATTTGCTCCAAGTTTGGTGCAAACTCTCCAGTTGCCCCACTTGGGCCCGCATGGATGGGTGGGTTCTAAAGGCCTTAGTTTGTATATGATATCTATAAAAGTTCATCTTGATTGGGTAAAAGAAACCATACTTTTTTTAGTCCCTCAAAGTAACACATTTATCTAATGGTGGAAATTCATCGTGTTAGATATTTTGGGCTTTAAAAGTCAAATTGGTGTGAAATTGTGATGCAGGACAACTAATAGGGTGACCTTAAATGCCTAATGTGGTCCCTAAAAGTTAAAAAAGAATGAAAATAATGCACCCTAAAATTAACATGGGCTGAAATTAAAATTTTAATTAACAAATACAACTAATGAATATAAAATTTACCACAAATAAATAAGATGTTAATGCAAGGCAAGTTCCAAAATTAAATGACTCACACGTGGGCTGTAACTTGTAACTTAGGCTGCGGCAACTGCAACTGAAGGATATGAATGGAATTATATAAAAGATGGCTTTAGGGCAACCACGAAGGAGATAGAAAAGGACTTGCTGCACTAACGAAGGGGCTGTAGGGTAACGGAAGTTCCAACGAGTGAAAGATGGCTGCGGCAACCAAAGGGGACAGATCTGGGTGGCTTAAAGGGGACGAAGGTGAAGAAGGAGAAAAGAGAAGAAGACAAGAGAGGGGTAGAAGGAAAGAGAAGTACCTGAAGAAGAAGAATGGCCTCACACCAAGCCTCACGCTTAAGGAATCACTCCCGAATCTGAAAATCGCACCTTACAAGGTATTTTTGCGAAAATCTCAATATTTGTTCCTTAAAAATCTGTCCTTGCCTCATGGAGGCTACAACTTATATAAACATCTCCTTACTAAAAATAAACCTATCTAAAAATAACAATAGAAAACGAAAATAACCAAAATATGAAAATGGAAAGCAAAGTAAATGGAAAGTCCAGATCTGAAGAATCTGGAGAATGCTCCCGCATCAATCTCTCCATCTGAAAAGAACTCGACCTCGAGTTCAAGCAGATGAAAAGACATCAATCGTCCCACGCACGCGCCTTCCCAGTGTGGGGTCTTTAATATGCAACACGCGCACGTGAGGTCTTCAAATGTCATCCAATAGAGTTATCATCAAGCCACACTGTTGCTGGAGTGGCTTTCTTCCTTCGTCGCTGGGATGCTCGGATATCTGAACTGTCACTGTGGTCAACATGCTGTAAATAAGAAGAAGGCGCCTCTGGTGATACAAAGCTGTGGTATCTCTTCAGAAGAGTCAGATCCTGTCGCGGAAGGTCATCTGCTGCCAACAATGTGAATTCTGTTTTTGGCTGGTGTGTGGGAACCACTTTCTCATTCAGTACAAACTCTACCTTCTCTCTCTTGGGTGATAGGGAAGTCTTTGTAAATTCAGGCCATGGATTATGAAGTGGGCTAGGTAAGCCAATATATGGGTCATGATGAGGCTCATAGGAGGTGGGGTGGAGTGGTAAAGCTGCTGGGTCATGGAATGGTGTAGGTGATGATAGGGAATGCACACTGGGTCCAATTTGCCTCAAGATTCCTTGTGGGAATCGTTCAGGCCTCATGTGGATCGTCATAGAATCACCCACATTGACATCCTGGAACTTACAATAAGAATCTGCAGCAAGCTCATATTGTTCATTGCATGTATTAATTTCAACGTGCAATGCATGTGTATGTGGTGCAAATGCAGATGCAGACTCAGACAACTTGGGCGACACTGGCACTGGACTAGGGTTTATGGATGGGGATGATATGGGAACACACCTAACCAATCCAATGGGATATTCATTGACATCGTCAATGCCTTCATCACTTTCGGGATGTTCTCCCATATATTCATGCTCAACGTCCTCGTCAGTCTTTTCATTGGATTGTTTTTCCATCATAAGGGTTCTTTCCTTATTCCGATTCTTGGTAGGACATTCGTGAGCGAAATGTCCATAACCATGACAGTTGTAACATTTGATCCCTTGTTTGGAAGAACTCGCACCAGAAGCTCCTTTAACATCCTTGTTTTGGAATGGAGCATTGGTGGTTGACTTAGGCTCGAAGTGGACACCACAGATATCTAACTGCCTTGGAGGATTCAATTTCAGGTAGTCCTCATATTCATGTACAGCTTGATATGCTTCATCCAAGGTAATAACATGGCGCAAAATGAGCTCACGCTGGAACTCGGGACGAAGACCTAATCTGAACCTGGAGAGGGTCTGACTGGGGCCCTCCTCGACTTCGCATCGCATGAAATACTCATCAAACTTAGTGATATACTCACTAACAGTCTGACTTCCTTAGCGCAAGGAGTTCCACTGATCAAGGAGTTTGTCCCAATACCTGTGGGGAACATATTTTTCCTTCAAAACTTCTTTCATCTCATCCCATGACAAGTTTAAGGGGTCATCTCCTGCTCTCCTCATCTTCTGTTCCGCAGTGGTCCAGAAGAGTCTAGCTGGCCCCAACAATTTCACCTTGGCAAAACGGATCTTACGGACCTCAAACATGTCATGCCACTCAAAATATTGGTCCATGTCCGATAACCAGTCTATAAAAACCTTAGGATCTAGATGTCTGTTATAGTTGGGAGCTTCTAAGTGGACATTCTTCAAGGCACGTTCATCGTCCTCGATATGTACCCGTTGTCTGTGTGGTTGTTGGAATCTACCCCGACCATTTCTGTGGCCTCGATGGTTTCTATTCCTAAGATTCCTATCATGGTCATTATCTGATTCACTTTCATCGGTCTTAGAGGTTTCTAAAACTGAAACTCTGGTTGTAAGGGTGGCAACATCAGTTCTAGTATCCTTTAAGGTCTTCTGTATTTCGTTCAATTGGGCAGTCAATTGGTTGAGCCACGTTGGGGGTTGTTCTCTTGACATATCTTTAGAATCTGATTGGTAACTCACCCCGCTTCTAGTGGTCATGTACTGAAAGACACTAAATGATGTGACTTAACTCTAAATGCAATGAATGAAAGAAACAAAGTGATGCAAAAAAATTTTTTTTTTAATTAATTATTAAAGCAAATACATGTATTGTAAATTAATTAATTAAGTAATTAAGTAAATTATTGAAATAATTTTTTTTTAATTAATCAATTAATTAATTAAGTAATTTTTTTTTTTATTGTAAATGCGACCTAAGATCTGGAAAGTTAAGAAACTCTCCGAACCTAGGCTACTAATACCAAATTTGATGCAGGACAACTAATAGGGTGACCTTAAATGCCTAATGTGGTCCCTAAAAGTTAAAAAAGAATGAAAATAATGCACCCTAAAATTAACATGGGCTGAAATTAAAATTTTAATTAACAAATACAACTAATGAATATAAAATTTACCACAAATAAATACGATGTTAATGCAAGGCAAGTTCCAAAATTAAATAACTCACACGTGGGCTGTAACTTGTAACTTAGGCTGCGGCAACTGCAATTGAAGGATATGAATGGAATTACATAAAAGATGGCTTTAGGGCAACCACAAAGGAAATAGAAAAGGACTTGCTGCACTAACGAAGGGGCTGCAGGGTAACGGAAGTTCCAACGAGTGAAAGATGGCTGCGGCAACCAAAGGGGACAGATCTGGGTGGCTTAAAGTGGACGAAGGTGAAGAAGTAGAAAAGAGAAGAAGACAAGAGAGGGGTAGAAGGGAAAGAGAAGTACCTGAAGAAGAAGAATGGCCTCACACCAAGCCTCTCGCTTAAGGAATCACTCCCAAATTTGAAAATCACACCTTACAAGATATTTTTGCGAAAATCTCAATATTTGTTCCTTAAAAATCTGTCCTTGCCTCATGGAGGCTACAACTTATATAAACATCTCCTTACTAAAAATAAACCTATCTAAAAATAACAGTAGAAAACGAAAATAACAAAAATATGAAAATGGAAAGCAAAGTAAATGGAAAGTCCAGATCTGAAGAATCTGGAGAATGCTCCGCATCAAATTGGGTATGGGTGCTATTCACGTGGGGTTAGGTGTTTTGTGTGTGTGGGTGGTTGGGGGGGGAACCAATTGTGCAAATTGAAGGCTCAAAGGGGGGGTTCATTCAGGAGCTGTTTTATCATTTTCCGGCTGATGGGAAATGAGACATTTCTTTCTTCTATAGAATAAGGGCTTTTTGTTGAACACATAAAAAATGAGACCTTTCCCTTTTCTTCCAAGAGCCCGTTTCCCACGGGGAGGGTAGAAAATTTTAATGAGGAAGAGAGAGGTGTTCCTCTATCGCCGAAACAACACTTTGTTCATTTTTCAACAAAAATAAAGATGTTTATTGATGCAAGGCCAAATTTCATAGCACTTGTTTGACGACATGAATTGAACTCAAACATAAGTTTTTTCCAGTCTTGCTTTCTTTGAGGAAATAGACAAACAACCTCATAGAAGCTTGGATTCTTAATAGAAGATGAAATAAATGATTTTTATCTAAAATAACCATATTGTGCTGGAATCAATTAATAAAAGATGAAATAAATGATTTTTATCTGAAATAAACATTTCCGTTAGTTGCTCCCATCTTTTTCACTCCACCTTATAGCCAGTATTGGAGAACTTGACAAGTTACCTTGTGACTCACTGAAATTTATTAGTTTAGTGTGGCAATGTAAAAAATCAGGATGACATGCCTTAAAATATAAAAAAATGCACTCTTGAACGAGCCTTGCAGAGTTTTAGAATGCGGGTCATTGACATGTCTGACTGAGTCAAGGGAAGGTATGTCATACAGAAATGCTTTTGCAGAGGTATGAACATATGACCTTATAAGAAGTAGCATTCTCCACAATTAAACAGACCTTATTGATTTTTTTATGAATTTGCTTTAAGAAGTATCTTTGCCAATGCATGTATTGTCACATACACATCTTAATATTTGTAGTAAAATAAAAGCATCTCACTTGAGTTGCCGCATTGACTCACCTAGGTCAAGAGTTTAAGGAGAGCAACTTGAGTTTTCCAACTTATAAAGAATTAAGAAAAGAAAACCCTTAAACCCTAAACACCAGTGTCTAATTATCATTACTGTTCTGTTAATATTTTATTGAATAGGGTGTCCTTGAAGTTGTCAAAATTATGCTTTTGATAGTTGGGTTGGTTTGAACCCTCTTTTTTTATATAACTTTCATTGTAATTTATTTTTAAGTCTAAACAAAAAATTGGCTCAAAATTATGTTTTCAATGATTGGTCTCGACCTTTTTTCATTCACTTAGTTTTCAGTTCAAATTAAAAGGTAACCAAACTTCGAGCATTGCTGAGTTGCATTCGCTCTTTAGACTTCAGAGTTGAGTCTGGCAAGCTATGGATATTTCTCAGTTACCGTAACTACGGGTCAGCAGGGGGGGGGGGGGGACCTCAAGCACAACCCTACTAAACCCCCCCTTCGGTGACGTCCCCCATAGGATAGCCATCGGGTTATGCCACGGGGACTCGAACTCGTACCATCTTGCTTCCTGGGGCGGAATGTTACCAGCTGAGTTATCCTGTGTGGGGGGTGAGAATTATTATTTTGTGAATCATGAAATTGATGTTACGACTGATGATTGATGGCAGTCCTTTAATTGTCTCAAAGTTGGAAGAGTTGAGCTTTGTTTGGGACCTTGCATTAAATATGGAAGCTGTCAAAAATAGAACCAACAGGACAGCAGGTTGCTGGGATTTTCAATCTATGATAGTTACGGAACCTGGTAGGGCCCAGTGTGGTCAAATCACTGGTGGAAAACATAGCTAGGCTCCTCTTGTGGGTTTGGAGGCATCAATAAATTGAGTGTCTTGAGTCTGAATTGTCTTCATTTTCTCTTCCTGCTTTCCACAATTCGAGACTGCTAAGAATTGCGCAATCAACAATTGAAATCTGCATAATTATGTTAGTTTTTGCCCTCTTCTTGCAGGTGGTATTGTGAGCAACACACTGCGCCCTCCGGTCCCTGAATCTTGTGATCCTGAGTGGAGATCATTGATGGAGAGATGTTGGTCTCCCGAACCATCAGAGAGGCCAAGTTTCACAGGGATTGCTGACACATTGCGTTCTCTAGCATCTGCTCTTCCTCCAAAGGGGCAGGTCCATCACAAGCAGGCCCTGGTACAGACACCAGTGCAAAAGTGATTTCTTGCTTTGCTCCTGCAGTTTTCTATATAAACCTTATGCTTTCTACCACTTGTTCATAGATGAGGATGTGAAGTCTTGTAGCCTTCCTAATGATCATTGTGATCTCTCCAGATGTAACAGGAAGGTAGATCTGCTCTTGTGAAAAGAAACTCCTGAGATTGCTCTGCCATGTTTGGGTTTGCAACACCACCAATAGATCCTCAAATTTTTTCTAATGCGATTGTTATATTGGCCTTTTGCGAAACTGCTGTTGGTTTGTGGGGTTGTCCATTCTTATGTGCTATCTGTTTAAGCTATCTTGTAGGTACTCTTCAAGATGGACTATGCACCGTTGTTATAAACTCACACTTGTATTGGACATCTGCACCTGTTTTTGGACTCTTCTAGTAGCTTTATAACAATGTTTTTCAAGATGAATAAAATATTACAAAACCTTTCTCCTTTGTAAAATGTTAACATGTTTATGACTGAATTATTTAGAGTAAAAATATTACCATATTTTATAGGTTTTTATTTTCTAAAAAGGCCTGTATCTTTTAGACCTATTTGAAAGAAGTCTCAATGTTTTTTATAATTTAGAAAGGATCAAGTGTCTTTCGACCATGTATATTAATGATCTGTTCATGCTTTTCTTTGACATTTTTTAAATGTATCTTGTAGGAACCACTTTAAGGTCAACATTATTAAAGAGATTGAGTTGACTGTTATAGATTGGTAATGTTTCAAAAAACAATTCTATTAAATGAACATATACTAGGATTTTAAGGTTTAAAAATCAACAATAACATGGAAATTTAGTTTCAATTCATTGGTGAATGTAATTTTTTATCACAACTAAATTGGGGCCATGACAAGTGCATGATATATAGTGGATGTGTAAGAGAAAGGTGGGTGACATGGCTTATTTAAGATTATAGAAAATAAATTTGGAAAAACCCCTATTTTATGTAGGTGTCATTTTGGTATTATATTTTCATTGAAGTTTATATTTAAATTTATATAAAGATGGTGCCGTATGTTATATATCCTTTGTCCTTTTCTTTTTTTCTTTTTATCTTCAACACTTTACACCTATACAGAGCATATTTATGCAATTTAGGTTTTATGTCCTATTATATCAATCTCAAAGGATATTGGCAGAATGCCTCGCTAATAGAGCATCCAGAAATGAGATTTGTCTATTTACTCCTATTACCATCTAGTGATGTGAATGTCTAATTCATTTGAGCAGTTCTAAGGAGAACACCTCTAAGGAGAATGACCTTTATGTATGATTAGGAAACCTTGAAATTGGGAGGGATATACGGGGAAATAAATGGATAGTAGGTGGGTATGAGTTTGCTCATATTCAAATATACTACCTTATGAGACAGGTCATGAAAAATCAATAGTATATACCACTGAAAAAAGTGTGTATGCGAATCTTCTATCACTCCAATGTGTGCATGTGTGTAAAAATATGTTGCACACTCATGTGTATGCATGTGTGTGTATGAGACCATTAGAGCGTGTCTCTAGGTGGGAGGTAGGGACGTGTGCATGGGGGTGGGGGTATGTATGTTTGTTGGGGAGGGGTTGAATGGTTGGTTGGTGGTGTGGGTATGTAGGGTCAGGGTGTGGAGACTTAAATGGGGATGTAGATGAGGGTGTGTGAGTACGGGTCTACGGGGTTTTTGGGTGGAGAGGTTGTGTGGGTCTCTATGCATGGAGGAGGTTTCTTTTCTTTCTTTTTTTCTTTTTTGATTCTCTTGCATTCAATTTTTTATTTTGGATATATAGACTAGTGCTAGAAGTTCTTAGTTCACAATCATTATGATAGTACATTGATTGGGTTTAGTTTATTGTTTCTTTGATTATATACAAATATTGGTCACAAAACTGGCCCTTCTTTTGTGATCTCTATTACTCATCTACTTGTCTTATATTTATTCTAATATTGACCAAAACCCTCTATTATATTGGCAATTAACATTTTGGTATACCTAGTGGGATCTCTCGCTTACTTGTCTGGGACTCTTCATCAAAGATGGTAAATACCAGGAGAAACAATCTTGACAATCAACCACAATACCAACAACAATTTCAGGATGACTCGACTGCAACTCTTTCTGGAGAAAGAGAACATCAGGTTTCTCAAACTCTAGTCTCTCTTCAAATGATTTGTCAACATTTACCTAAGGTTCATTCTCAACCATTGGTTACCCTCCATTACTGGTGTTTCCTTTAGACCCAGGGTCTTCAATGGGTTAGAAATTTCAGATTTGGCCCTTGGATATTTTGGTACAAATAGCACAACTTAGTGTTTAGGTGCAGTAGTTGGCACAACGAAGTTTTGAAGTACATCTTTTGTTAATCGAAAGCTTGAAGATGAGGCATCTGTTCCTAGCAAAAGTCGATGCTCCAGTTACTCTTATCTGTTCTCATGTATGAGAGCAACCCAAAGTGCCATCAGACCCAGAGAAGGTTCAGAATTGGAACATCGAATCACTTCGAAGGGCAACAACAGCCTCAAGAATTTACATACTGGGCCTTTTCTTCAAGCACACAGGCAGACTCTCCAGGTGGCCACTGCTGGTCCCTATTTTGTAGGCCAACATATGATTTCTAAGGTAATGATGTTTCCCTACATTCAGATGGCTCTTATCACTCAAGTATGTTTTCTAACCCTTGGGAACATGAGATTCCCATCAGGAACACTGCCCTTGCTTCTGAATTAGGCTGACAGGTCCTCTCAACACAAATTAGTCTTGAATGGTGGTGACTATCTTGGTTTGTCTAGTAAATCCCAACCCCTTGTCCATAGAAGACATGGAACATTTTTTTCCAGTGTATGCTATGTTAGGGAAGGCTTCCAGTTATGGAGACGTCCCAAGGGCATCTTCTGCCATGTACAGAGATGTACATGCTGATTCTACCTTCCAAATATAAACAGCAGACTTTCCATACTTACAATGGGAAGTAGAATCCAAAAATGCATGCTATGCAATTCAAATGGTAGTTTCCATTACTTGATGGAAATTCCAAATTGATAATGAAAGAATTTCTGGCAGCTTCCCTCTCTACTACTGCACTGGAATAGTTTTCTAGATTTCCCCATGAAAGTTAGTCAGGATTCAGTGCGGTGCATGCCATATGGTTAGAAGAATGGCATACACCAGCATGTCACGTGTTTCAGTATTAAAGGAAAACAGAGCACAGGAGAAAGAGAGAAAAACACCTTTAATATTGAAAAGGTGTTACGCAGGACCGGAAAAATTGGGGAAAGGAAATAAAATTGCTGCCTCCTTTTCATGTAATTATAAATTTTGAAATTTTGCCCAATTTATTTCAGTCAAAATTGGTCTGTGACATGTGTTCTTGAGAAATATCAGTTGATATTTCTGAACTATCTGGTGTTTCTGAGTTTAGCCGATATTTTTTGTTTGGGAAAGGATCGAAAAATTTCCAGATAATGATCTGTACATCATAAGTTTTCACCATGTTGCACAAATCATGTTCCAAATTTTCTCTCGGTGTTTTATTTCAATGTTACAAATTTCAGCCATATTCTTATTTTTTGCTAAAAGTTGGGTATCGGCTGAAACCTCCAAAACGTCTCTATTTTTCTGATAAAAACTCATTTTCAGCTAAAATTTGTGTATAGCTAAAAGTATTATCTTATAATTTTTTTTAATAGTTTATGGCTTTATGCTAAAAGATAGATTTACTAATAGTAATTGCTCCATGTGACATTTTTTATCTGCTCTCACTTGAATTTTGGTCGAAATTTTTGAGCCTCTAATATCACTAATTTTTGTCTGACCAAAGTAAGATAAGAGATTTTGGAAATATCTGCTGATACTTTTGAAAAAATACATGTTACGCAACCATTTTAGACCAAAACATTTGAGTAAATTTTCATAATGTGGCTAATACATGAAATGAGGCTGCAATTCTTACCCCGCACAAGTATTTTTCCCCACCTTTCGAACGTAACAGCATGACTTCTTCTTTTTCGCTGTGGCACCACGTGAGTTTTGAGAACTTGTGGCATGCTGTGTTGCATGCCATGCTTCTACCTATGTGGCACACACGACACTGAATTCCTTAATAAGGTATGTATGGAGCACAATCAGCCTTCGATGGTGGGCCAATAATATCTCATCCTTCCATATTGACTATATGGTCGAAAGTCTTAAATTCGATTCTCACTAAATTCCAAAGGGTCAATTGTCAATCTCCAAAGTGTTACCTGTGTTTGTGGTAGAGATTAGTCGAGTGGTCTAAAAAATTTAGACACTTTAGTCATTAAAAGAAAAGAACTCATTTTCTTAACCCTAAGGAGGTCTTTAGAATCTTTTGGTAGAAACCCATGGTGAAGATAGGTCACCATTCATCATCTTGAAGTTCAAGCACCAGTACTCAGCTACCTCTCTAGAAAATTTCAATCTAACCTCAAGAAGTGGGAAGTCGTGGATTCAAACTCTTATGGCCTAACCATCGGTGTATCTTAGGGTAGTGGGTTCATCCGTGGGGATTTTATGCTGGGTATTCTGCTGTTTTTCATACGTAAATTCAAAAAACAAAAAACCATATCTAAGGCAAATTTGTCTTCCATTTTGATATATATTGCTCAAAAAAATTCTTTTCCTACAATACAATGCCTATATCACCATAGTTACCGGTGGATGCCCCCATTGAAATGCATGGACCACATGTCAAAATTGAAAATGTGAAAAAACTCCCCATCTGCCAATTCTACCGATACTTCAATTATATCCTCACAAGGATTCTCAGCTACCATATTTAACAACGCTTCAACTCTCGAATACTTTTTGAGGCTTGACTCCAGTGTCAAATGTAGAATGAAAAAGTAAATTTAAAAAGTATGCATAGAAAAAGTAAAATTTAAGAAGTCGATCAATAGATGAAATTTTGGCTTTAATCTAATCACTCACTCTCTAATTTACGGTATATTATCCTGCATACTTATGCACATGGCCGTCAACTGATGGGGTAGTCATGGGTATATTAGAAATGTTTTTTTTAATATATTTGACTTACTAAAAATCATAAATGAAGTTATAGTTTTTAAGATGTTCAACATTTGATAATTTCAATAATTTTTAATATTTAAACTTCGTGATCTTTAAAAACATGAATGGTTGATCAAAATAGAGTGATTTTTGTAAGACTCATATTTATAAATAGATATTTCTAAAAGTATAAATAATATGTGACACATCACTTTGTAGATGATCATTCCAATGGATTGATTGTTGAAGTGAGACGCATTCTAGGGTAAGTGAGTAATAGTGCTTTACAATAATAGTTAATACAGTTCATCAATTTACTTGTTTTTCAATATTTGACATTAAATAGATGAACAGTTTAAAACAATATCATTTAATATATAATTTATTTAAAATGATTTTTTCTTAAATAAAATTAATGGGTTTTACAAATATATTAAATGTTGACTGTTTAGAAACTTTTAAAAGTGTTTTCAAAGAGCCAAAGAAATTAAAGTGAGACGGGTTATGGTATTGAGAAGAGTTCTTTGACTTAATAGTGAACACTAATGAGAATCTAAGAATCCAAAGCTCTATGGATTTTAAAAAGCCAGTATAGCCGTTGCCTTGTTTTTAAGAATATTCCAGTGCATTAAAGTTTAATAATCTGTCATTTCTCACAGCTACAATTGAAAAAAGGATGGTGGAAAAGCATAATTGATCCGTTGTGAATCGATTTAATCATAACATTTTTAATAATTTCTGATGATGGAAAAGCATAATTGATCCGTTGTGAATTGATTTGGTGTGAAGATTTAATCATAACTTTTTAATAAATAAGAAATTTTTATTTTTATTTTATTAAATATATTCAATTAAAAATTAAAATTAAAAGCCTTTATAGAAATGTAGATAATGTAATTTTGATACTTTTCTATTTTGTTCTGGATAAATTAATAAGTGAAATGATAAAATGAAAAAGTTTTCAAAATTATACCATATCGAATATAAGGGTATAAGACTCCACTGGGACTCATTGGACAAAGCCTTTTTTCTTTTTTTTAATTTATGTGTGGAAAATTGTGAGAAATCCAACGTAAAACTCCCACGGGTCTTAGGGCACACAGGTGAGATCATTGAGCTCGAACCTGGCATCTGTTATTTTTTAAGACGGGAGATTATCAATTGAGCTAAACTTTTGTAGGCTAAGCTTAAAATATAGAAAGGTCGATTCACTTATTTTTATTTGTCACCGAGTTAAAATCATGATTTATACAACTTGATTCACTTTGGACACACAAATACATTCCTAATTTTTTAAATTTTTGTTTGATATTTTTAAATAATTATTCATATTATTTTATTTTAGAAGTAGATTTTTTTTTTTTTTATTTATGTCTCTTTGCTTGAAACACACTAATACAATATATATAAATCAATTATCTACTCAATTACAATAATTGAATAGTGATCTCATTTAACCCGGCCGAAATTAGTTTACTCTAATGAAAAAATGAATTAGAGTTTTAAAAGTGTGTTAAGAGTTATAAGTGGGTTAGAATGTATAACTTAAAAATTGTTTTATATACATGAGATTTTTATCTTAGATAAAGAGAATTGGATTCATAGATCAAATGATAAAAATTTAATTAAAATATTTATAAAATTTATTTTAATTTAAAATCGCATCAGAAATTCTCCTATTTACTTAACACGCTTCCTTTTCTGAATTTGCTTAAGTGAAAACTGGTCTCCTTTCTCATCTTTTTTCCTGCACATTTTTTATATATTTTTTACATATATTACCCCAACATAATGTAAACCTTAAAAAAAAATTATAGAGAAGAATTTCATTAAAAACTTTCTTTCCTCATCCAAGGATAAAATGCTGATTTCATTGTGATCTGAATGGTTAAAATTATTTTTAAATATAAATTTAATTTTTTTTAATTTATGTGTAGAAAATCGCAGATACCCAACTTAAAATCCTCACAGGTGAGTCCACTATCTCTAAGGTAATCGAAGTTAAAGTTATGAGAACTCGAATCCACCACTTCTCACTTATTGATATGGGAGGTAACTTGAGCTACACCTTATTATCATTTGATAAATCAAATGTTTATTTAATTTGAACTTATTTTATGTTATATCATTTTATATTCTATAAAATTATACTTTAAATAATCATTACCCAAAACTAATTTTTAGATTAGAATCTATCAAATTTATTATGTAAAAACAAAAAAATTAAGCATCAATCTAAATCACAAGTTTAATAATAAAAAATTAATTATTCGTGTCACGTTAATCAGTTGACAACAAAAAGAAAATGGTGGATGGAGAGGAGGTAGTGGTTCAGACTTCAGAGAACGTGGTTAAAAAATTATTAAAGTGAGAGAAAGTACGGCTGTTGCCCGTCTCAGAGGAGAAGAAACGGTCGAGTTGGTGGAGTGGGAGAGAAAGTACGGCTGTTGCCCGTCTCAGAGGAGAAGAAACGGTCGAGTTGGTGGAGTGGGTGGGTCCCATCCGAGCTGTCCTCTCCCTCTATCTTTTTCTTCTGTCAGATGTGGGTCCCATCTATTTCTATTATACCAACATTGGACAATTTCACCACGTAAGTGGGCGGTCCCACATTTGACTCCCATGTGCTTCGCCAGCCGTCGATGTAGTCTCACTTATCTCAATGCCATTTACTCTTCTCTTTCTTTTTTCTCCCTCCTCGGTAGAAAAAAGAAATTATAGCCGTTATTGAAGTAGACCCACCTCGGCCACTTTCACACCCCACTCTCTCTCTCTCTCTCTCTCTGTCGTACTCGGCGGCTCCGCTAATATAAGCCACTCTGCCTCTCTCCTTTTCTCTGCAACTTTTGTTAACCCAAAAATCTGAAGAGGGAATGAGCATGGCGCTTCTCACTTGCTTTGCTTCCTCTCCATCTCCATTGCTGCTGCTGCTTCTCTTCTTCTTCCTTGTCTCTACATCCCACACAGGTATGCAAAGCTTATTGGGCTGCTTTGTTTTTAGAGTTAGATAAGTTTTGAAGGAATTCTTCTTATTATTTACTAGAGTTCATTTTTCCTTTATTCTTCTTCCCAAGCAAAATGGGGAGGAGAATGAGAGGAATAATCCCCCCTTTCTCTCCTGTGTGAAAGAGAGAGGATTCTCCTTCTTTCTCCTTCACTTTTCCCATTTTCCTCCCAAAAGAGAAATGCGTTTCTTGCTCTCTTTCCTTGTTTTCCTGTAGTAGCTCTGTTTTTTTTTTTTGTGTGTGTTTTAAAGAGAACACTCTTACTGAGGTATCTCATTTGGCTACTGTATTTGCAGCGGAAGCAGGGGCTATTGGAGTGAACTATGGGCGAGTGGCGAATAATCTTCCTTCGGCAGTGAAGGTAGCGCAGCTGATGAAGAACCACGGCATTGAGCGAGTCAAGCTCTACGACACAGACACGGCCGTTCTCCGCGCGCTGGGCGGGTCAGGCATTAAGGTCGTGGTGGCGCTGCCAAACGAGAGGCTAGCATCGGTGGCCAGACGGCCCTCTCAGGCCTACAGCTGGGTACAGAGGAACATTGCGGCTTACTATCCGTCGACCCAGATCCACGCCATCGCCGTCGGTAACGAGGTGTTCGTGGACCCCCGCAACACGACAGCCTTCCTGGTTCCCGCCGATGGTCAACGTCCATGCAGCCCTGACACGCTTCGGACTTGACAAAACCATCAAGGTGTCTTCTCCCATCGCCCTAAGCTGCCTCCAGTCCTCCTATCCATCGTCCGCCGGGGCCTTCCGAACGGAATTAGTGGAGCCCGTCATCAAGCCCATGCTCCAGTTCCTCCGCCAGACCGGCTCCTCCCTCATGGTCAATGCTTACCCCTTCTTCGCCTACGAAGCAAATGCCGACGTCATTTCTCTAGACTATGCCCTCTTCCGCCCCAACGCCGGCATTGTAGATGCCGGCTCTGGTCTCCGCTACTTCAGCCTCTTCGACGCCCAAATCGATGCAGTGTATGCTGCTATGTCTGCACTAAAATACAACGATGTAAACTTGACAGTGACCGAGACAGGATGGCCATCCAAGGGCGACGAGGACGAGAAGGGGGCGAACGCAGCCAATGCCGCCGCCTATAACGGCAACCTTGTGAGAAGGGTGCTGATGAAATCCGGGACACCCCTCCGTACCGCAGGCCGAGATGGACGTCTACCTCTTCGCCCTCTTCAATGAGAACAAGAAGCCCGGGCCTACCTCAGAGAGAAACTATGGCCTATTTTACCCGAACGAGGAGAAGGTGTACGACATTCCCCTGACTACCGATGCGGTAAAGAAGCAGCCTCAGCCGGAGCCGGAGCCAACGGAGAAGGGGCATAACAGTTCAGGTGGAAGCGTTTCGACGAGCTCTTCGGGTCAGACATGGTGTGTGGCGAATGGGAAGGCGGGAGAAGCAGAGGCTGCAGGAGGCGCTGGACTACGCCTGCGGAGAGGGAGGGGCGGACTGCCGTCAGATCCAGCCGGGAGCCACCTGCTACGATCCGAACACCTTGCAGGCACACGCTTCCTTTGCCTTCAACAGCTACTACCAGAAGAAGGGCCGCGCCATTGGTACCTGCGACTTCGGTGGCGCCGCCTTCGTCGTCACTCAGCTACCCAGTGAGTATTCTCTCTCTCTTCCTATTATTACCAGTGTGACCGCTTTCTTTTCTTTTCTTTTGTTTGGGAGATTTCTTCATTTTTTCCGTATTTAACATAGCAATTATTTATTCATTCATAAAGAATACTGAAAAAAGGAACCTTTTTTCTTCTTTCTCAAGAAATCCAACATAATTTTTCTTCAATTTGTTTTTTCCCAAGAAAATGATGAATCTATGAGTTGAGTCAAGAGAGATTTTTCTACTTCTCCATTTTAATTTTATTTTTATTTATATATTTATTTTTATTATTAAATTATTATATCTTATTTAAATTTTGAAAATATCTCCATATATTTAGAATTTCTAAATTTCTTGGTTTGGTTGGAAAAGAAAAGAGCTTGTAGAGTAAAAAATAACATAAATAATTAACTAAATGGCATTTATAATGGATAATGGAAATTTTCTTTTCTGGTGTATCAATTAAGATGGTGACAGACAGGTCATTAAATAGACATTAATTTTTTTCCAAAAGGATATTAATTGATGGAAAGCTCTACTCAAATAGATGATATTTAAATTCACCGGTATTTTTATTTATAATATTAAGATAATATATTTTTATTAAAAATGAGAGTGTTTTCCTGTTCTCTTTTTAATTTTGTTTTAATGAATGAGAAAGTGAAGATAAAATGAAAAAAATAAAAAAATTTCATTTGTCGCAGCATTTTAGTAAAAGCAATTGATCCACAAATTATTTTCTCAGATTTTTTATATTTTTGATAATTTGTATTGTTTTTTACGATACTTAAAATATTGTTTTATATTTTATTTATTACAAAATATGCCTCCATTGCTGAAAATATATTGTTTTATTGCAGAGTTTGGGAAGTGTGCTTTGCCCACTGGATACTGAAGAAGAAGAAGACGAAGCATGGATTTTGGGGATTAACTTTCGTATTAGCGATTAGTGATTGATTAGCGTAGCATCATTAGCACTTAATATATATGTTCCAGAGTTTTGTATCTTATATACATTTTTTATATATATTGGGGTTGTGTTTATTGTCCACTCATTGTCACCCTCCTGCCTATAATTATTATGATCATTATTAATTTTTATGAGAAATTTCTGACACATTTGGTGGTATTGATTGCTTCATTTATCAAGTTTATAAGTACAGTTTGGTTTTATATTGATAAATTGTCCACTTAGCGTATTAAAGTTAAATGCAAATGTTAATCTTTTATGGAAGGGAATTCTGATCACGGGACAAAATCTTTCAAAAGACACGAGATAGAGTAAAATATCCATTCTATTTTTATGGGTGCACTTGTCAATAAGTATGGGTGTACCGATAATGCTGTAATTTTTTATTCTTTGAAAGGATTGGTATATTAAAAATTATGGTAAACTGAAATGTTAAAGATAAATTTGATAGATTTTTTTGACTAGTATAAATGTTCTAGTAATGTGATTTTTTCACATTAGAAATATATTTAAAAGGGTTATTAGTTATTAGATCTACAAAGTTAGAAATGTTGGATGAATGATTTTAATCAAAAGGATATAGTTAGATTCAAGTTCTTTAAAGTTTTTTAAATTAATTTATGAAATCCAGTTTTTCTAAAGAAAAAAAATTAAAGAAATGCTAAACACATGTTTATAGAATTAAGTGAGACCCTTAATTTGACTGTCATAGTTTTTAAGGTGCTTTATTGGGTTTTTTTAATATTTTTATAAAATTTATTTTTTTTAACGAAAAAAATATATCATTACAAGATAGATGAATACTTTAGTTTTTAATTTTTAGATATTTTTTAAAATTTTAAGACAATCTTTATTCATAGTGGCATTTCAATTCTCAAAGATTTAATTCTTCAAAAAGGATCCACTGTTAAAAAAATTATATTCATACTAAATTTTCTATTTTTTTATTTTTTCTATTTTTGTAATCTTTCTAAAATTAAGTAAGTATTTTTGTTACGTTACATATGTTACTGAATACATCCATGTCGGCAAGATGCATTGGATTCTTTTTATACGTAGATTAAAATTGGAAATCTAGTTTATATAGGCTGGGGTTTCTTCTTTATCTAGAAATGTCATTTTGATGAGTTTTCCTAAACAAATTGAACTTACTAAATTAAAATTTTGAAAATTTAATTTATCTAAATCAATTCAATTTAAATTTTATTTGACACGATCCAATTTAAATTTTGAAAATCAAATTATGTAATTTAATTAAGTTTAAATTTATTTGACACTATTTAACTCATCTAAAACTTTTAGAACCCTAAACAACTTTGGGTCAAGAAAAAGCATAAATTGAGTTGCATCCTTTTTCTTATACTCGTGGCTTGTGTAATGCCCTTTTTTTTCTACCTTAATCACCGTTTAAAATCGTGAAAAATTTATACAATTCATTCGAATTATAGTCGAGTTGAGTCTCTGAACGAGTCAAAGTTTAATATACCTAAATTATTTTATAATATGACTATTATTTTCATTATTAAATATAGAAAAGACAGAGTGGTTTGACATTTTTGTGTTGATAGGAGAGCGACTCCAACTTTTTTATCCTTGGGAGGAGAAATAAATTGTTTGTGTTACCATCTATCATTAATATTTGAGATTTCGAGAGAGATGTTTTCTACAATGGTCGCACACTGATAAAATTTATTTAATTTATCCGAAAAGTTCAGTTGAAAAAGTTTTTGTAGCCAGGATCTACTATATATATTCTGTTTTTTTTACCATCAGATCTCTAATCTGATTAAGGTGAGATCCTCTTATGAACAGTTTCTTCAGCTGCTGTTTAAGAAGTCCGAAATCCATTTTTTTGGTTTTTTTATTAGATCCAGGTAGATCCTATACTTTTGACCTTAGGATCGACAGTAAAATGATTGCCCCTAGCCTCCCTATATACGATTAAGAAAGACCTTAGATTTCAATCAACAATGGAGTTCACCCATTTTTTTCTCTTATTCGGTCAAACCTTCGTCCAAATGAACAGTTCATTTGCCAGTGACATCAGCAGAAGACGGAGTGGAAGGACAAAAGGATCATTATTTTCATCGAGGATATTTAGGAAAAGACATGCGAACTGGTGTGTAGCTCGCCACACTTCACCAAACCTTGTGAAAAATAATATATGAAAAACTATACCCATTGGTGTTGTGGTTCGAAATAATGCCAAATTTCTCACTGTTTGTTAGGTGAGATGAATCGGATCCGAATATAATATTTTTACACAAAATTTATTTTATTGTCACTATTATTAAAGTCATAACTCAGTATATCTAATTTTTTTAAAATTCTACTTATTTATTTAACCCTATCATAAATACTAAATTCAATCATTCTTATATGTTATGTTGTTATTTATCACTTCATTCCACCATTTAAATTATCTACCCCCTCTTAGTATTGCCATTAATTTTGCTTGCATACTTAAATAATTTTAAACATATTTGTAACTTATTTTTTATTAAAATTATTTTTAAACTATTTTAATATAATTATATTTAACTTAATGGATGGATGGATGAACTGCACAAGGTAAGGTAAGGAAAGTAACGTACCATAGTCTTATTTATTTTGGGAGAAGGGAAAAGGAGGGGTGAGAGGCAAGGAGAATCTTGACAGAGAGCAGGGATGAGTGGATGACAGTATCCCGAGGTGATAATTCCATGTGACTCTCTTGTCTTTGGTGAATTATTTTTATTAGGCTTGTTTGGAGTTTGGACTACTCTTCCTAATTCTGCAACAAGGGAGAGGAAAGTGGGGCTAACACTTTCCTCTTTTTCCTCTTTTTTTTTTTTTGACTTTTCACATTTTTTTTCTTTTTATACGTCCTTTGAGCAACAATTGTTTTATGTACCACTTTCTAAAGAACTATACCAATTTATGATGAAGATCTAGATCTAGTTGTCAACTTGTAGTTCTTCAATTATAGCATTTTTTTCTGTTATGATCTTCAATGAGTGGAACAAAAGAACTGTCGATCTGATCTTGAATTCATATGTTTAAATAATATATATCGTATTGATCGGATTTTTACCGACAGATATGTATTGTCCGATACATAAAGAATGATATTGGTCGATATATTAGTCATGATAATATCAGTGATAAAATAATTTCTTTTTAAATATTTAAATATCAGACTTTTGTGCAACAACTTTTCATCAATATTTGACGATATCGGTTAAATATGGATCGATATTGTATTTTCCATTTCTGTATTTAAAAAATGCATATTTTTCTGTTAAAATGAATTCAAAATACAGGTCGGATTAGAATTCAGATTGATTTGAGTTAGAATTCAAGTCGAGTCAGATTAAGAAGTTTAGATTGAAAATTCAAGCCGAATCGAATTGAATTTTATAAATATCAATTGAAGTCAAGTTGCATTTGAAAGAATTCAACCCCCGTGCGACTTTAGTTGTAGTCCTAAATCCTAATTGAATAGTTTATACCAATCTCTTAGAGCGTGTGAAGTTGAAGTGATGTGAAAGCTAACACGTGGCTGACAAATTGTGGTCAGAACCTGTGGATCCTTTAGGGCCCTCTTTTCTGTAGAGATGAATGTCTGAGAAGAGATGTCATTCCCATGTAAAATAGTAGACCCACCCAGGTAAAGGAAAGACAATGGTGAATCAGTGGAATCGTCCAAATGAAAAGCCCGTCAAGGGTCGTATGGCTTTTAGATTTGTTTATTTTCTTATATATATTATATAGATATATCACAAGGTAATTAATATTATTTTTTATTTTTTAACTTTTATTTTATAAATTGAAAAATCTAATTGAAAGTATAATTAATGCATATCATTTCTCAAATTTTTTTAGCCACTCGATCTTAAAGATCGAATTTTCGGACGTCAAATATTTTGAAGAATGTTTACTGACTTTAACTATTAAGATTAAGTAAATAAAAGTTAGAAACTATTTGGACGAATACGCAATTGTAAATGTGTGTCGTTCGGATATTTTTAAAGATGGATTTTCAAACGAGGTCGTATCAATTTTTACAAAAAAGATATCAAAATTCATTTAATCTGAATTTTATAAACTGTGGAACTGATTTTATGTCACGCCCCGACCCGACCAGTGGGCCCGGAACGCGACTGATTTTTTTTTTTTGGTAAGGTAAGCTAAACCACAAGCATTCTTACTGGGCCGGATCAACAGTTAGGCCCAGCGGTTACACATCAACCCGTTAAGTGGACTCAAACATGTACCATATGTCTGCCCCATAGACAAAGCAATAACAACACAACAATAACATCCACTCATAATATGATCAAACAGATACCAACATTGATTAATCAATCGTAACATTGTCTCAAATGGCAACATAGCCGAATACAACATTTAAACATAAATTAAGTACTACATCCGGTACTTAATACAAAAACAACGGTTCCTAGAACCAACAGAAAGATCAGGGCATTCCTCTCCGGGGGAATCCCAAAACACTGCTTTAGCTCAAACGCCCTAAGCCTGAAAGAGAGGGTCCTCCTCCTCGGGTTTATCGCCTGAAAGGTGAGTGGTGTGAGCTAACTAGCCCAGTGAAGGATAATTAACAATGCACATTAAGCAAATAGTAAAACAGGTTAACAACAGTTAATATCACATGCTTGATAACAGTAAGTATAATCTTAAATCAGATAATAACATCATCAACTATCAATCACTGCCATTATCCACCGTAACGCCTGCCGACTACACTGAGACCAGTATTAAGTCCCGACACGGTCAAAATACATCCTTGCAAGTACATCTCCGGCTCTTAAACTTAGCCGATACTGACACCCTCAAGTCAGCAACTGACGACAGCATGGTCCGCCCATGGTCCAGTAGACATAAACCATCTCTCATACGGCCGATATTGGTTCAATAGCCCAGGTACGTGGAAGCAATCTTACATACACATACGGTCAACACCGTAATATCAAATCATCACAGCACTCTTACCATAGTGCATCATGTATAGGCACATGAGTGGGTTCATCAAAACCGAAACCACTCATTGCTCAAAATAACACCTGTTTACAAAATCTGCAGAGTTAAGTTCCCTCACCGTGATCGTATGGTTTCGCGGTGTCTGTCAAACAACATACAAGTGCGCAATCAATATACATATCAGATACGTACATATACGTAGTATTTGGAAATCACACGTTTTCCCACAAAATATCCAGGGTTCATGGAAATAAGTCTCCTACTTGGTTTCTAGCCTTTTTAAATCATCTACAAGATAATAATATAATAATAAAAAGGGGCTCAGTCCAAACTCATATTGTCTTCTGGGCATTGACCAGATTGACGTATTGAGTGAGGTCTAGATCCTCGGGTCACTTCTAGGTTGTCTTTTGGATAGGACCAGAGCTGACATTTTGAGTAGGCCTCGAGGTCACCCAGTGCCCGACTATAGTGCCGGCCTGAAAGTGAATCACTCAGTTCCCGACTAATGTCGGACTGAAAGCGGATACAATAATATTTACACTATAAATAATAAGAGAAAGGGGTTAGTACAGTTTTATTTAACAAGGGGGGTATTAATCATCACATCACATAATCTAACGAAATAATTTTTTTTTTTTAGAATAAAATAATAATATTTAATTATTTAATTATTTATTCATTTTTTTTTCTTCGGTGGGAACCACTATTTGAAATCATAAGCAACCATATTCTCAAATAAAATATATTTTTTTTTGGAATAAAATAATAATATTTAATTATTTATTCATTTATTCATTTATTTTATTATAATATATATATATATATATATATATATATATATATATATATATATATTTTTCCAATGGGAACCAACCTTTTAAAATCACAGCAACATTAATATCAAAAAAAATATATATTTTTTTTTTTCCATTTTTTTTTTCTCTTTCTTCTTCCTCTTCTTCTTCCCCGTTCACTGTCTGCAACAGACAGTGAACGGCCGGTGAACAGTAAAATTGAAAATGGTAAATGGGGTATTTTTGGAACTCGGTTTTTACATCTGACCGGTCCGATGGATTCCTCCGGGAGTCCTCTTTCCATAGGGAGAGGTTTGGAGCTTTGAAACTCAGTGACCCATCCGATATTAACACCGGAAGCTCACTCATACGAGGAACCCTAAAATTTTCCCTAAATTTTGAAATCGTTTTTCTCAATGAAAACAGAACCAAATCCAAAAAAAATTTATTCCAAATCGGTCAAAATTGAAAGGGGAATGTAGTGGTTACCTTGGTTTCGATTCCTGGGTTGAAAATCGGGTTTTTGGAAAATCTTCCACTTAAGCAACAGTAACTGAAAAACAGAGAAGGGATGGGCTCGGCTGGAAATGAGATTACAGAGAGCAGAGAAGAGAAGAATTGCTGGGAATTCAAATGGTTGAAAGGGGCCGAATTTATAGATTTCTGGCCGGAAAATCGGCCGGGACGATGGGACAACACGTCGGGGATATCTCATCATCAGCCGGGATATGGGCTGAGCGGCAGTGCACGCCTGCACGCCGCTGAAGCCGCTACCGTGAATCGGGTTTTGCAGATCAGCCCTCTGATAATTTCGAATTTACAGATAAGTCCTTATTTAAGAAAATTTGATTTTTAAAACTAAAAGTGGTAAATTAAAGACTCAAAAATCCAATCCAACTTTACAGATAGGTAGGGTTTTAAAAATCTTAATCACCATAAAAATTTCAGATTTTATCTCTTATTAAAAATCATTTATTTAAATAAAATTCATATTTTACCCATAATTACTTAATTAAACAAATGTAAAAATAACTAATTTGTAAATCTTATTTTGAAGTGAAATGAAATAACTAGACCATTTTTAAAATGGTCTACCATAACATACTAACTTCAAAATTTATTTCATTTTCAAAACCCTTTAAAATAATTAATACTCCCTTTCGGGGTTTTGACGGGCGATATTTAAATATTATTTTCTAAAAATAATTTTTATTTTAAAATCAGAAATGCAAATCCTTAATTAAGGAAAACATTATTCACCAATGATATTTACAAAATCACACAATTTATAAAAATATACAGAAGAAGTGGTAAATTACCAAAATGCCCCTCCAGCTCGACGAGCTGAATCACTGAGTTTTCGGGCTCAGATCGGGCCAAACTTGGGCTTTCCTCGAAGCCCTAACCAAAAACCTCAATATCAACCGGTTAAACAAGATTAACGAGCTAAAACTCGCCTAATCTGGGGCAGGGTATTACATCCTACCCTCCTAAAAGAAAATTTCGTCCCGAAATTTAAGACAAACACTTACCTCCTTGGTCAGTAAACAAACCAGGGTACAGCTTCTGCATTGTCGATTCAGGTTCCCGCGTCTCATGTTGCACGTCGTGATGTTGCCACAGCACTCGCACTAGAGGTATAGACTTCCTCCTGAGCTCTTGAGTCTGACGCTCTAGAATCTTGATTGGTGCTTCTTCAAAAGTTAAGTCCTCTGACACTTCAATCTCTTCAAAACTGATCACATGCGACGGGTCAGGCTCGTACTTCCTTAGCATAGACACGTGGAACGTACTATGCACTCTCTCCAAAGCCTGAGGAAGATCCAACTGATAAGCCACTTCACCTATCCTCTTCAAGATCTCAAAGGGTCCAACATATCGAGGTGATAGTTTTCCCTTGCGCCCGAACCGCTGCACTCCATGACGTGGTGCCACACGTAAGAAAACTCGGTCGCCAACTGCAAACTCCAAAGGTCGTCGCCTTTTGTCAGCATAATTCTTTTGTCTGCTCTGGGCTGTCTTGAGACGCTGTCTGATCACTTCAACTTGCTCTGACGTCTTACGCACTAGATCAGGTCCTAGTAGCGCTTTGTCTCTTACCTCTGTCCAACAAAGAGGTGACCTGCAAGGTCTGCCATACAGAGCCTCGTAGGGTGCCATCTGCACACTGGAGTGATAACTGTTGTTGTAGACGAACTCGATCAAAGGCAAGTGATCTTCCCAACTTCCCCGCATATCCATCACACAAGCCATTAGCATATCCTCTAAAGTTTGAATGGTTCTCTCTGACTGACCGTCCGTCTGAGGGTGAAAATCAGTGCTAAAGCACAGCTTAGTCCCCAACTCCTCTTGCAATCCTTGCCAAAATCTTGACACGAACCTCGGGTCTCTATCAGATACAATGGATACAGGTACTCCATGCAATCTGACTATCTCCTTCAAGTACAGTCTGCTTAGAGTAGCCAAAGAATCCGTCTTCTTGATCGGTAGAAAGTGAGCTGACTTCGTCAATCGATCGACTATTACCCAAATAGCGTCGTTCTTTTTACGAGACTTAGGAAAACCAGTTACAAAATCCATCGTGATATGCTCCCACTTCCATTCAGCCACTTCCAAAGGTTGCATCTTTCCGCCAGGTCGTTGATGTTCCGCCTTCACTTGTTGACAAGTTAGGCACTTGGATACAAAATCTGCTACTTCGCGCTTCATACCTTTCCACCAGAAAAGTCGCCGCAAGTCACGATACATCTTCGTACCACCGGGATGCACCACAAAGCGAGATCGATGAAAGTGATCAAGCACCTTTCTCTTGCACTCGTCCGACTTTGGCACAAACAGTCTATCCTTGAAAGTAAGACTTCCGTCCGCTTTGATCTTCCAATCCTCTAAAGTTGCTCCTCCTGAAAGCTGAGTTGCCAACTCCTTCGCTTCTGGGTCGCTCTGTTGTCCTTCCAACACCAATCCAACTACCTCGGGTTGCAGAACCAAACTATGGATTCTTGCTGACCCGCTTCCTTCGATCAGCTCCAGATCGTACTCGGACAGAACTTCGAGCATCTTCCGCTGCAAGGATGCCATTCTCGCCACGTCGTTGTGAGACTTTCGGCTCAAGGCATCGGCCACCACGTTGGCTTTCCCCGGGTGATAGGAGAGACTGAAGTCATAATCTCCCAAGTACTCCATCCACCTACGCTGCCTCATATTCAAGTCTTTCTGAGTGAAGATATACTTGAGACTATGGTGATCAGAAAACACATTGAACTTCTCACCATATAAGTAATGTCTCCACAATTTCAACGAGAATACAACGGCTGCCAACTCCAAATCATGAGTCGGGTAGTTCTGCTCATGTCCCTTCAATTGCCTGGAACCATAAGCTACTACCTTCCCCTCTTGCATCAGCACACAACCCAAACCAAACTTGGACGCGTCGCAATAAACATCGTAACCTCGTCCTTGCTCGGGTATCACCAACACTGGAGACGTCGTCAACTTCTCCTTCAGCTCCTGGAATGCTTTCTCACAAGCTTCGCTCCACTCGAACTTGACGTTCTTCCTCGTCAGCCGAGTCATCGGTACCGCGATCTGAGAGAAGTGCAGGATAAACTTTCGGTAATATCCTGCTAATCCCAGAAAGCTCCGGATCTCGAACACGCTCTTTGGACTTTCCCAAGTCTTTACGGTCTCTACCTTTGCTGGATCTACCGAGATTCCTCCTGGAGACACCACATGTCCCAGAAATTGCACTTGAGTCAACCAAAACTCACACTTGCTCAGTTTAGCGAACAGCTGATGCTCCCGAAGAGTCTGAAGAACAATCCGCAGATGACGCTCATGCTCCTCTTCTGATGACTAAAAGATCAAGATATCGTCGATGAAGACTATCACGAACTCTCGCAGATACGGCCGAAACACGCGATTCATCAAGTCCATGAACATGGCTGGTGCATTCGTCAAACCGAAAGGCATCACAACAAACTTGTACAAGCCATACTGCGTCCGAAAAGCAGTCTTCGGAATGTCCTCCTCTCGAATTCGCAACTGATGGTAACCCGACCTCAAATCGATTTTCGAAAAACACTTCGATCCCCTCAAAAGATCAAAGAGGTCGTCTATTCTAGGCAACGGATACTTATTCTTAATAGTTACCTGGTTAAGCCGCCGGTAATCTATACACATCCTCATCGATCCATCCTTCTTTTTCACAAAGAGAGCAGGTGCGCCCCACGGTGAGTTGCTCTGACGGATAAAGCCAAGACTAAGAAGCTCTTCTACCTGCGTAGCTAGCTCTCTCTGCTCTGCCGGCGCCATCCGATAAGGTGCCATGGAAATTGGAGATGTTCCTGGCTGTAGGTCTATAACAAACTCTATCTCTCGGCGTGGAGGTAGCCCAGTCAACTGGTCAGGAAAAACATCCATAAACTCACACACCACCCGAGGAACAACAGACCCTACACCACCTACATCTTCCCAACCCATGCTTGCCACCACACTACCGGGATACGCCCTAAGGCCAGAGAAAATGACTCTCATCCTCTCATAGGGTACCAACTTCTCCATAAACCTCTCACTTGTTGAGGAGGCCCCATGAATTCTCCTCTGAGAGCAGTCTATCAAGACTCCAAAAACAGACAACCAATCCACACCAAGGATGATGTCAAAGTCCGTCATTTCCAGAACCAGAAAATCATAGGACAACTCCACTCCACTAATCTTCAAAACACAAGATCTACACTCTTGGTTTGCCAAAGCCTTCTTACCCAAAGGTGAAACTACCATTAGCGGGTTAACTACTTCTACCGGTTTTAAACCCAATCTAACACAACAAGTTCTAGAGATAAAGGAATGCGAAGCACCGGTATCAAACAACACTCGAGCCAAAAGACTGAAAAGATTAAGGGTACCTTCCATCACCGTGTTCTCCATCGGTTCATCCTTCTGAGTCCCTAAAGAGTAGACTCTCCCTTGAGGACGCCCTCGTCCTCTCTCCTGATCGTTCCGAGGTGGTCCGTTCCTCAGTGTCGCTGATCCTCTGGAAGCCTGCTGAGAACCTCTGCCGACAGATGGCTGCGCCACAGAGTAGGAAATTCCTGCGCCTTGCGAAGGTGCCGCTTTACTAGAAAAAGGACAATCCTTGAACAGGTGCCCGGTCTGCTGGCAGTGAAAGCACGCCCTCTCTCCTTTGGATTGGCAAAATTTGGAAGTATGCCCTGGCTGATTGCAGGTGTAACACACGATTGGCTGAGAGTCAGACCGACTGGACTGGCCCACACTGGGTTGGCTCTTCCTGAAGAAAGGCTTCTTCTGCTGATTGAACCTTACCTTTTTGTTAGAAGAAGGTTTCTGAGAGCTGTCAGTGCTTCGGTTGATAGAGTCCACCGCTTCCACCTTCGAAGCGCGCTCGATGATCTCCTCCAGAGTGTTGAACACTAGGCCGGCCACTTGCCGCTGCAGGAAGGGTCTGAGTCCGTTCTCTAAATGCTGGATCTTCTCCTCCTCATTGGCTGCAATCCACGGCACAAACTGCATCAGGTCGATGTAGCGCATGGCATACTGTGCCACTGTATCTGAACCCTGCTGAATGTTGAGGAACTCTCTCTTCCTCGCCTCCTTCACCGTCTTTGGAAAGTAACGGGCCAGAAAGGCTGCAGAAAACTCCTCCCAAGTCATTGGCTCGTGATTACGAACCAAGCTCTTCGCCTCCCACCATTCGTAGGCGTTCCCTTCGAGCTGATAGGTCGCCAAGGTCACACGTAAGTCGTCGGCGATCGCTAGGGTATTGAGGATGCGGCTAATCTGGGTTAGCCAGTTCCTCGCAGCGCTGGGGTCCTCTGTTCCCGATAAGCTAGTCGGGTTCAGACGTTTGAACTCTTTCAGAGCCGAGGTGGCTCTCTCCTCTGGTGTTTGGACTGGCGGACGTCGCATATTTTCAGCTATCTGCTGAAATGCTTCTACTGCCGCTCTTATCGCCTCGTTAGGTAGGTTACGGGGTGGAAGACCAGTCCTCCTCCCACGAAAGTTGGCTCGGTTTGCGTTGGGTCCTGACATCTGTTATTTACACTTGTAAATATCATTAATCAATTTTAAGATTTTTATCAAAGTAGAAGACACAAGTTGCAACAATCTCATTAGAATTCATTTGAAATTTCAAATACAAGTACAAGGGTTAGTAGGGTATGAGAACCCTTCAAAAGAACAAAACTTAACCCTCACAAACAAACACTCCGATGCCCCCCTAACAAACACTGATCTAATTCCCTGAAGAAGATCCTTCCTCACCACCAAAGTAATAAAAGTTGTCCGGGCAGGTCTCAGACTTGTGCCCCTACACCCCACAAGTTAAACAAGGTATGATCCCCGGTCCTCCTACATAAGGACAATTGGTTCTGGCACTCCCATGTCCGCGGAGATCGCAAATAGGGCAAATGACATTGGGTGGATAGGGGCAATAGAGGAAGTTGTGCCCTGCCTGACTGCAGAGCTCACACATCTCATCTTGGTACTCGTCCAATGGCGGAGTAGCCGGAACATACTCGGGTGAACCGTTCTCCCCCACCGACTCCTCAGGAATTGGGATATCCCTCTCTTCCTCCACAAGTTCAGCACCCACGTGGTACTCTGGGGATGCCACTATTATCTCCTCTCCTGGTGCAACCTCATCGAGACTTGGCGCACCGGAGTCGTCTCCCGAATCTACGACAATAGGGTCGCTAGGTGTCCCCTGAAAATATTCCGTGTTGCCTGACATATTTGTATCACCAAACAAGAAAATGTCAAAACAATAGCAACACTAAGGCAAAAACAAGTCTAATTAGGTAGTAACCCATCACAGTCCTAGAGTTGAGCCTACGCTCTGATACCAAGCTGTCACGCCCCGACCCGACCGGTGGGCCCGGAACGCGACTAATTTTTTTTTTTTGGTAAGGTAAGCTAAACCACAAGCATTCTTACTAGGCCGGATCAACAGTTAGGCCCAGCGGTTACACATCAGCCCGTTAAGTGGACTCAAACATGTACCATATGCCTGCCCCATAGACAAAGCAATAACAACACAACAATAACATCCACTCATAATATGATCAAACAGATACCAACATTGATTAATCAATCGTAACATTGTCTCAAATGGCAACATAGCCGAATACAACATTTAAACATAAATTAAGTACTACATCCGGTACTTAATACAAAAACAACGGTTCCTAGAACCAACAGAAAGATCAGGGCATTCCTCTCCGGGGGAATCCCAAAACACTGCTTTAGCTCAAACGCCCTAAGCCTGAAAGAGAGGGTCTTCCTCCTCGGGTTTATCGCCTGAAAGGTGAGTGGTGTGAGCTAACTAGCCCAGTGAAGGATAATTAACAATGCACATTAAGCAAATAGTAAAACAGGTTAACAACAGTTAATATCACATGCTTGATAACAGTAAGCATAATCTTAAATCAGATAATAACATCATCAACTATCAATCACTGCCATTATCCACCGTAACGCCTGCCGACTACACTGAGACCAGTATTAAGTCCCGACACGGTCAAAATACATCCTTGCAAGTACATCTCCGGCTCTTAAACTTAGCCGATACTGACACCCTCAAGTCAGCAACTGACGACAGCATGGTCCGCCCATGGTCCAGTAGACATAAACTATCTCTCATATGACCGATATTGGTTCAATAGCCCAGGTACGTGGAAGCAATCTTACATACACATACGGTCAACACCGTAATATCAAATCATCACAGCACTCTTACTATAGTGCATCATGTATAGGCACATGAGTGGGTTCATCAAAACCGAAACCACTCATTGCTCAAAATAACACCTGTTTACAAAATCTGCAGAGCTAAGTTCCTTCACCGTGATCGTATGGTTTCGCGGTGTCTGTCAAACAACATACAAGTGCGCAATCAATATACATATCAGATACGTACATATACGTAGTATTTGGAAATCACACGTTTTCCCACAAAATATCCAGGGTTCATGGAAATGAGTCTCCTACTTGGTTTCTAGCCTTTTTAAACCATCCACAAGATAATAATATAATAATAAAAAGGGGCTCAGTCCAAACTCATATTGTCTTCTGGGCATTGACCAGATTGACGTATTGAGTGAGGTCTAGATCCTCGGGTCACTTCTAGGTTGTCTTCTGGATAGGACCAGAGCTGACATTTTGAGTAGGCCTCGAGGTCACCCAGTGCCCGACTATAGTGCCGGCCTGAAAGTGAATCACTCAGTTCCCGACTAATGTCGGACTGAAAGCGGATACAATAATATTTACACTATAAATAATAAGAGAAAGGGGTTAGTACAGTTTTATTTAACAAGGGGGGTATTAATCATCACATCACATAATCTAACGAAATACATTTTTTTTTTTTAGAATAAAATAATAATATTTAATTATTTAATTATTTATTCATTTTTTTTTCTTCGGTGGGAACCACTATTTGAAATCATAAGCAACCATATTCTCAAATAAAATATTTTTTTTTTTGGAATAAAATAATAATATTTAATTATTTATTCATTTATTTTATTATAATATATATATATATATATTTTTTCCAATGGGAACCAACCTTTTAAAATCACAGCAACATTAATATCAAAAAAAAAATATATATTTTTTTTTTCCATTTTTTTTTTCTCTTTCTTCTTCCTCTTCTTCTTCCCCGTTCACTGTCTGCAACAGACTGTGAACGGCCGGTGAACAGTAAAACCGAAAATACAAAATGGGGTATTTTCGGGACTCGGTTTTTACATCTGACCAGTCTGATGGATTCCTCCAGGAGTCCTCTTTCCATAGGGAGAGGTTTGGAGCTTTGAAAATCAGTGAGCCATCCGATATTAACACCGGAAGCTCACTGATACGAGGAACCCTAAAATTTTCCTTAAATTTTGAAATCGTTTTTCTCAATGAAAACAGAACCAAATCCAAATTTTTTTTATTCCAAATCGATCAAAATTGAATGGGGAATGCAGTGGTTACCTTGATTTCGATTCCTGGGTTGAAAATCGGGTTTTTGGAAAATCTTCCACTTAAGCAACAGTAACTGAAAAACAGAGAAGGGAGGGGCTCGGCTGGAAATGAGATTACAGAGAGCAGAGAAGAGAAGAATTGTTGGGAATTCAAATGGTTGAAAGGGGCCGAATTTATAGATTTCTGGCCGGAAAATCGGTCGGGACGATGGGACAACACGTCGGGGATATCTCATCATCAGCCGGGATATGGGCTGAGCGGCAGTGCACGCCTGCACGCCGCTGAAGCCGCTACAGTGAATCGGGTTTTGCAGATCAGCCCTCTGATAATTTCGAATTTACAGATAAGTCCTTATTTAAGAAAATTTGATTTTTAAAACTAAAAGTGGTAAATTAAAGACTCAAAAATCCGATCCAACCTTACAGATAGGTAGGGTTTTAAAAATCTTAATCACCATAAAAATTTCAGATTTTATCTCTTATTAAAAATCATTTATTTAAATAAAATTCATATTTTACCCATAATTACTTAATTAAACAAATGTAAAAATAACTAATTTGTAAATCTTATTTTGAAGTGAAATGAAATAACTAGACCATTCTTAAAATGGTCTACCATAAAATACTAACTTCAAAATTTATTTCATTTTCAAAACCCTTTAAAATAATTAATACTCCCTTTTGGGGTTTTGACGGGCGATATTTAAATATTATTTTCTAAAAATAATTTTTATTTTAAAATCAGAAATGCAAATCCTTAATTAAGGAAAACATTATTCACCAATAATATTCACAAAATCACACAATTTATAAAAATATACAGAAGAAGTGGTAAATTACCAAAATGCCCCTCCAGCTCGACGAGCTGAATCACTGAGTTTTCGGGCTCAGATCGGGCCAAACTTGGGCTTTCCTCGAAGCCCTAACCAAAAACCTCAATATCAACCGGTTAAACAAGATTAACGAGCTAAAACTCGCCTAATCTGGGGCAGGGTATTACATTTTAAGTAAAAATGATATAATTTTAGGACTTAAAAAATTATATCTAAAGAATTAAAAAAAATGGTTTTCCCTCTTAATTCTTTGGGCATTGTTTTTTAAGTTCAAAACTATATCTTTTTCACCTAAAATTAGTTCCAGAGTTCATAAAATTCAGAATAGATAAATTTTGATAGCTTGTCTGTAGAAATCGATCGAGAAACGTCTATTTTGAAAATCCGAGCCAAATGCGCAAAGGTAATAGTCAGGAGGGAAGGGGGTTTCTTGATTGATTTCTACAGACAAGGTAACAAAATTCATCTATTCTTAATGTTATGAACGCCGATACTGATTTTAGGTGAAAATGACAGAATCTGAATTTCACACAATTTTTGAAAATAGGTGTGTCAAATTTTTGAAAATAGTTGTGTAGAGAAGGAAAAGTTATGTGTCTATATGAGCGGCCAAAGAAAATGATGTTATCTTAAAAGTCTCTGATTATTATCATCCTTTTCAATAAAATGACACTAGAGTATCATTCCTTGTGTATAAAATATAAATATCTCTCTTTTATTAAAATATCAATTTATGAAATTCAAATCATATGTCTGTCTCTAAAAGAAACTATATGTTATTTTTCATTTATGAAAAATAAAATAAATAAAATAAGATTTTTCCTTTCCTATAAAATTATAATTATTTGTGAAGAAAATAAAAAAAGTGAAATCTTTTCTTTTAAAATCATTCTTCACGGAGATAAGAAAATCTAACAAAAGAAATATGAAGAATTTTCTCTGATAAATAAAATAAAGTTCCTCTTTTTTGGACGTCCATCTTAATACAGGTAAGATATTTTAGGAGACATAAGATTAAATGAAATGTCCTATTTTATCTCTACTTAATGTACCGTTCAATAAATATTGATGTACCTACATGCAGAAAATATACAAATACAGCTGCGTTTTATCATGCATTGTTATTTTTTGAGAGGTGCACCGTAGAGATAAATCGACTATTTGAGTCTATCCCATCTGTGATACAGGATGGCCACCTTCCTTTTTAGTAAAATTAAATATTTTGATATAACTGTAAATGAATACAAAGATTTTATAGCCAACATGTGATCCGATTTCATGGCATCTCATCCAACGATGACAAGAATAAACGTTATTTTCTTCCTCACAATTACTCTCATAGAAAGCAGAGACAAACAATCACTGTAGAAGCGTCGATGCCGTTGGTCCCGATTTCAGCTTCACATGGATTTGGTTACTCTCGTGTTGATCTGATCAACAGCTACGTGCCTACGTTCAAAGGGGTAGATGCCCCCTGCAGACAATATCTGCGTCAGTGGGTTTCTCGTTTGTGCCTGTGCCTGTGCCTGTTCGGGTGATTCTTCTCGTGAGGGTCAGTGAAAAGCGTCTTTCCTTGTAAAGCTCTAATTTTGAGTGACGAACAGGAGAGCAAGCTTTGATTTTGATTTCCTTTCATCTGAAATTCGGATCTTCGAGGGGTTGGTGTTGAATTTTGATTTTCCTTGTATTTCCAATTTCTGAAGTGGGCTTTGAAGGATCTGCTTTTATTTTTTGTGGGTCTCATTTTTCTCAGATGTTGGCGGTTTGAGGCTTTATTTATTCTTTTGGTGGTGTTTCGATGGCGGAAGATGGCACAGAGAGGGAGAGGGCGAATGCTGGATTGATGAAGATGGACTCATCAGAATCCAGATGGGTTTTCCAAGATGAAGAGGATGATCCAGAAAGAGAAGATGGTCATGATTTGGCATCACAGTTGGGTTTTGATTCTGACGAAGATGACGACAACGGGGAGCAGCGGTTGATTCGGACTGGTCCCCATATCGATTCCTTTGACGTTGAGGCACTTGAAGTTCCTGGTGCTCAGAGAAGTGACTATGAGGTGTGCCAACTCTTATCCCACCTACCTAATTTAATCTATAGCCTTTTCTTGGTATCGTTAATATGGAAAGTCAGGATGGTAGTTCGTAAGTGTTGCCATTGATTCATGTACCTTCTAATTTCGTTTATGTTGGAGGCACTCTTTACTTGAAATGGAAAACTCAATGGCAATTCTATGTTTACACAATCAATTGTGGTTAGTTTTTACTATTTTAGGTAAGAGTGTGCTGCTACTATCAGAAGCTATAGCTTCTTATGGTTTGCATGAAAAATTAGTTGGATGTCAACCATGAATCAGTTGAATTTGTAGAGTATTTTCCCTGGTCTTCACAGGGAAGGAACCTTGCAGGGGCTTTCTCTGCTCACTATCTTGATCTGGGGTAGATGGAAATCTTACCATTTCCTTATTGCGGTCCTTAAACACCAAAAGTCACCTTTTCTCATTGGTCAACTTCTATATTCCCCTAAAATTTCAGTGGCTCTAGGCGGAGTGAGATTTCAGGGGCCCTTCGTGACTGGTATATTAAGGAGTTTAAGTGTCTGTGGGCCCTAGGCAGCGGCCTATGCCTCCTATGCCCAGGGCCGGCCCTGTTTTGGTGGCAGTCCTCAAACCAAACCAACCTGTCCTTGCAGCAAGTGTAGGCTAAAAAGCTGTAGTGCAACTTACGTGATAGGGCAATCGCAATCGCGCTAGCCAGCAAGCAATGGCTGAAAAGCATTTCACACTAGCAACAAGTTGAGGAACTAACTACGGTAGCAAGTGTTTGCAACTCAAGGGAGCCACAATGTGCAGGCTCTCTTGCAATGTCTTCTCCGTGCAAGCCATCCATATTAAGTGAGCATAGAACTTAATTCTGCTTGATATATTTCATGTGACATAAATGTCATGGTTCCATTGTCAGGTCAAGTGGATTGTGGCTTGGCATTTCACTTGTTGCATGCTATTGGAAAAATCTGCCACATCCATAAGCTGGATCCAGCCCTTCTGGGTCATAAAGTGTTAAAATACTTTGTTTCTCTGTTCCTGAGTGGGAGCTTATGAGGAAGTGCAACTGAAATTCTAGGAGTATAAACATGTTCATCCAGAATCATCCTATGAATCTGAGATCCTAGCAATTATAGTGTTTGTGAAATTCCCAACAGGCTAGGTCCTTTGTGATGATGTTAAAGCCATACTCCTGCAGATATTTTTGTTGGGAAATCTAAATTAAGTTGTCACTGTTGATGGTAAGAGTCAACCCCCTTCTCTGATCAAGTTTTAATGTGATCATCTTGTTCCAAGAGGGCAAAAGGGGGTTGAGACTTGTCATGAACTACTCAACTGAATTCATTTTGCTAGGAACATTGATGCATTTGAAATTATCAAACTTCAAACCATTTTAGAATATTATTTATTTATTTAGACTGCGGAATGAATGGTCTTTAGGACAACAATGAATATTGTTGACATCATTAGATTGGTCCTCAATCAAGGGAAATTGTTTTCTCAAGGGTATGCTTGTTTGCACATATTTTCCCAGGAAAATGAGATTTGTAATACTTGTTTGCACAAATCTCCTTATGAACTTATATTCTTAGGGTCAAATTTCTCTAAGAGGTCGTTTGTCTATTTATTCAAGGAAAGCAATTCCATAGAAAATTATATTTGGGTTTTATTCATATTATCCAACAAGTGCTATGAACTTTGGCCTCATGTAGGGTTGTGAAAACACAATGTTTTGGTTGTTTGCATCAAAATCTTTATTTTCATTGAATATGAACGAAGGATTGCCCCCCCTTCCCAAATAGGAAATGAATTTCGTGGAAGGAGAGAAAATGTCACATTTCTTGTAGTTTTGGCAAAGAACTCTCATTCCATGGAAGAAGAAAGAAGGGTCTTATTTTCCATGCTGCTGCTTCTTATTTATTTTTTTGAGCAATCACAACAAAATGGAAAATATATTACTAATAGAAAGAAAAATGCAAGCATCTTGGTATATAAGACTTGTATCCCCAAAAAAAACACAAAATCAACATTACCTCGATAGAGAACACTCATTACATCACCCCAACAAAGTACAATACAAAAGACACCCCCCATAGCATTAGTCCCCCAAAAACAAGAGAACCCTATATCCATCCCTACAAAATCTCTCAAATTAGTCAAATAAAGACCACTCAACCCTGCTCCAACTCCACCCTCATCTTGGCCAAGAAACCCACCACCCCATTTGTAGAACGGCAATCTGATTTGAAGGATACATCCAATGATGTGCATAAACCCTTGATTTGTCTGACCATAAGAGGAGTTTCCAAGGAAGCCTCTTCCTACCGTTGATCCATTTAGTGGCATTCACCGAATCTACTTCAATGATTACCTTCCCTTGGCCATGATTAGCCCAAAGTGTCAAAGCTTTCCTTGGTTCCTAATAATTCTGCCTCATTTGAATCGTTGACACCCATTGCTCTAAAAAACAAACAAAGAAGTGACCCCATTTGCATTCCTGAAAACCCACCATCCCTGTAGGCCCAGGTTACCTCTATCAGCCCCATCGATATTAAATTTTGACCACCCTGGAGGAGGAGGTGACCAAACTTCCTTTCTACGATTCTGATTGCTTTTATTACCCAAGCAACCCTCCCAAGTTCTGTAAAAGTCCAGCAAGGAAAACTCCTTGAGATCCTTGTTTGCCGAAAGCCACTTAGACAACCGCCACTTAGCACACTCAAAATTTCCTTTGCCTCACCAAACATTCTAAAAAATTCTCCAGTTTCTTTCCTTCCATAAAGACCACAAAATACTAGTGGGGATGGTGTTCCAAGCCACTTTCCATCCTTCCCTTACGCGCTTGATGTGCTAGCTCTCAAAATTGTTAGAGCATGATCCCTTGAAGCTTGTGACACCCCATTTAATTTAGAAAGGTAAACCACAAATGGTTAGTCACCAACAACTTACAAAATAAGTTCGTCGTCCTCCTCTGGGTATCTAGACAAGATGTAAGACAAGTCACTATCCTTATTTAACAACCCCTTGTGTTAAAGACCTATGTTGGACAAAATTTTACCCTTAAGGGCACACCATATAAAAGCCTAAACACGAGGGGGAGCAACACCCCTCCAAGCTTCACAACCAATTGTAAAAGTATTGCTATCACCTTTAAGTGCCGATCTAACTGCAATCTTCATTGAAAATAATCCCGATGAGTCACCTGTCCAACATCCTTCTCACCCACGAAAATAAGTAGATTGCCTAACAAAGCTATCAACTCCTCATAACTTTCTTGTTCAAAAACGTAAAATTCCTCTTGAACACAATGTTCCATCTGATAGGACCAGCCTCATGAGAGTAGCAATCCCGTACCCTTGCCAACCTATTTACCAAAATCTCAAAGAGTCTAGGGAATGCCTGTTTTAAAGGCCTTTCACCCACCTATAGGTCCATACTCTTTATTTTTCATATATGGAAAATGACAATAGCCCCCAAGAAACAACCCAAGAATTTTCCCATCGAGATCCATGAAGAAATGCTTTTCTGGGAAAATTTATGAAGCACACCTTCAAGGACTTGGACCAAATAAATCTTAAACACTTCGATTATACACATAGTTGACTTGACCCATTTATTATACGAGTTGACACGACCTTACTAAGCTTAAATTAGCTGAAACCCGACTCATTTATTAAATGTAAGGTGAATCTCTTCTTGAGATTAAGTCATATGATCCTCTCAAACTCCATCTCTCTCATATCTTCTTTTGTTTTCTCAACCATAGATTACTATTAGTGTTTCACTAGAAGATTCAAAGCATATTCTTCTTTCGGAATTATCTTCGTAAGATGTCACCATGAATGGATGGAAAACATGTACTGGTAATATGTCCTATCCTTGTTATGCAAGGCACCCTATTCGATTTTATCTAGAGTAGGCAACGTGTCAACAATAGTTCCTTTGGGATTATGTGATTGTACGTGATGATAAGAGATGGCATGAAAACCACTTAAAATGACAAAAACCAGCTTCAAAGTATGAAAATTGAGTTCAGGTTGTGACACTCCACTAGGATTGGGTCATTGTAGCATAAGAGTGGGCTTCATTGGACTAGATCTATCCTTGATGGGTGTGGCCCACCATTGTTTGAAAATATTGATGATCAAAGCAATCAACTGTTTATCAAATCATCGATGACTTTATTAGACCCCACAAATATGACCAGGTTCACCAGATTAGTCTCCAAATTGGAACATTAGAGTGATCCTACGATGATAATGATGTTGTGAGGACCATCAAAATGATGCTGTCATGACCATGATCTTTCATATGGGCCATAGAAACCATTCCATCATTTTGATATCTGAGGTGCTTCCAAACCCTTTATAATATGGATTACATAGAGATTATTAGGAAAAGGCAGTATGGTAAATAGTGCATCGTGGGTCGGGGGTTAAAAATGGGCCACCAGTTGGGCCCCATGTGACAAACAAATGACATGATCATGATATTCTCGTTGCAGATGCAATGCTTGTATGCAAGAGATGCTTCAAATACCAAGAGTGAAGAAATGAAGATTGGGGCTCTAGGAAACATTTGAGGGGCATCTAAACTTTCAGTACCTACTTTGAAAACAGCATTTGTTGAACCCAAAGACAGGATGGGATAAAATAGAAGCTTGATTGGGTAGACCATACCTTGGATCCTTTTCTTTTGGAGGGATTGGATTGGTTCCACCAACTCAAGAATGGGCCCGAATTAAAAAAGAAAAAAATACATATTGATGAGAAATAAAAATAGAAATATAAAAAGTTGAGGGACAATTGACCCTCTCCTTCCCCCTTTGTCCATTTTTCCTATGTTGACCATTTTTAAGGCATGCGTGTTAGTTTTTGGCAAAATGAATTCCAATGGGGAAAATGATTCTAATGAGAAAATTTTCCTAGGAAAATGGCTTGGTAGGAATTTGTTTATGATATAGAAGTTTTCTTACATTTGTTTTTCACTAATCTAAATAAGGAAAAAAAAGGCCAAATGAATGGGGTGACATGGAATATGTTAACTATTTAATAAATGAGTTGAGATTGATAGGCATTGTATTTGGTTAATTGATTGTTAAATGGGCCAAGTGGTTCAACCCATTTAAGTTTTCTCGTATTTGGTGTGGTCAACCCATTTAGCTATAGGTTGGACTAACCCATTTAAGTTTATTCTTATTGATGGTTGGGTTGGATGTAAGTTGGGTACGGTCAACTATTTAACAAATGGGTGAAGAGTTGGGTCAATTCATTATATTGATTCGATTAACCCATGTAATAAATGATTTAGGTCATGCATGGGATAGATTAACTCATTTAAGAGTGTTCATGTTGGGTCATCACATTTGATAAATGGTTCAAGTTTGTACAACTCAAATTGTGTTACGCTTTTAATAAGTAGGCCAAATTGGGGTGACCCATTTAAGCTTGGTCAAGTACTCAGTTCAATCCATTATATTGATAAATGGGTGAAGACCCATTAGATCAACCCATCATATTAGTGTTCGGAGTTGAGTCAACCTATTTAGTCTTAATAGATTAGATTAATACATTTAATAAATGTGTCGAGTTGGGTCAGTTTGTTTAAGCTTGGTTAGATCTTTTCAACCTATTTAATAAACAAGGCAAGTTGTATATGCATATAGCCAAGGTGCTTAAGATTGATTTGGTTAAGTTATTGAAGGTGTGATTTATAAAATTTCCTAGGAAAGCATTTCTCAAGAGTTTGATTGGAAGATTTTTGGGCTATTTTTCTAAGAAAATTTGGCCCTACGAATTCAAATTCATAGGAGGTTGTTTGTCTATTTTCTCAAGGATAGCAATTCTATGGAAAAAAATTCATCTTTGGGTTTGGTTCATGTCATCCAACATGTTCTATGAAATTTAGCCTATGCCAGGCCAGGGAAACCTGACTTTTTGTTCATGATATTTTTGTTGAAAATGAACGAATCGTTTTATTTACCAAGCCAAGAAAGCCGCCTTCTTTTTCTCATTAAATTCTTCCATCCCCCATTGGAAATGAATTCCTTGGAAGAAGAGGGAGAGATCTTATTTTTTATGTTTTTGACAAAGAGCCCTTGTTTTATAGAAGAAAAGAGAAGAGTCTCATTTTCTATGCTTCTCATTTGGAAAATGATAAACAACTTCTAAGAAAATTTGTCAAACAAACTTGGAAATATCTCGTTTTCCTTGAGAGAAATAAATTTTCCTTGGAAAATTATGCAAACAAATGTGCCGCTTGGGATTTTTTCTCCTTGGAGGGTTCTATAAATACCCCTACAGAGGAGTTTGAGGGGACTTCTGGCCAAGGCATTTTGGAGTATCATGGGGAGAACTTAGGAGGAAAAATACAAACTTTTCAAGGAAAACTTGCCAAATCCTTTAGAAAAGGGCTTGGATTTCGAAGTTCCATGTAGGTTTTATTGACAAACTATCGTAGTAGGTAAATGTGTGGCTTGAGTACACCTAAGCTCGCATTTATACTGTAGACCTATTGTTGTGCCTCACCTTAGCTCTAAGGCAATCAGTCACCTTAATTAATCCTAGTTTCTTTCAAAAACTTTTGTTTTAATAAGCCTACTTTTTAGTTTTTCTTTTGAAATGACTAGTAAATATTATAGTTAACATGAAGTAATTGCTTAACCCAGAGAGGGTTGCCCTGACGGTCAAGAAGCTTCCCTCATGAAGGGAGGTCTTGAGTTTGATTATGTTCAAACCCCTCTGGGCCACTCTCCATGGGGTTTCTCCTCATCGACTTAACCAGTGTGTGTGGATTGGGAGGTTTACACATGCTCGTGGGATTAGTCCCACCTCTAATGTGAGGTGAGGATACCCATGTTCCAAAAAAAAGAGTAATTGCTTGTAATACTTACTAGCAATTCTTGTCAATATATAATATACTTGTGCATGTGTATAATATATGCTTATATACTATATTTAGAAGCTCAATTGCCATCTTTTGGTGCTCTTGATGAGTAACATTGTATTTTGTTAAGAATGATGCAATAAGAATACAAACTATGTTATGTGTCTAACAAAATTAAGCTTGTGACTAGAAGTGCATTTTGCACCTTAGGCTATAGGACCCCTTGGAACATTGATTGTGCCTTGCACCTTGACTACTATGCAAATTATATTGTGGTTTGGGAGATTCTCTCCCGTTCATACTTTGTGGATTCATGCTACTGTTTGGTGTTTGTTTACTATTAGTGCTTCCAAAAGGGACTCTTTGGAGACAACATTTCTAGGATTTCTTCATTTACTTTGTGTTGATTAGGTTACTCCTCTTTTGGTACTTTAAGAGAATTTTGGGAAACTTGGATTCCCCATCCTTCAATGTGAAAATGTCCTTGGGACCCCACTGGAAGATCTTTTTCGAATCCACATCAAAGTGGAAAATGCTATGATCCTTGTTTCAAAAAAGTTGTAAAAGTGTTCATTTGTTCTTGTAAAAAGGGTAATATGTTTATCTGCTCATCTTCTAGGGAGACGTTATTATCTGTCACTTGAACTATTGTATCCATCTATCTCAAATATTGAATAGAAATTTCATTTTATTTTCATGAACCTTCAAGTTTTAAGGCTTGAATTTGTGTTTACACTCATCAAGCCTTCAAATTTGTTCTATAGTTGTGTTCAAATCAGTGTTTAAGAATCGAAAACTCGACTTGGCTCGATTTGTTATTGAGTCAAATCAATTGGAAGGCTCAACCAAGTTTGACCAAGTCAATAAAGTCAAGACTCAGTCAGGATAATTAAAATAATATTTATTTAATAGTCAATATAAAATAAAAACATTAGAATTGTTAAGTAATAAAAAAATAGAGAGAGGATGAACAAACGTAAAAAATTCAAAAAATAAAACGAAAGGATGAACAAACGTAAAAAATTCAAAAAATAAAACCTTAATAGAAACCCTAAAATAAACAAAAATAACATGAAAATGAAAAATGTAGAAAGAAAAGGAGAATATCAGAAAATTCCAAAAAAATGAGAAGAAAAGAAGATGAATACCCTAAAAGAAAAAAGAAAAAGAAAAAGGAAAAGAGTGTGAGAGAAAGAAAATTGAACAAGGAAAAAAACAAAAAATAAGAAGATGAAGATGATGATCAATAGAAAATCAAAGAAAACAAAGAGAAGAAACGAAAATGAGATCAGAAAAGGAGAAATATAATAATAGAAATAATAATGATAATAATTATAATAAAATCCAAAAACAAATAAGAAAATAAAAAAATAGAATAAACGAAGAAGGATAAGAAAATACGAATAAAGCAATAAGAAAAAAAAGAAGAAAATTAGTTATGGATTGGCCTCTTTCCCTTCATTATCTCTATCTCCTTTGTTTTCTAGTTTTCCCAATTCACAGATGATGCAATTGCCTTGCTTTTAGCATTTTAACCCTCCTTATATTGCACGTTCCTTGCATATCCTTCCCAAAAGACGGAACTGTGTTTCTTCTGCACAACTGGCCTGAAACAAGTTTTTACTTGACTCGACCAGGTACTTGGCGAGTCATGTGGGTCTGTTACAAAAGTCATTCCATAAAGAAGTTCTTGACGAGTTGCTTGATTATTTTATCGAGTCGGGTCGAGTCTGCTAAGTCAGCTGAGTCAATTTTGAATTTTATAACCATGATCCAAATAATGGAAGCTATCTTTGATTTTGAATTGATCCTCCACCTGAATCTCAAAACCATGTCACTAGCACTCTATAGTCTTTGTTCTGCTATTTTTAAATTATTGGGCTAAAAGCTTGAAGTTCTAGGTTAACATGTACTTGCTATTCTGTGGCCAAGAGACCTTTCATAGTTTCTGCAATTAAAATAACACATCATTGCTAGTTTTGCTTCATATTTGCCTAATAAAATTGAATTTTAAACAAGGTCAATCATCAGATTGACTGGAAAGTATTTTCCAGTGGTGGTCTTTTGGTTCTGTTGGAACTGTGAACTCTTTTTTTATTATGATTATGCTGTATGTTAACAAGGAAACATCTGTTATATTAGTAATGAATAACTGATGGGTTCTGCATTTGAATTTCCATTTCTATGTTGTAAGAACTAAAAATATTTGTTGTGCCTGAATTCATTGAGTTTACGGCAGGATTTTACTCTGGGCAGGAAAGTTATTCTTGTTTTTCAGACACTTGGAGTCGTCTTTGGTGATGTTGGGACGAGCCCATTGTATACTTTCAGTGTGATGTTTAACAAATCTCCCATTCGTGGAGAGGAAGATGTTCTCGGAGCTCTGTCATTGGTTCTTTACACTTTAATTCTGATACCCTTGATCAAGTATGTGCTTATCGTTATTTTGGCAAATGATAATGGCGAAGGTATGGTTGATGCTTTAAACTAGTGCTTCTAAGAAAGCTGTGTGTGTGTGTGTGCGCGCGCAACCCAATCCTTCAATCTCAGTGGTTGTCCCTTGTATGGGCCCCACAAATTGAAATAAGAAAGAAAAAAGGACCAGGTGTGACCCATGTTACCGGTCCTACCTGATCCTCTCTCCCCCCCCCCCCCCCCCCCCCCCTCTCTCTCTCTCTCTCTCTCTCTCTCTCTCACACACACACACATGAAGTTCTCTCATGGTGAGAGCGGGTGTCAAAGGTCTTGACTTGTGTATGGTGCCTATAAAATGTCATCTGGATAAGGAAAGACATGTTTTTTGAGACCCTTAAAATTTCACATTTATTTGATGATGAAAATTTATTGGGTTAGATCCATGGGTTTTAAAAGTCAAATTGGTGCCAAATTGAGTACATGTGCAATTCACAGGGGATAGGTGTGTGTGAGGGGAGGAATAGCCCCAATTGGTCCAATATGGGCCCCACAATCCAAAGTTTGCATCAAATTTCATGCAAACTAGTTTGCGGGTGAACATTGACATATGTTAGGGTTCAGCCGCACACCGCATGAAGTTCTCTCACGGTGAGAGCTCTATGTGGAGCCCACCTATGATCATGGGGTTAGGTGGATTTGAAAGATAATGTGTGTATGTAATGCTTATGAAAAATTAACTTGATTGATTGACTGTAGCATACAATTAAACTTGATTAAATTGCAACCGTATATATCGTTGATTTTCAAGTTTGTCAAGACCACGGCTAGAGTTGTTTAATTTTTTTTTTTGAGCGGTAACAATATTTAATATATTAATAAGGAGGAAAAAACAATTACACCAAATTGAGAAAAGGGTCTAGAAGGGCTAGACCAGCAAAAACAGAAAAAACATTACATGAAAACGGCATAAATTAAAAAAAAAAAACAAATACAACCATCATTATCTATGCAAAATCCCTGCTCAGTCCCCTATCTCAAAGAAAAAACACTCATGAGACTGAGTTTTCGATTCCATTTTTAGCGAAGAAGTCTGCTATGCGGTTTGCAGTTCGAACTGACTTGGACAAAGGAGACATCGAGATCTGAAGCGAGACACCTAATTTCCCTAACTATGTGAATCAATCTCCAGGGGGGTCACTTTAGTCCCTTTGCCCACTTATTTGCATTTTCCAAATCCCCCTCAGAAAACCATGCCCATAGACTTTCCAAATGGCCAGAGCTCTCCTAATAATGAGTTGTTCGTGCCTCATTTGATTCCTTAATCTTCACCGACTCTGTGAAAACTAAACATGTGATACCACTATGATTCCTAAGAACACCGCCTATCTTTGCAGGGCCCTATTTTCCCCAAGAGGCTTAATCTACATTAAATTTCATGACATCTCGTTGAGGACTCCAAATGGTGGAAGATCTCAACTTCCTACGATTTTCACTCAAGCAACCTTCCCATGAGGATATGAAGTCAGCGGGGTTGAGCTCCTTGAAGTCATTACTGGATAGGAGCCACACACAACCTCCATTTGGCCTTCTAAAAAAGTTCACTAACCTCAGTTGATCTTCCTTCAAAGATTCTAGAGTTTTTTTTTTTTCAAATGGTCCACAACACTGCCATTGGAATCGTGTTCCATACTGTCTTCAACCTAGGTGTAAGTCTTGATAGGAACCCGGACCCTACTACCCCACCACATGTTCTTTCAAAAACCCATGGAACATCTAAGAGGTCAGCGAAACTTGTCCATAAGTTTCGAGCAACAACACATCTAACAAAGATATGATCTACATCTTCCTCCGGGTGGCCACACAGAGGGAACACTCAAGTCCTCCTCTGATCTCATCAACCCTCTCCTCTTAAGCTCCAATTTGTGAGAATCTTTCCTTTAAGACCACACTAAGAGCTAGACCTTTCCAGGCTATGTTAGAGGTTTAGTCCAAATTATGTTGTTGTTGCAGGAACACCTCTACCATCGACTTTACTGAGTAGGTACCCAATGTGTCAACCGTTCATACGAGTTCATCCTCATCTCCTAAAGACAAAGGAAACTCCCCTAACTGGGTTAACAAAGTTTCCCTACTCCCATTCTCAAAGGATCTCAACTCTCGCCTAAAGTCAAAGAACTGAGAAATTTGATTTCCCTCAAATTTATAGTAGTCTTTTACTAAGGTCGATTTGTTCTTTGAGATTCTAATAAGCCTAGGAAACACCTCCTTTAAAGGCCTCTCTCCCATCTAGAGATCCTTCCAAAAGAAAGTCCTATCACCTTTACCAACCAATGATCTAGTGTTTCCCTTGTACAAACTCCCCACCATTGATCTTCCCCAACTTAAAACTCCACCAGGCCCTTACCAGCGACGACCCAAGCCTTTCAACATTTTCACCCAAAGACCCACCCACTGCTATCCTCCTACCCATATCTAGCGATCAAAATTCTAACCTACAGAGCCTCCCTTTCTCTCCCAAAACAGCATCACCACCTACAAAGAAGGGTTTAATTTCTAACCTGTAGTGGGACAATGCCTAACCCGCCCTTTGATTTGGGTTTTATCATCTCTGACCATGCAACTAGGTGTACCTTCTTTTCCTCATCTCCCTAAGGAATCTCCTAAACAACTGTTCTATTTTTTTTCTATATTTCTTTTGGCATTTCGAAGAAAGATAAGTAGTAGGTCGGGAAGTTCCTTAAAACAAACTTGATGAGGGTTAGTCGTCCCTCTATGGATAAATATCTCCTTCGCCATCCAACTAGTCTCCTTTCTATTTTTTCCACGACAGGTGTCCAAAACCGTTTAAACCTTGGATTCCCTCCCATAGGTAATCCTAAGTAGATAAATGGTAACTTCCCAATTCCACAACCTATCTCTTCTGCCATCTCCTTGAAGAGGTCACCTTCCACATCAATACCAATTAGGGTACTTTTTCCAATATTAATTCTAAGTCCCGACTCCGATGCTACAGTCAATCAATCACATAGTACACATGACTCTGATGTTCATATTGGCAGGAGACCTCTACCTCTCCAGTTGCATTTGACTGAGATTTTATTTTATATTTCAGCTACATAAGCACTTCTCTAGGTGGGATTTTATTGTTCTAGGCCAGTGTGATTGGTGGGGGTTGAACTTTGACCATAAGAGTACACAATCATGAGAATGGATTTAACCGAGAATGCCCCTAAAGGATCAACAGATCAAATCCATTTGTCCTCCTCCAAGCAAATCTGCATCTCTCAACAACCTCTTCAATAAAAGGAGTTGTTCCTCCTCGAAGTCCCTTAGGTCCACTTGAAGATTATCGACCATCACTAATTAATGCACCCCAATTCTGGTTGCTTTAAATAGTCTAGGGAAAACATCATTTAGGACCCTCTCCCCCACTCAACTGTCTTTCCATAAAAGGACTTATTGCCTTTGCCCACCAAGATTATGATTCCATCCTTAAATGCTGCACCTATTCTACTCTCTCCATTTCCTAATCTAAACATTGTTCTGGCTATTGATTAACCCTCCATAATTGCCTTGGCCATAATTTCCACCCTCCTAGGTCATCCACACCATACCCAACTACCAACACCTTCCTCCATAGAGCTTCCCTTTCCGATGCAAACTTCCATGGCCACTTGCAGAGTTATGCATGGTTCCTGTTTCTTTCTTTTTTTTTGAGCGGTAACAAAAGATATTTCATTAAAAAGAAAATCAAGTACAAAAACAGTTTATCATAAAAGAGAGGTTTAAAAGAGTTAGACCAGCCACCAAAGAAAAAGAAAATAAAACAAAGGCAACAATCCCCTCCAAAAGAGAGACAATACAAGGGACCTGATCAAGTCTCGCCAAACTCATAGAAAGAAGACCCTATAGTCTGAGGAGTTGACTCCAAATTTAGCAAATAAATCCGCGACCCCATTTGTTGTGCGACTAACTTGGACGAAAGAGATTCATTCCTGAGGATAGACCCCTAATCTCCTTTGCTATGGTAATCAACTTCTAAGGAGTCGCTTGAGTCCCTTGGCCCATTAATAGCAGTTGCTGAGTCCCTTCTATGACAAGTGGACCTTTTGCCCATAGGCTTTCCAAATAGCCAATGCCTCCTAATACTAAGGAGTTATGCCTCATTTGAGTCTCTAGTTCCCGCAGTCTTCTATGAAAATCAGTGCAGTTTCCTCCCTATTATCCCTAAGTACTCCACCTATCCCTACATGGTTCCTATTTCTAATACTAAAGATTCCCAAGCCCCAATTTTCTTTAGGTTAGTGACGTCTCCATTTCGCTAAGTGGATTTGCCTCTTCTCCCCTCTCCCTTAACCATAGAAAATCCTTTTGTGGTTTCTCCAACTTCCTAGCTACACCCCTAGGCACCTCAAATATGGACATGAAATACATAGGAAGGTTTACCAAGACGTACTTAATTACAGTCAATCTACCCCCAGGTAGAGGTACCCCTCTTACTTCAAGCATTCAACCTTTTTTCAACCCTTTCGATGATGGGATCCCAAAACGATTTTGATTAGGTAGGCCCAAGTAAGAGAATGAGATTTTTCCAACTCCACATCTTATATCACTTGCCAATGACTCCACAACCTCACCTTCCAAACCTACATTGGTTATGTTGCTCTTCTCTAGGTTAACTCAGACCGGACACCAATTCCAAATTGCAAGACTGCTTTCACACCAAAGGATTCCTCTCTAGATGCATCCCATAACAATAGAGTATCGTCTGACTTGGAAGCTGTGGAATTTCTTTATGGAGCCTTTGGGAGTGTCTTGGGTTTTCTCTGGCTCCTTGGATAACTTGGCGGGGTCTTGGCCTATTCATCATCTTAATCACAAGAGGAAACTGGCTTGGACCACAGCCCCTGCTGTGGTTTGGTGGACAATCTGGAAGGAAAGGAATACCAGGATTTTTGAGGGCAAGACGGAGGAGATTAAGGATATTTTCCAAAAGGCGAAATGGAGATTGTGTGTTTGGCTGTGCTCTAATAAGGAATTCAAAGATCTTAAAGCCTCTGACCTATTTCAGTGTTGGGAGGGAGGGATGATGCCTAATGCTAGGATTCGAGTGAGTCCTATGGTTTGGTCCCCTCCTACTAGTGGTACGTTGAAATTTAATGTGGATGGGGCGTCTAGGGGTAAGCCGGGCCCTGCCGGGATCGGAGGAGTTCTCAGAGATCATTCTGGTTCTATTCGTGTGATTTTTTCTGACTTAGTGGGGATTATAGGAATCAAATGAGACTGAACTTTTTAGCGTTAGGAGAGCCTTGACTTTGGGAGTTGATCTTGGGGGTGGAAAGTTGGTGATTGAGAGTGATTCTTCCAATGCCATTAAATGGGTCAGGAGTCTGAAGCGGCCCCCCTGGAGGCTAATCACCTTGGGTTAGGAAGATAAGGAATTTGATCTCAGGCCTTGAGGTGTCTTTTGTTCACATTAGTCGTACAGCTAATGAGTTGGCCGACGACTTTGCGAAAAATGGTGTGGATGGCTCGAACTGTGGCACATTCTGTTACAGGGGGATAGTTCTTTTGTTCTGTGGGTGTTATCTTTCTTGTTTTTGCTTTCTTCCTTTTTGTTCTTTTGGGTCTAAGTCTCTTAGACCTGATGTTTTTCTTTTGTATCTTTTCTTTTTCAATGATATTTTCTATATTACTGCTCAAAAAAAATTGAAGATGGGTGATTGGTATGTCACCCGAGGTAACCTCCAAGCCTCTAACTATACCCAACTCCTTAGCCTTTGACGTAAGTTTGTCAAGGGCTTCGATTGCCATAGTGAATTAGAAAGGGGAAAGAGAGCCACCCCCCCCCCAACCCCCCCTCCCCCTCCCCCTCCCCCTCCCCCTCCCCCTCTTGTCTGTCTTAAACCCCTAGTAGTACCTATTGGTTCAATCGGGGAACCATTCACCAAAATGGAGTAAGACAAGCCACTCAAGCCGACCTTGAAACCATGTTTTTTAATCTCTCATAATTTCAATGACTTTAATTCATTTTTTAATATATAATTTACTTAGATGCTTTTTCTTCTCTTTCTTTTTACTTGTTACAAGGTAACCATTATTTATACTTTGATGAGATTGATTTTCGTCTAGTGTTAATTTATATATATGCAAATGCATATAAACTTTAATTTAAATAAATGTTTAGATTTAAAATAAAACCATGTTTTGGTGTCATGCTTTCATAGTTTATATTTTTATGCATATACCATGTAGTGTATTATTTAATTTTAATATATCATTTAATTCAATGAAATAGTATAATCTCTATTGATGCCATTTTCATAGAGCCATGTGCAGAGCATGTTGTACTATATGTAATTATGTATGTATAATTGTGTGTGTGTATATATATATATATATATATATATATATATATACATCTCTTTGTCAGTCTTTATGGCTTGCTTATGGTCTGCTCATCTATACTTCTCTGTACTATTGCAGGTGGTACATTTGCTTTATACTCTTTGATTTGTAGGCATGCAAAGGCCAGTCTCCTCCCAAATCAACTGCCATCTGATGCCCGCATATCAAGTTTCAGGCTCAAGGTTCCATCCCCAGAACTAGAGCGGTCTCTAAAACTAAAAGAGCATCTTGAGACTTCTCTTGGACTGAAAAAACTGCTTTTGATGTTGGTGCTTGCGGGTACTTCTATGGTGATAGCTGATGGAGTTGTTACCCCAGTGATGTCAGGTTTCATAGAGTTATCTTTGATGTACATATTTGCACTAATAGTATGATGGAATTATTATGTTGAACGTAGTTAAATGCTCACATAATCTTAGTTGACTTTTTTTTCTCTAAAATTGCAGTCACGTCGGCTGTGGGTGGTCTGAAGGTGGGAATATCTGGAATTCAGCAAGGTGATCCTATAATCATTGGTTAATTAGATTCTTTCTTCATTGTTTGCATGATTGTGGGATGCCAAATTAAAAGAATTCATGCATAACTGGAATCTCTCATGGAGGTCGGTTTTGAGTTGTTTCATTTTTCATTTTTTTAAGTCTTAATATGTAACATTCATCATCATCGTCATCAAGCTCCCATCATCTATATGACAATTTTATGCTTTAGTATTTCAGAGTTTCATATGATGCAATGATCCTATGACATTGATATGACATCCTTTAATGATCAGCGTAAATTGTCTTAATTGAGCCATGATGGCATAGAAATAGGATGAGTAAGAGAGGATAATGTAATTATTGTGGCTTAACATTGCTGCAAAGCATATGGCATATCAACAGAAAACATTTGGACAGTGAGAGAGAACAAAAATCAGGCTTGTCTTGAAAGTGCACCATTACCATATACAGTACATTTAGCAATCAGTCTTAGCAAAGAGTTTCTGTTCTCTCTTTTTTTTTTTTTTGAATTGGTGCTGTATTTAAGTTTTCACATGATTGTGTTTTATATAGAGCATGAACTAGTTAATGGAAATAATGTATAAAGTTTTTGGAATAAATATTCACATCAATATTGGTGATATTTCTAATCATAGATCTTTACTTGGAGAAATAGCTCAATTTCTTTCTCTAGCATCTTAAGAGTAGAAACATTTTAATCGGTGCTGATATGAAATTGAGGTGGTTTGAAAGACTAAAAGATTTTTTAATGGTAATGTAACTTGAACCCACAACCTTCAAGGTAATAGTAATCACTTACAAGTTGTGCTACGACCTCCTGTCCTAAAGGAGTAATGGCTTCATATCTTGTTTCCATCAACTGTACACTTGAGCTGCATCTGTTATTACACGTGCAATTTATTATATCTATTGCAGTGAAGGCATATTTATTAGATTTTTTCCTTCGACTTTCTGCAGATGAAGTAGTGATGATTTCAGTTGCATTTCTTGTAACTTTGTTCAGTGCACAGAAATTTGGTACAAGCAAAATGGGGCTTGTAGTGGGCCCTGCATTATTCATATGGTTTTGTTCCCTTGGAGGCATTGGGATCTACAACATTGTAAAATATGACCAGAGTGTGTTGAGGGCATTCAACCCTATACATATCTATTATTTCTTCAAGAGAAATTCAGCCCACGCTTGGTTGTCACTTGGGGGTTGTGTTCTGTGTGTGACAGGTAACAGTGCTGTTCTATCTGTTCCAGATTGTGGTAATTTAATTGAAATCTACTTTTATTTGATAATACTTCAACAAAAGGAAGAAAATCCTTTTCCTCAACAAGATTTTCTTATCATAGATGATGTGGAAAGTTGTTGATATCTCTGGATCGTAATAGCTTTAATGTCTGAAGCAATTAGCTAATCATCAATGCTTTATATCTAAACTTTGATTATGACTGTGGTGGTAGAGAGAGTTTCTTGGGTTTATTTATATTTATAATATCTACTATGCTTCTCCTTGATATCCTTAAATCGTTTCATGTTTTATTTTTCAGTAAGGGAATCTCTAAGTTCATCATCACCATTAGTTACTACTTTCCATCCATCTAGGATCAACTTTTGGAGTTCTATTTTTCCATCTAACTTTATTCCCATAATCTCCATCAATTTACATTCTATTACATTTTTCTTTATCTTTGTTCTCTATATTTTCAATGGGCTTCCTCTTCTTCTCATATGTTCTACTTGTAACTTCTCAACATTATGTATTGGACTGTTATGAATCTTCTATGCTCATGGGATTTCTAAATCTTTTCTTTAGCAGTAGCAAGAAGAATTATATTAATATAAAAAGGTACAAATACATCATGGGAAAAGAGGGTCTAGAAGGGTTAAACCGTAAAAGAAAAATACACAAACACAAATACAAAAACAGCCATAAAACAAAAACAATCCTCTATGGATCATCCCTTCACAAACCCCTCCTATCTCAAAGATAAAACACGCTTGAAATGGGGTTGTCGACTCTATTCTTTGCGAAGAAATCTGTCATACTATTGGTTGTTCGACTAACTTGGGTGAAGGAAGCATCGAGTCCCGAAGCGAGAGATCTTCTCTCCGTTACCGTGGTAATCAATTTCCAGAGGGGTCACTTCACTCCCTTGGCTCATTTGATTGCATTTGTTGAATCTCCTTCTATTACTAGTTTACCATGTTTGTAGACTGTCCAGATGGTCAAAGATCTCCTAATACTGAGAAGTTCCACTTCATTTGAATCCCTAATCCCCATTGACTCTGTGAATACTAAGGAAGTTAGGCCATTGTGATCTCTAAGAACACCTCCTATCCTCGTTCGACCCTGTTTTCCCCTAGAAGGTCCATCCACGTTGAATTTTAAAACAACTCTTCAAATTGGACATTTTTAGAGCTATATAAAAAAATTATAACTTGAGAAAATAAATTGACATACTATCAATCTACTTCTAGTTGCACAACATCAAAGTCTCTCATGATTGAACTTGGATTCCCACTGTTTACTCGAGTCGTCCTTGCTTGTGACAAACAAGTTACTCTACATATCTCCAAATTTGTGTGTCATGAACGAACCAAGCATATTGAAGTCAATTGTCATTTTATTCAGGACAAGATTGTGACTGATGAGGTTATCACCCCGCATGTCAAATTTAAGGATCAATTGGATGATCACCAAATCTATTCCTTGATCCAATTTATAAATGATTTTTGGCAAGCTGGGTATGCTTGATACCTACCAACTTGAGGGGGAGTGATGAAAGTGTAGCTTTTCACATGCCTCTCGATTTAGGTTCAATCAGGGATTCTAATATGCTATAGTTATGCTTCTTGTATCTTTTATCAATTTGTTGGGACAAAGTACAAAATTCACAACATAAAAATACAATTTTCTTTCCTCTTACATTTTCTCTCTTCTCTGCATTTATTTTCTCATTTAGAGCTACAAATTGTAGAAATTTCTCACTTTTCACAATGCCCAATGTTTAAGTTCACAAGGTGTGCCTCTTTCTTTAGAAAAATATGTTAGCTATTGTGAGATCAAATGCTCTCATAGAATCAATAGATTCTCTCATCTCATTTCTTTCTTTATATCCATGTCTTGTGTATGGTTCTATACCCATATTTTTATTTCCTTCATGTCTGCTTAGGTCATACCCATTAATACATTCTCCCCTTTAGGTATAGTTATACTAAATTATCCTTTATACTCCAAAAGTTATTTTTCACATCCTCTCCTAGTCTAGATTCAAGTGCATTAGTGCTAATAATATTTTGGGTTTATTATCTAAAACAATTTTGATCATGATATTCCTATCAGTTTGTCTTTGAACTTCCATTTTTTTCCTTTAAATCCTTTTTGATCACCATACATACCCATTTTCTAGAATTATCCGGCTCCATCTCCTAAATCCTTGCATTATTATTTTCCGAAGGAAAAACCCTAGCCTTATTACCCATTCACGCAAGCTATGTTTTTTTCTTTTACCTTTTTTTTTTGGGGGGAGGGGGGGCTAATATCTATTGGCTCCACACCATCCTTCTTGTTGATTAAGTTATTATGGAAGGCCTTAGACACCACATATTTTGTGGGGAAGTAGTAATGCTCAATATTTTCATGAAGTTGCTTTTGTTCACTTTGTCACTTTACTTGACTTTTGTAATTGTACCTTTGAAGGTATAAAACCAAATAAAGAACTTCATGTGGGAGTTCTCAATGTTTTTCTTGTCCTACATTAAGCTGTTAATTTTATTTTTTTTGTAATTGTGCTGTATTCTGAATTATTAGATGTTTTGAATGATCAAAACTTTACTTTGAAAATGGTGAAAATGATGAGAACCTCTATTTTTATTTGAATCCATATGTTTTGTCCATAGACAATATTTTTGTTATATCCAGAAATACTCTACCGTTTTTTGAAATGAGAGAGATTCCACTTTTTTAGTCATTTCTTTAGAGGATATGGTTATTGGAAAAAAAAAAAATTTCCAACTATAATGTTGAAGTTCACATATTGTGGTTGTGAATCATTTCTACGATGCTGATATTTATTGAATTTCAGGTTCTGAAGCTATGTTTGCAGACCTTTGTTACTTTCCGGTGAGATTGGTTCAGGTAAACGCCTAATTGAATGATTGCTAGATTGTTTGTCATGTCTATTTTGTTTTTTAATACAGATAGTTTTCTTTTTGATATGGGAATAAATGATAAATATGAGGCCTTAATGGTGCCTCTTTTTTTTTTTCTCTTTGAAAGCGCTTTGCTCTCTTTGATTGGCTCAGGATTTGCACTGGTGCTCATAACTCTCATTTACTCTGATTCCTGTGGTCATGCAGCTCACATTTGTTTTTCTGGTTATGCCATGCCTTCTGTTGGGGTACCTTGGTCAGGCTGCATTTCTTATGAAAAACTTAACAAAATCAGAGCAAGTTTTCTTTTCTTCTATTCCAAGTAAGCATGGGCACTTTTATGCTTTCTGTTTTCTTTTTCATTAGCAATGAACAATCAATTTAATTCATGAAGCTAACCATCACAAGAGAAATTATGTTTCCTAAACCTCACTTCGTGCAGTCTTTGTTCAGTTGTCCTTCTCCATGCATTTGGCAGCCATTTTCTCATCTGCAATCCCTCATAGGCCTGGGCCCTACTGCAAGTGGTGGATTAGAAGTCTTCCAATTGGGAGACTTGGTCCATTCTTTGGTCCATTCCATTGTCCAGACTTATATTATCTTCTCATATTTCTATATGTTGGCTATCAATTGCTGGGTCTGGTTACAGCTGTCTAGGACATCTTTTAGGTCATCTACTATCTGTGGTAGGTTTCATCATATAACCAGTATAGTTCCCTGGACCATGACCATTTGTATCAAAGTGGGTACAGTGGTCAATTGCTTTTCTGGTGTGATTAAAGACAATACAAGGCATGGAGAACGAACCATTTGCGGAAGACATTTGGTTTCAGACTTTCAGGAAAATTCAGCATCCTTTTCCACCATATCTTAGATTAAGCACAAGGAAAGAGTGGCTATTGATGAGGCTGCAAATATTCTAGGGAAGAGGGGGTGGGTGGGGTTGTGTTGTTTTGAAAGGATCATTATTGATGATGATTTGCTTACTTTAGAAGAACTGGCATTTCACACATACACACACACATGTTGTGAAGGAGACATGGTGCTATGTTGATGAGTTTAAAGCATGAGGCAGAATTTGGAAATGTTCTCTACATCACAATCATTATTTGGTCTGCTAGTGTAACGGATATTGAATATCTGATCTAGTTTGTTATCAAATATTTAAGGAGTATTGAGAGATCCAATCAAGCCAGAGATTGGGGCTTTGCTTATTGAACCAATGAGAGAGAAGATTTTTTTTGAAAATGGTAACTAAGATTATATTAAAAGCATGAGAGGTGCAAAAACAAAATACATAAAAGCTGAAAAGAAACTAGTAGCCCCTTAGGCCCACTAAAGACAACCCCCAAATAAGGAAAAAAACCTAGGAAAGGCCGACGCTCTCTTTCCAAGCACGCAAAATTCAGTCATGGAATAATGTTGGAAGTCCGACACGGAAGACGCCCAAGCAGGACATTTGGCTAGAACTCTGTTACCAACATTTTGGGAGCTTTCTGTGCTGTTCCGGAAAACTCTATTATTTCACTCCCACCAGATGCTTCAAAGGATGGCAAAGAGGGCGAGACGCCACAAAATGGAACACTAGGAGGAGGTATTAAAAATCTTCCACGCGAAGGAAAGCAGAGCTACTGAAGAAGGCACAGTCCACTAAATGCTGAAGTGACCAAGAATGGCACTCCAAACTGAAGATGAGAAATAGCAATGGATGAAGAGGTGGTCTACATCTTTAGAGGCAATAAGGCACAGAGGTCAATCACTGACTAAAACCTTTCTTCTCTTGCACAAATTTTCTTGGGTAAGACTCTTCCCAAGACCAGCAGTCCACTAGAAACTAATGACTCTAGGAGGGGCTCTAGAGGACCAAATAGATGGGTCCACGAGTGGAGCAGTCTCACTCCTATTGTTCCACTCGTAGGAGGACTTAACCAAAAAGGATCAAGAAGAGTCGGGCCATAAAGCAAGAAGTCATCATCTGAGGCACGAATCGAAGCAGAAAAAAGGAGGAGGAGGTGTGAGAAGTTGTTAGTCTTAGGTTCCCTCAAGTTTCGGCAGAACCGAATATTCCACACTAACTGATCACTTGCCTTGTAGAAACCGGAGACAAATCCGTTCGGTGAAAGGGCTAAATGAAAAAGAAATGGGAACCTAGAACCAAGGGGAATGGAGTCTTGCCAAGTCAGTCCAAAATTTGACACGATCGCCTCGTCCCACTTTGAACCCGATGCCGAGTTTGAACTTCTCCACGCAAGCACAAATAGCTCTCCACATACATGAAACCTTGTTGCGGTGTTAATATTCCAACCATTGTTGCCAATCCTATACTTGGAAATAAGTAGAGATTTCCAACGAGCATCATCATCTGAGCTAAGGAGTGAGAGAGAAAATCTCGATAAATTATTTGCAGTTGTCCACTGGATAAGTGATACAATACGTTCACATGCAATTTTTTTTTTTTAAATAACATGGGTATCCCTACCCCTTATTGGAGGTGAGACTAATCCCATGGCTACATGAACCCACTCACTAGCCTCATGTATCAGTTAAGGCTAGGAGGATTCGAACCCAAGACCTCTAATCTAATCCTAGAAGCTTAGACTAACTGAGCTGCCCATGTGATTGTGCTTTTGGTGCTTTTCAGCATCAATCAAGCAGATTGTTCTTAAGAAAGTACTATGACAAATAACATACAACTTTTCTTTCTTAGGTAAATAACATACAAATTCAATTGGGTAACCATCAAAATGGCAGATTGTTCCTAAGACCGAGTCCTATGACAAATTACATCAATCTTTCTGTTCTTTTACTCTCTTTTTTCTTTTTTGAAGATTACATATGAAAATACCTACATAGCCAATCACTCTCCATGCATGTAAGTGGGGCAATGTTGTTTCCAACAAAGTTAAGACATAAAAATCATAGAAAAAGCATGGATCGTTTACATGTTGTCGTCTAGAGTTTTTATTTATTTATTTATTCATTTGGGCAAAAATGTTCTCCCTTGGCCTCGATATAATGGATCTGAACATGGGGTTGGATTAAATGTGTGTGGAAACATTGGATGACTTCAATGGCCAATTTTTATTTAGCTTGAATAATCTATAGGGCAAATACACAATCAACATGGGTCCATTAGTCATGAATCTACTCAAATTACTAGAAAACTCCATGATGTATCCATGTCAACTTTGACCTTAGAGTTTGGCCAGCACTAGATTGACCACATGTTAGGGATGTGATTAACTCATCTCAAATTTTGATGGAGCGAATCACCTTTCTGCATATGGTCAATTCAACATTTTGTCATACCACTTATTAGAGAGCAATATTACTACAGAACTCCATGATGTATCCATGTCAACTTTGATCGTACTCAGAGTTTGGCCAGCATTAGATTGACCACATGTTAGGGATTTGATTAACTCATCTCAAATTTAGATGGAGTGAATCGCCTTTTCTGCATATGGTCAATTCAACATTTTGTCATACCACTTATTAGAGAGCAATATTACTACAGAACTCCATGATGTATCCATGTCAACTTTGATCTTACTCAGAGTTTGGCCAGCATTAGATTGACTGCATGTTAGGGATTTGATTAACTCATCTCAAATTTAGATGGAGCAAATAACCTTTTCTGCATATGGTCAATTCAACATTTTGTCATACCACTTATTAGAGAACAATTATTTTACTTTGATAAATAGGTTTATATCGTTATTAATATTGAATTCACAATTTTAATCTTTTCTAATTTTCCTATGGATTTTTTTCTTAGTTTCAATGTCTTCCCCCCCTCCTGCCATCCCCTCCCCTATTTGAAGCCCTATTTGGTTGCACTTCAGTCAACCAAGGTTGACAATAAGAACGTTAAACCCCCATTGTAGATGCAGATGGATGCATTCCAATCATGGGAGAGATTGGATCTAAGAAATTTTCATGTAGATGATGCCTAGGAAAAAATTGTTCCCATTTGAAGGTCTTAAGCTATGAATTAAATGGCCCAAAGTTAAACAGTATTTAGGGACAATTTAATGACATGTCATGCTAACATCTACTTCCTTGAGTGCTCTGTTGCTTTGTTGTCTAAAACCATGTTTTGTTTGTTACATGTCTGATTTGCTACACTCCCAACTAAATGAGAGGAGTAGTAACACTAGGTCCTTGTTTGCAGCTGGAGCTTTCTGGCCAGGTCCTTCTCATAGCCAATGTTGCAGCACTAATTGCCAGCCGCACAATGACAACAGCAACATTCTCATGTATAAAGCAATCAACAGCTCTTGGTTGTTTTCCTCGCGTTAAAATCATCCACACTTCTCGGAAATTCATGGGTCAGATTTACATTCCAGTTATAAACTGGTTTCTGCTAGCTGTCTGCTTGGTGTTCGTTGTTTTTATCTCGAGCATAACTGAGATTGGGAATGCATATGGTATTACTTTAAGTTCTGCCTATTTCTTTTAATTCCCTGTTGCACACACACATAAGTAGACACTTTTTTGTATGTATGTACGTAAGTAAAGCGGAGGAAAAAATGCAAAATAGATACATAATACATACATACATACATTCACCTTTTGTATGTATTATGTATGTGAAGTGTTGGAGGAGAGTGCAAAAATGCATACATATAGATACAACCAATAAAATAGCTGCAATGCATTTAGATGTGTTCCCAAACCACAATTTGGACACTTATTTAATACCCCCTTGTCCCATTTTAAAATTTTGAATTTTTTAAGAAAGAGCTCTCAAAAAGCTTATGAATTTCTCTCCAACATCATGTAATTCTTCCAAAATGCATATGAGACAACTATTTTGGGACAATCCCAAAATGCATATGAGACAACTAAGTTGGGACAGAGGGAGTAGTTGATGACTTCAGATTGTTTTGGGAATTGGAGCATGGGCTCTTTTCTGCCTTCTTTGACTAAATGCCAAGTTTCATTCTTTCAGGTTCCAATAGTACATGGCAAAGAAGCATCATGAGAAAAATAAATGAAAGAAGAAAAACCTACATGCTATTAAAACAAAATCAGGCCCAGTGCTCTCGATTCTAGAGCAGCATTACCATAATAATCTCTCTACTGTCCCGTTCAATTCTAGTAGTGAAGATTCATGCATTTGACCTCCAGATCTAACAAACATGATGGAGAATTGGGCATGAGCAATACCCATTGTGTTAAGCAGATTGAAGTTATTAACATTTTGCACAGTGCATGTCATAGAGGCTGCCTTTTTTGGTTCCTTAATTCACACCCTTGCTTTATTTTTTGTGTTTCTGATGTCAGATCTGTTCAACAGGCATTGCTGAGCTGGGAGTAATGATGGTAACAACTGTCCTAATGACCATCATCATGCTTCTGATATGGCAGATAAATATCATTGTAGTGTTCACTTTTCTTGGTTTCTTCTTGGGGATACAATTGGTTTTCTTTTCTTCAGTTTTAGGGAGTGTCGGTGATGGAAGCTGGATGATATTGGTTTTTGCAGCAGTTCTTTTCATGATTATGTACATTTGGAACTATGGGAGCAAGCTTAGATATGAAACTGAAGTCAGGCAGAAGTTGTCAATGGATTTGCTGCTGGAATTGGGTTGCAACCTTGGGACAATTAGGGCCCCTGGCATTGGCTTAGTATACAATGAGCTTGTGAAAGGCATTCCAGCAATTTTTGGCCATTTTCTGACCACTCTTCCAGCCATACACTCCATGATCATTTTTGTATGCATAAAGCATGTGCCAGTTCCTGTAGTACCACAGGATGAAAGGTTTCTTTTCCGGAGGGTCTGTCCGAAGAGTTATCACATTTTTCGCTGCATCGCTAGGTATGCTGAATGCTTTAACCCTTGGTGAGACTTGCAAGGATTTCTTAAGTGTCTGGGAAATATTAAATACTGATCCTGCAATAAGTCTGCCTTCTACATTGGATGGACAACAGTAATACAGTATCAAAATACTGTATAAACTGACAATGATATGAAATTTTGTAATACTTGGATTACCAGATACACCCTTACTCTTGATGGGGTAAAAAACGGTTTTTGGATATGGACAGTTCCCATCTTTAATGGGGACGACGTGTTGACCTATCCCTAAATATGAAGGGCTTGAATATTGCTTTTGTTAGGATGATATGCTGTTGGATTAATTCATGCCTAGAGGAGTGGGTTTGTACCCTATGGAAGTGAATCATGTTGGATGAATCAATCCTATTGTCAATTTAAATATGATGGTGAAATGATCTGATCAGAGCAATATCCATGCCCTTAACAAGCTGGGAGGTTGACTTCCCCTGGTTTAGCTCAAAAGAAAATTCTGGCATATGTGTATCCCTCACAGCTTGAACAAGATCTGTTCTTGCTCTCACGTCTATGTTATCAAATGATAAGGGTATGCTAATCTATGTATATTACTTATTTTGGCTATATGTCTGATTACCATTATTAAATTTCGGGCCAGTTTCCCCAAAATCATGAAATTTTGAGTACTTGAGAGGGGACAGAAATATCCAGAATATGGTATTACATTACCTGATTCTTGACAACTTTTGAAATAAATGAATTCTGTTTTCTTCCTTTTTGTTCTTTTCTTGAGAACTACCATCTATCATGATTCTGAGTCCCTTACACACCTATTCATGGTAGTTGGCAATGTAGATAACAAGATCTTTGACAATCCCATTTAGTTATGACATTAACCCCTTGTCCGCCTTTCTATAGCTGGTATCAATTGATGGATAATGAGATCTTGGATCTTTAGGAATTTCTCTGTAATTTTATTAAGGGAAATTTCAAAAAATCCCCTAAGTGTTCTCATAATTAAAAAAAACACCCCATGTGTTTGAAAATATTAAAATAACCTCTAGGTTTTCATGATAATCTCAAAAAACTCTCTTGACTAAAACTCAAACTTAAGTTCACAATTACTTGGCATGTAAAATGTTCAAAGTGACAAAATTACCCCTTTAGATAAAAGCAAGAAGAAAGTTATTATATTTAAAAAACAAAAATCTTATCCTTATTTCGTCGTCTCAATACTAATTTATTTTTGAGCAAGTAGCATCCCATATTTTTATTACTTTTATTTTTTGTGAATGATAATTTTTCAAGGGGTTTTTTTTCTTAGGTTCTCCTAGATACTCATGGAATTTTTAAAAAATATTTTTATGGTCATCCCTCACTTCGTTTTTTTTGGCTTAGGCTCATCTCTATTTTATTTTATTATTTGTCTAGGAATATTTTTTATTATTTTACGAGAAGTGATTGATTACAATTTCTTTTCCTTTCTAATTTTTCATGAGAAGAGTATTTTTGTTATTTTATATGATACAATGCATTGACTAACAGTCAAGATTGGTTTCTTAGATTTTAATGAAAACTGAGGTGATTTTTTTTTTATTTTAATATTTTCAAAAACATAGGGTGGGTTTTAGATTGATGAGAAAATCTTGAGGTTTTTTTAGAATTTACTCTTCTATTAAAATGAAGAACCTAGGATATGTTGTAAGATGTTTGTAGGTAGTTTTAGGTGTCAAAAAAATAGAAAAGGTGTTTCTAAAATTTTGGACATTTTGGCAACTTCGTTTGCACTTGATTTTATTAGATACTATTTCTCAACCTTTTCTATTAAATTGTTTTCTTATATTGGAAATGAAAGCCATCTTTTTATAGGTCTTTTTCTTACCTATAAAAAATTTGACTCCACTTTTTTATCTTTCAAACTCCATCCTAAGGACCATCCCTCCTCATCTTCCTATCTTTTCCATTTTATCCAAGACAAGGGCCTTCATCACCACCCTTTCCATCAATTGACATTCTTGCCATTATATTAGCAACATCAATTGCTACCACCTTTACTTCTTTGGTGCTAGTGTGCCCCACCCATGGGAAGCTGCTCTTTGGAGTCAAAACTAATGATCCCATTTGCATCCTTTACTCCCATGTCTTCTTCCCAACCTATGCTAATGTCAGCCCTCAAGGAGATTGGTTTTTAGTTGTCACATTTTGCCTTCTTCTCGCTAAAGTTCCATGGTCTTCAATGTTATCTAATGTTAGATCTTGGCCAATGTTTCTCTATCAACTATCATCTTTCATTGCAAACTACTAATGGGATCCTAGTTAAATAAAGTGGTTATTTCTAATAAGAATAATTGGTACATTGAGATTTATTTCCTTATTTGTATCATTTCCGTTCAATTTGTAAGCAAAGCGTATTTATAGGCTTATTTGAATGATGAAAGTACCAGAGAATTTTCCCCCAAATTAGCGTTAGCTTGGAGGTTAGATTCCCCTCGAATTGAAATCAAAGTAGGAGATCTTATTTCCCTTCCAAGTGAAATCCCTATCCCACACCTTCTCCATTTTCTTTATTTTTTTTAATTTTCATTATTTTCTTTGTGCAAGTCGCCAAACCTATAGCCCCACATCCCACCTTCTTGTTGGATGTGACCAGCGTTTTTGGGGTTTTGATCGCTCTTGCTGACTCCTTCACCGCCCCCTCCTCCCCCCCCCCCCCCCCCCCCCCCCCCCCCGGTTTGGCCTTTTGCTATTTTCATATCAACAAAGAAAAGGAGAAAAAAGCATTGCTGCGTGTTTTTTTTTTTGAAATGGTTCATATATATTAAATATAAAAAAGCACCAAAGGTGCAAATACAAGAAGAAAAAGCAAAGATAAAGCAAGAACTACAAAGATTGGCAAAGGTACCCGACATAGATCAAGGCCACAACACAAAAGCCGAATAGCTTATGCGAGGTCAACACATTCTTTTTAGGCACGCAATAACTCTGACATAGAGATATTCCTGAAGAGAGGTAGCCCGCCCACGATGCACACTTAGCAACCACTCGTCTAGCAACCAAGTCACTGGTCTCGGCAGTACCTTTGAAAATCCGGTTATTGCGTTCCCACCAAAGGCCCCAAATGGTGGCAAAAAGAGATAATTGCCACGAAGCAGAATGTTTCTGGGAGACTGCCACGATGTCCCAAGCAAAGGACAACTGAGTAACAGAAGATGGCATAACCCAAGCCACATCGAAAAGGTCAAGGACAAAATTTCAGACTTCAGAAGAGAATTTGCAGTGAATGAGGAGGTGATTTGACTCTTTGGAAGCATGGAGACAAAACAGGCAAGCACTAACGATAGTTCTTCCTCTTTTGCATAAGTTATCTTGAGTCAAGATCTTCCCCAAATCAACTGTCCAAAAGAAACCAATAACCCTGGGAGGAGCTTTGGAAAACATTGTTGCATGTTACTGCCTTACACCACTGCAATTTGTGTTGCATGCTACTGTCGTCAACCCACCACCTTTCTGTCTTTTTTCTTTCACACCCAACCACACTAGATCTATCCCCTTTTCGATTTCTCCAACCATGTAACGACCCGTCTCGGTAGCACAATATTGTCCGCTTTGGGCCCACACACGGGCCCGCACGTTTTTACTTTGGCGAGCCGACCCATTGTTGCTCCCAAAAGGCCTTGTGCTAGAAGGAGGAAGGCTACTACTTATATACTAGGGAATTTCCAATGCCACTAGCAATGTGGGACTTTTTGGGGAGGGTATTACAATCTACCCCCCTTAAAACAAGAGCCGTCTCCGGCTCTACATATACAACAACCAAGCCCACACCCTCAGGCAGAGAGTTGAACCATGCTCTGATACCATTTGTAATGACCTGTCCCAGTAGCACAATATTGTCCTCTTTGGTCCCACACACGGGCCCGCACGGCTTTGCTTTGACTAGTCAACCCACTGTTGCTCCCAAAAGGCCTTATGCTAGAAGGAGGAAGGCCACTACTTATATACCAGGGAATTTTCAATGCCACTAGTAATGTGGGACTTTTTGGGGCAGGGTATTACAAACCAACCCTCTCTACTATCATCCTCTCCGTCCTTGCAACCCCGTTCCCCCCTGCAACCCATGTTCGAAATCTTTCCCCGTTTTTTTTTTTTTTCTTCTTTCTTTTAAAAGCCCTAATCCTAAACTGTCATCACCACCCTCTTTCCTCCTATTTTTAGAATCCAAATTCCAAACCCATACTCGATTTCCTATTTTCTTCTTTTTTTTTTTTCCTTGTTAGCAAAATCTGAGGAAAAATTTTCTAAATCATTTTTTCATTATAGTTTCAAACCCACCTTTCTTTTTCATAAATAAATAAAATTTTATTTGGATCCACACTATGGCTACATAGACAATGCTAAGGAGAAGTTGGTTCAATACCCTTTGTTCGCATTCCATGGACAATGCCATTTTACCTCTATGTTTTTTTATTTTTTATAATGAAGAACCCCAAGACTCCCACCTCTCCCCGAGTATTAGGGTGTTGGGTAAAATTCTAGATGCACGTAGTCCCTTAGAAGCCACAAGCATTAGATGACTACGGGACTTGAACTAGAGACCTCTGGTTCCTGAGGCAAAGTGCCTGTCAGTTGAGCTACCTTAGTGCGAGGTCCATTTCACCACTATGTGGCACAAGCCATATAAGCAACATCTTATGAAGTGTCATATTTGTTTTGGAATTGATGGGTGTCTCTATTCTTTATGGACATTTTACTACATTGGAAGAATTTAATTCCAAAACATGTTGTTCGTGAAGTTTTTCGAACCTTGAGGACAAGGTTTGTCCATAAGGGGTTAGGAATGATAGGATCCTAGTTAAATGAAGTAGTTAGTTTATAATAAGAATAATTGGTATGTTTGATTTATTTCCAAATTTATATTATTTCCATTTGAGTTTTACGCGAAGCCTATTTATAGGATTAATTGAATAATGAAAGTATCAGACAATTTTTCCAAAATTAGCTTCAACTGGGAGGTTGGTTTCTCCTTGAATTAAAACCAAAGTAGGAGGTTTGTTTTCCCTTCAAAGTGAAATCTCTTATCCCTCATTTTCTCCATTTTCCCTTTTTTCTTTCATTTTTCATTCTTCTTCAATTCAGGTTCCTTCCAACTTCCCTCTAAGTCCTATTGTAGGCTTGATCTCATTCAGTGGCAGGTTAAAGTTTATTCAGGAATTTTTTATTTTGTACTCTTATCATGAAGTTTAATGATTTTCCTCCCCTAAATGAGTCCTCACTAGTGAGCCTGCCCCTTGTGTTATCTAGCTAGATGTATTACGTAGTTGCCATCATGCTGTTAAGTGAAAAACTTAACCTCATGACAAAAGGTATCAGGGTGTTGTTCAAGCCTTGCTGGAGAATGGATACCACAAAATCACTTGAAACTTGATGACAAAGGTTGAGCACTTATGGTTGCTCAGGTCTCTAGCAAACACCTGGAGCATGTAGTAGAATATTAGCGAAAAAGATGGGGGCCCTAGAACTCACAATGGACTTGCTTGTGGGAATATGTTAATCTAATCATACATATGCCAAAGAAACAAGATCTTTGCAAAGTGACTTCTAGACTCTTTTGAAGGAAGTTGTAGTTCTTAAAAGTGCATGTTGTAGATGCTCCTCCAATTTGGATCTAAAGGTCAAGGTTCCAAATCCTAAGCCCTTCGCAGGTTAGTGCTTAGGAGCTTGAGAATTTGTTTGGGACATGGAGCAATACTTTGCCTACCCATGTTTTTGAAGATTAATGAGCTTAGTTTGTTTCATGTCTTAGATGTAGGGCACCTTAAAATCATAGCTTGACATTTTGACAAGCCTAATAATTTTTTTTGAGTGGTAACAAAGAGAAAATATTATTAAAGAAAAACATTCAGTACAAGAAAGAAAAAGGGTCTAAAAGATATAGACCCTGCCAGAACAAGAAAGGAACACAAACAAAAACTAGAGATCAAAGTCAAGAAAATCTCCATGTGAACAAAGAGGTCCATCCTGCACAATCCAATGATTCCCCTTCTTTAAATGTGGAAGATGCCTAAAAAGGGTTCTTTTACACCATTCTTGGTGAAAAAATCTGCTACCTCATTTGGTGAACGACTGATGTGAACAAAGGAGACCTCAAGTCCCCTGATAAGCAGGGCCGGTCCCTAGCTATAGGCGAAGTAGGTGGCCGCCTAGGGCCCCCAAATAAATAGGGCCCTCAAGTCCATAAGCTCCTTTATTATATGTTAAATAGTTAATAATACATAATTAAAACACAAATCCATTGTAGACCATGATGGTTAGAATTTGCCTCTCATAAATACGGGCCCAGGTTCAAATCCCGACTGTGTATTATTATTATTTTTATGGAGTTATTTAATAATAATACTTATTTCGAATTTAGAACACTCAAAATTAAAAATTTATATATTTATAATTTTTCTACTCAATTTAAAGCGTGTATTTTTTAAAAAAATTAAAATAATGATAGTAATAATCATAATAATATTATAATCCTCATTTTATTGAATTTATTAATAATAATAAAAATAAAAAATAATTTAAATTAATAAATAATCTTTTAAAATATATCTATCATCTAAATAGATAGAAAGAGAAATCTATATTGAGTTGATAATTTTATATTAAAAATAATTTAAAGCTTTTAAAATTTGAAGAGATGAAAAAACATAGCTTTATTCATTTGATCAATGTAGATTTTATTAGATGTAGTATATAAGTATAAATCATTATAATTAAGATATTTTTTAATTTTTAATTTTTTTAAAAATCCAGAAAAATCGAAAAATTAAAATAATAATAATATATTCATTTCAAATGAGAATTTGCATTAGTGTCCACTCGAATATGATAAAAGATGCAGTACCAAAAGAATGAATTGCTAAATTATATAAAAAAAATGAATTGTTGTTTTCCAAATGCTTGAATTGCTTATAAAATAATATTGATTATATCAGTTACAATTACCTATGCAGAAATAAGTTTTTCAAAGTTAAAATTGATAAAATCTTATCTTCGGTCTACGATGTGACAAGAAGATTGAATCAATTAGCTATCTTATCTATTGAAAAATAAATGTTAAAAAATTTGAATATTGTAATTTAATTAGTAATTTTACATCTCAAAATAAGAATAAATTTTAAATAATAATTTGTTATAAATTTGATTATAATATTTTATTTAAATGTTTCACACTTTGTAAAAAAAATTGTATGATTTTATTTTTTATGAGTATATAAAAGGCCCATCTTAAAAGTTTGCCTAGGGCCCCTGAAATCTCAGGGCCAGCCCTGCTGATAAGTGCATTGACCTCCTTAACCGTGATAATTAGTTTCCAAGGGAGTCATTTCAAACCTTTCGCGCATTTTATGGCATTTGCCGAATCTTCCTCAATAACTAATTTTCCACCTTCCTAGACCTACCCAAATGGTCTAAGCTCTCCTAATACTAAAAGTTCAGCTTCATTAGAGTCTCTAGTCCCTACTGATTCTGTGAATACCGTAAATGTCTGATTGTTGTGATCTCTAGGTACGCCACCTATACTCCCAACCCTGTTTTCCCCTAGAAGCCCCATCCACATTGAATTTAATGACCCCTTGTTGAGGAAGTGACCAATCTGCCAAAAATTTGGGTTTCCTTCCACTCATACAATCCTCCCACGAAAAGAAGAGGTCAATGGCCTTGAATTCCTTGAACTCCTTGTTGGGAAGGAGCCAAGCACAAAGTCTCCATTTGTCTTTTTGGAATAACTCACATATCTCAATGAACTTTCCTTTGAAAATTCTTGAGTTTCTTTCTTTCCAAATAGTCCATGAGATTACAGCCGGAATTGTAAACCGAAGCCATCCTCCATTTGGTGTTGGGGTAAGGGAAAAACCATGAATTCAACGTATCCGCCCAAGTGCTAGTACAAACCCATGAAATGTCCATTAAGCTGCAAAATTGCCCCATAAGTGCCAAGCAAAAGGACAAGTGGCAAAAAGATGATCAATGGTTTTTTCCGATAACCCACAAAGAGGACAACTAAGATCTTCATGAAGTCTCAACAGATCTCTCCTCCGAAGGTCCATTCTTGTAAGAATTTTCCTATGCACTACACGCCAGACAAAGGTCTGAACCCTTGGCGCCTGATTTTCCCAAACTAAACGGGGGGCAACGTCGAACCATTCAACTATTGTGTAGTTACGTCTACCATAGATTTGATCGAATAAGCCCCAAAAGAGTCGCTTGTCCAAACCAAATTGTCCTCCCTCATAGCCACTGGAAACTCACCAACTGACTTAGTAGCTCATCTTGACTTTCCCTCTCGAAGGGCCTCAATTCTCTTCTAAATTCAACGTTCCAAAGTATGTTAAGGCCATCCACTCGATAGTTGCCTCGAATTAAATTTGGTTTGTTCCTTGCAGCTCTAAATAACCTTGAGAAACGTTCTCACAGTGGTCTATCTCCCAACCACAACTCATTCCAAAAGAGGATCCCATCTCCTTTATCCACTAAGAATCTAAGCTTACCCTTTAGAGATTCCTCACTAGTGTTCTACCCTGACTTAGCCTCCACAAAGCTCTCTTATTGTCACTGAACCAGTTTTCTCCGCTTCCTCTCCAAGGTTCCACCCGTTACTATTGTATGTTCCATATTTGGCGCTCAATACCCTAACCCACAAGGCATCCCTCTCTCATCCAAACCGCCAACCCATTTGCGTAAGAAAGCTTCATTCCTGATTTGTAGCAGAGTGACTCCAAGGCCCCTTCTCGATATTGGCTTGGTCACCTCTGACTAGGCTACAAGATGAACTTTCCTTTTCATTTCCTGGTTGCCCCACATGAACCTCCTAAATGCCAGTTCCAATTTTTTGGTGACTCCTCTCAGCATTTTGAATAAGGACAAGAAGTACGTCGGAAGGTTGGCTAACACTGATTTAATGAGAGTCAACCTTCCACCCAAGGATAGATATTTCCTATTCCACCCTGCTAACCTTTTCTCGATCCTTTCAATCACCGGAGTTCAAAAGTGCTTAAGTCTAGGGTTACCCCCAACCTGTAGACCTAGATAGGTAAATGGAAATTTCCCAATACCACAACCTTCTTCTTCCGCCCATTCCTTAACATTCTCCCCTTCCACGTCTATTCCAATGACGCATTATTCGGAGGCCCAAAACTAGCTCAAAACACCTAAGGACAACTCTAAAACCCAAGATCTCTGATCTACTGGGGTTACAAAAGAATAAGGTGTCATCTGCAAATTGAAGATGTGTAATATTTGGCCCGTTTGGTGACACCTCAAATCCTTTCGCCACTCATAGCGCTTTAGCTTTTTCCACTAACTTATTAAGACCACCTCCCACTAGAGTGAAAATGAGAGGTGATAATGGATCTCCCTTCCCAAGACCCCTCTTTGCCGTTATTGGTATCGTCGGAGACCCGTTTATTGAGATGGAATAAGAAGTCTCCTCCACACATGCTTTCATCCTACCTTCTCCAACGTTGTCCTAAAACCCATCCTTTCAAACAAATACCCTACAAGGGACCAGTCCACAAAATCATAAGCTTTCTCCATATCTATCTTAAAGAGTAGTCTTGGGTTCTTATCTTTCTTTCTGATGTGGAACAGTTTGTTAGCAATCCGCACCCCATCTGAAATTTGTCTGTTTTCTACAAAAGCCCCTGCGTGTCGCCAATCACTTCCGGTAGTGCTTTTTTTAGCCTATCTACTAGCACCTTTGCCAACAATTTATAAACACTACCAATCGGGCTAATAGGTTGAAAATGCGAGAGTTCTGATGGTCCCTCTCTTTTAGGAATCAAGGTGATGAATGATTTCTTGAGTCGTTTGTTTATAATGCCATCCCGATAAAACTCCTTAAAGAACCCGAGAAAATCCGACCCAACATTTTCCCAAGAAGCCTTAAAAAATGAAAAATTGAAACCATTGGGTCCAGGGGCCTTGTCACTTTTTAGACTATCTAACGCCTCCCGAATTTCTTTTGCCGAAAATTCCCTTTCTAGTAAACTACCCTTTCCTCGCTAATGCCTTTGAACTGAATCCCATCCATCCTATGTCTAGGGAAACTAGGTTTAATAATGGAGGTCGTACTGAGTTCAGTGAAAGGGGAGCTATGTCACCTATGTGTTGGGTTAGAGGTGAAAACTATTGTGGGAGATGGCAAATGCACAATGACCGGATTAAGACCAGAAACTTTCCCCCAGAAATAGTCACCATAACTAGGAAAAACAGAACAAGCCAGGAAAGAAGGTACCTTGTGTCTCCTCTATGAAGATTTGCACTCCAATCGAGGTCCAGCTATGAGAAGTTGTGCTGACGATGAGGCTGTGGCATGACGAAGTTGTGCTAACCATTTCAGTCCCTATTTCACATTTAATGAGTTACGTTATTGGTAAGGAGTTCTTACTGTTGCAACTCTTTCTCAAAATGGATAGTCTGAATTTGATACCTGAACATGATCAATTGAGGTATTAGTTTTCGACATTCAAAAAAGGTGTTATGACTATTCTATTCTGTGTGACATATTAAGACTGTTTGTGTTAATTTATTTGACTATCTGTAAAAGCTAATTGTTTTGATCTCTACTATCATTAAATGATGTATTGAATATCTAGGATCTTCATGGACAGGTATGGCTACAAGGACATACGCAAGGAAAGTCACCAGACATTTGAGCAACTGTTGATTGAGAGCCTTGAGAAGTTTATCCGTCGGGAAGCCCAGGAAAGATCATTGGAGAGTGAGAATGAGGACAGTGATGTAGAATCTGTGAATGGAGGTACCTCTTCACAACTTCTAGTAGCACCCAACGGTGGTGTTTATTCACTGGGTGTGCCTCTCTTGGCCGACTATAGAGCTGGTAAGTCTATTACGGAACCAAGCACCTCAGTCGAAGTGGCACCTGCTCCTCTGATGGAAGAAGCAACATCAGAAGCAGAGTGTAGCCTTGAATCAGAGCTTGCATTTATGCACAAGGCAAAAGAAGCTGGGGTAGTATACCTTCTTGGGCATGGAGATATACGGGCAAGAAAGGATTCATGGTTTTTTAAAAAGCTAGTGATAAATTACTTCTATGCATTCTTAAGAAAGAACTGCAGAAGGGGGACAGCAACTTTGCAGGTACCACACACCAACTTGATGCAGGTGGGCATGACTTATATGGTCTGATGTTAAAGAGTTTTTGGTCGGAACTAAGCATTTACTGCATCAACAGTTGTCAATTGATTTTTTGGGGCTGATAAGAACTGAAATGTTTGTAAAAGGTAGATATTCATTTTGATTTTTTTAAATTAGTCTAGCCCCTTGCCTACGGTACTTATTTAACCTCTGCAACTAAACTGTGAACATGTGTTATTTTTTTTATTCCTAGTGAACTTTATTTAGGGTTTTGATTGAAATACTGATGTTTTTACTTACATTGTACACTGAGTCATGATAAAATGAAAATTTTCCTCTGTTTTTTATCTATCCTTTCACAATTATTGTCAGGGAATGATCCTGGAATGGTAAAATTGAAGAAAAAAATCCATTTTATCACGAGGTGGTACCTGGTGCTAATTCAAACATTGGTGTCTGAATCAAAACCCTTTTATTTTTAATTAGATGCTTTCCTACTTGAGGGGAGAAAGATAGGGGCAGTTTTAAGTACTATTTGCTTATGGAGTATATTAACAGTTCTGGCTAATGTTGTGAACATGTACTTATAGTTGATTTAAATAGGAGGGATGCTCACCAATTTGCATTACAGCCGTTGATTGCCCTTGTAGCTGTAGATTTCTAGTATGTGTCTATGTAAGAATCTATTGGATTTCTTTTCTTTTCATATTGTGTTGATTCATGAACTTTGTTTGATTTAAAGAATAACTGAGAATAGAGAATAGAATAGATTTGCTGATGTAATTAGACTTGGGTTAGGTCTAGGGCAGAAATCGGGCGGGTCAGGTTAGGTCGGGTTTTTTAAAACCCAACTCGACCCTGAGTTACTAATATATGGAACCCAATTCGACCTGAGTTACTAATATATGGAACCCAACCCGACTCGATTCGAACTTTTAATCTGGACCTCTTTACCCGATCCCGACTCGAATTATAACCCGACTCAACTCGAAATCTGACCCGACCTGCATTTTGAATTTACTTTAGTTTACTTTTTATCGGGTCGAGTCAGGTCGGATTAATTTAAAAATCTCTCAACCCAACTCGACTTGAATTCAATGCGGGTTTCTGACTTCTCGACCCAACCCGCTGACCTGACTTTCATAACCTGATCCACATGATTTTCGGGTCGGGTCATGTGGGTTCGGGCCAAAACCCAACCTGAGTTTCACCCCTAGTTAGGTCTAAGTTTATTGACTCTATTACATTCTATTTTCACTCATTCTTGAAACCAACCATAGCCAAAAGATTTCATTGATTCAGGAATGCGCAAGGGCATAGTTTGTCTATGCAAAAGTAGAATACAGGATATGTTTGGTATTATCAGTCAAGTTGGTACGTGATTGTGGTAAAAAAAATCATCAAAAAATACATGAACTGCAAAAATTTAAGATGAATACGTTTGAATATAATACTCATATTTTAGAAAAAATATGAGGTAAAAAGTTGGACATGCTAACTCAAAGGGTTAAAGTGATGGTCAGAATCTTGAATTCGATTTTCACTCCAGCTCAAAGGGTTATTTCTCATAGATTTACCTGTTGTATGTTCTCGAGGATTAGTTAGGTACTCTAAGATGCCTGAACACCTTGGTCATTAAAAAGAAGTTTGGACATGCTCTCATTGGTATATCTGTATCTATGCATATAATTTATAAATCTCGTAAAATATTTTAAAAGTAATTAATAGTTCAGATAAGCTAAGATCGAGAATGATGAGAATTAGAAATGTTGTGTATGGTAGTCTGCTTTTCTATTAAATATATCCTTAGAATACCGATTGTCCCTTCTCTTTTCTTCCCTCTTTATTGCATGAATAATTCCACTGAGACCTCATTTTGACATCTTGCCTATATGATTCTCTTCAACCTTCCTTTATTTTCTAATTTTTTTGGCCAAAATGTATTTTACATGAAAATAGTCTCATTCATTTAATGAAACTCAGTCTTGAGTTGAAATCATATCATCGAGAAACACATACAACTCATTCCGACTTGAAATTTTATCGAGTCAAGTGAACTCAAGCCAATTCAACTGAGTTTTTTTAGTTTTTAAACTATGTTTTGAACTTATATAGACAGGATTTCGAACTTTATAGACAGGATTTCTTGTGTAAAAATGTGCTATTACTTTGATTTGTCAATGGGTATTAATTCACTCACAATATTCCAATATCTGCAGCACTAAAATAATCATACATTTCATGCGCAGAATCGTATATTTCATGTGCAGGTCTAATGCCACATGTCCTAGGGTGGGGTCTCTATGATAAAAAAAAAATTATATGGTCCAGATAGATTAATGGAAGAGATATCTTGACGTTAAAATTAGGACCTATTTAATAATATTAGTCTTTGATTTTTTAAGATTGAAAATAAATCATTGAATTTTTTTTTTTTACTTATTTTGATAAATTTAAAATTAGGACCTATTTATTACTATTTTTATACATACATTAAATTGAAATGATTTATTGGATACTACAATGAATGAGGTATGTCCTAATTCACCCAATAAATATCATGAAGATATAAAAGATAGGTTCCTGAACGGTAAATTCATGTGAAATGATCATTTAAATAATTTATAATATTATTTAGTTTAATCGAATAAATTGGTGATGAGTAGTTTAAAAAAAATTGAATTTACGTGTGAGAAACCATATATATTCGGTGATGGTGATGACTAAGTAGTTTAATAAAATTTACATTAATTGAAATAATTAAATTATATTTTTTAAATTCTTAAATTTTTTTATCATTTTGTTTTTAAGGCTTAATAGCTTTCTGGTTCGAACTGCTTCATTGGAGCATCGAAATCTCTGACACCCACCCCCGCCTCTCTCTCTCTCTCTCTCTACTGTCTTCGCCAAAACTTGAAAGAAAAAGCTTTAGACAAGACGAAAATAGGATTAATCAACGTTCTCTTTCCGTCAGCATACTCAAATCAGGTATGTTACAGTTTGGGTATTCTGTATGAACTTTAATTTGGGGCTTCTTGGATACATTCTTTATTCTTCCTTGGGCTATGTTTGTTTTCTCATGAGAAAGGAAATCATAGATTTCATACGGAAAGGTTTCCTTGAAACGTTTGAGGTGAAACCTTTCCCTATGAAAATTTTTTATTTTTTATATTTGTTTACACAGCTACACACGGTTATTACAAATCAATGAAAAGACCAAAAAAGAAATAAAAAATTAGCCAACTACATCCATTTCAACCTATTTCATCATCAAAATATAGAGTAGGAGGGCCCTATCAATGCCCACAAATCTGGTAAAAGATGAACCTATACTGTATTCAAGTAACTAGAAATGATGCAGGCCAAGCTACAATTTGACATTTAGATTCAGGGTTTTAGGCTGAATCACGGATTTTTTGGTGAAGAAACCCGGTGTTCTTGGGTTCAAGTACAGTTTGAACACGGAGAACCTTCTAATGAGTTAATTTGATTGCAGGAATTCAAATTAATTGGCATTAATCAATACAAAACATGAACAATAAGAATTTCACCATGCAATTAATTAATACTAAATTAAATGAAATTCAACAAAAGAGCAAATTAAAATAAAAACTATATCATCAACTCACAAGGCATAAACTCAGTACACAACTTATGGTATCTTTTTCAAATATCATCTGAAAATTTGTCTCTACATGAATTATTTTCAAGCAACCAATGTGATTATTTTAACTTGAGTGATATACATGAAAATTTGTGGCTCTTCTATGTCATGTTTTGATTATTTTTAATAATTTCTTTTCAATTTTAAGATTATGGTCTGTACTTTCTCCACAAGACATCAAAACTTAAGCCTCAATCACAATACTTATGACCGAACTTCTTTCTAGAATAATCTGCAATAGACTAGTTTTAAACTTGTAATAAACCTATGGCACTTTAACTGCTACATGAAACTTGGCTGAAAAGATAAAGGAGAACAAATAGCATAACCAAGCATCATGGTCCATTCATGCTTGTGGTAGTTGTGATGCATGTTGACCCATTGACTATGATAAAGCCTCCATACTTCCTCCGGAAGTGCTGCATCTTCTAAATGTCCGTTTGGATTGGGAGAGTGGATGAGAATGGAGGGAAACTGTATGGGTTCTGTCCAAGCACCCTTTCTTGGTAATTGTTTGAGTAGGGGAATATGCATATGCTGATGTCATTTTGTTCTTGTACTTTAAGCAAACCTCCGAGTTTGATTCCTTTTTTAGATGCGATAAGAACATCCCAGTAAGGCCGAGCCCCTACCTAGGAGGATACTCTGAGTTGTTTATCCCTCCCAACCCACCGTTGGAGATCATGCACTGGGTGCAGTTGATAACTATAAATAGTGCAGGCTTAATCAAATTGCATGATTATACCTTATAGTGTGATGCATCCTTTGTGGCCACTCCAAATGCTTCAACAGATATCCACAACCTTTTTCACTGTCTTTCCTGATTCAAAAAATATACAAATGCTAGTATTCTTCTATCCTATTATAGGTTAATATATTATTTTCAGGTTAAAAGAAACTATAAATGTAGCTTAAGGGGTTAGGTCCCAACCCTCTGAACGTAGTAACTTAGTAAAATTGCATCACTGCCCTCGTGCAAGAAATGAACAAAATGTAGAATAATAGCAATTGGATGCCAAAGCTTTTCAATGGTGCCACCTGTGTGGATTAACATATTCTTATCTAATGGTGTCCTCTTTGTACAAAAAAAGGTGTGTAGGACAGGTCCTTGTAGTATCTTGGACCACAATGAACAATCTGGCTCCACATTTGAGCCTTCTTGAAGCTCTGGCTGCTTGAAATGGTTTCTCAGTTAGTTCACCTAACCAAACAGGGTGTTTTCAGATGCTTGGGTGTATGTTACCGATATATAGTTTGATTAGCTTGTATGAGTGGAATTATCTGCTAATAATTTGGGAGAAAATATCAACGTCTATAGATGGAATGAGAAGAAAGCTCTTGCCACCAAGCTACCATATGAATATCCTGTTAGAAAGGGATATCTACTCCAATAGTGATTTGGGATACAATCAAATGTTTCTTCCCTAGATTTTGTATCTTGGAAATTCAATTATTTTGTAAATGAATGGAAGGGCTAATATGGACACTTAATGCATGATTGTATACTCTGGGACTTCAATTTCAACAATATTTGTTACATTTCAATGCTGCCTACGCATGGAAACCATGGTTACATAAAAGAATGAGAGGGAGAGAGAGAGAGAGAGAAGGCATGTATTCTATGTTTTTATTTTTTTCACTTGATTTACTTGTACAGGTTTCTGGAATACCATCTGATGTCTACATGGGTCCATCCAATTGCGATGAGAAGATACTGAGCTACAACGATGTCGTACTAAGAAAATCTGATTTGGACATACTTAGAGGTCCCAATTACCTCAATGATCGCATCATTGAGTTCTACTTCAGCTATTTGTCATCAATGTTTTCCTCACAAGACATCTTACTTGTTCCACCTTCAATATCATTTTGGATAACAAACTGTCATGATCTCTCAAGCCTTGGAGATGTTATTGAACCACTTAACCTATCTAACAAGAAGCTTGTTATTTTCCCCGTCAATAACAACGAAGATGTTAATCAAGCTGAAGGTGGAACACATTGGAGCTTGCTTGCATATGATAGAAACATGAACTCGTTTGTGCACCATGACAGCATTAGAGGATTGAACAGATGGCATGCGAAGAAATTGTATGAAGTTGTTGCAAGATTCATGGGTCTCAGTGATTCAGCATCCACCGATCATTTCGTTGAATGCTTCACACCACAGCAGAAGAATGGTTATGACTGTGGTGTGTATGTCTTGGCCATCACCAAAATCATCTGTCGTTGGCATGAGAGTAATTCTGCTAATGAGGCTGACAATTGGTTTTCTGCTTTGGAAGAGAAGATTGTTCCTTCTGCTGTGACTGAGATGCGTAATGAAATTTTAAAGCTCATCCTAGAGCTGATGAACAGTAAGTGAATCTGTGTAGAGATTTGGTTGGAAGTTGTTGCGAGACTAGTATTGAAATTTAAAAAGCTTATCCAAACCTGATGAACAAGAGGTGGTAGAACTTGCATGTGGGTATGTTTGTATTTTTCTTTTTTCTTTTTCTTTTTCTTTTTTTGAATGAGGAATTTGGATCTGTTTTTTCTCACTTTTAGCTCACATAAATATGCAAAAGTAAAATCTTTTATTTTATGATAGTTTTACTAGCCAAATTGCATAAATGAAATAGGTTCCTAATACCTTAGTCTTTGACAAATGTTTATCAGTACACAACCAGTACTGCACACCATATGCAAGCTCTATTTTAGGCCCCCTTCCCTACCTCCCCAAACTAGAAAGGTTTGCATTTGAATATGGACCTGCTGAAAATTATCCTGTTAGATCAACAAAATCATATTTTTAAGTTCTCAAAATTTAAACTTTTGCATACTTTAAGAACATTACTTGGTTCATCCAGTTAAGGTGATTTTCTATGGCTGCATTTTCAAGCACAAATCTTTCTAATATATGTTCATTATCATTGATGAATTATACATAGGGCTGCACAGTAAAAATATTTCAAGCAGTCGGTTTTTAACACGCTATTTCTCGGCCGATATATCGACAATATATATCAGTCTGATATCGGGCGATATGATTAATATCGGTCTATTTAAAAAGAAAAAAAAAATTCAAAACGGTGGTGGGCCGGGTCGATATCAGTCGATATTTACGTTTTCAATTTGTTTAAAAAAAAAAATCCAGCTTCCTTTTGGGTTATTTATTTATTTTTTAATTCAAATAAAATAAAATAATAATAAAATATCAATATTTAAAAAAGAAAGCAAAAGAGGAGAGAGAAACTTATTGGCCGAGATATCTCGGTCAAGCCAAATTTTGCACTCCTAATTTCAAGTGCCTAGGGGTGCAACTTGGGTTGGGATCAACTCAAACTTAACTGATCCGGGTTGGCTAACTCAATCCATTTAAAATATAGATTTGGTTCCCAAAAAAAAAGGCTTTTACCTGTTTTTAATTGGGCTTGGCTAGAGTCACGTTACCCGTCTAAAAGACTATATATAGATGGCATTTCTGTCCTAGCTCCTTCAAAGCAAAAGTCAGAGAATTCATGTAAATTTGAATTAAAAAAAAAAATTAAAGATAATCTAATAACATCTAGTAAAAGTCATAATTGGATTGGAATTTGAACTGCTTAAAGTATTAGGGGTCTCACAGGATTAATTTTTCGGGACATATGAAAATCTCTCAATATACACATATTAAATAAAGCTACAAAGAGTGGCCCTTTGAGGTTGATTGTGAATCAAATACAAATTCCTTACTTCGTGAAGCAGATTCTTAACTACGAGGCCAACCCCTCGGGATTATTAAAGAGATGTTTTAAAACACCATCCATGACTTGCTTACATGGATCACACAAAGTAACTCTTCTCGAGTTTAATTCATTGATGGCTAACGATAGAAATGAAAAATAATGAAAGATGTGACTTATTATATCCTGCCATTTTCAATCACTTTAGATCTGTTGCAACATTTCAATCATTTTTTAGACCTTACTGGAAGAATGCAGAAGTGCACACTACACTTTAACATGTCTGTCACTTTAGATCTGTTGCAACATTTCAATCATTTTTTAGACCTTACTGGAAGAATGCAGAAGTGCACACTACACTTTAACATGTCTGTTGGATCTGCAAAATCTAAGAAGATAAAGACTGGCATGGCCCATCAGACACTTATAAAGGTTAGAAGGGGATATCAAACATGCATGCACCTTCAATTTTGTATGACCCAACATTATTCCTCACTGATATTTGTGGGCATGATACAAATAATGGCAGACTAGAATCCACATGGGGGACATGTGAGAAGATAGATGACATGGATAAAGATATAACGTTCAAATATAAAGATATTTGAATGGCCGCCCATTTAGACACCAGGGAAATTTGTCACCAGACACCAGTTTTCGGATTTTGAGGGGAAATTACAGTTTTGCCCTCCCGCTAAAAATCATTCGAAGGATTCCGTAGCTCATTTTCTAGATCCTTCGAAGGATTCATACGTCCGAAGGAAGATTTCAGTGAAAACTGGGTTCCTTCAGACAATCGCTTCACACAACCACTGAATCATTCGAAGGATCACATGGGTCCTTCGAACGATTCAGTCGTCCGAAGGAACCAGCTTGATTCTAATCGTTCGAAGAGTCCTTCGAACGATCAACGACATTTCAAATAAATCATTCGAAGGATGAGTTTCATCCTTCGAATGAATTGCTACAGTAATATTTAATTTAAATTTTATTTAAAATTTTAAAGTTATTTTTTAAGCACTGTGTACTTCTAAAATTTCTCAAATTGAATATCCGGATTAATTATAATAACCTGATAAAAATACTTTAAGACTTAAAGGTCTTTTGACACTCCTAAATATTTAAAACACATATTTTACAAATAAGGGTATCCCTGGGGTGTGACGAAAACACATTTAGAAGTGTCAAAAGACCTTGAAGTCTTAAAGTATTTTTATCAGGTTATCGTAATTAGTCCGGATATTCAATTTGAGAAATTTTGGAAATACACAGTGCTTAAAAAATAACTTTAAAATTTTAAAGAAAATTTTATTATTTAATACACTATGCACGTTATTTTTTAATCACTGTGTATTTCTAAAATTTCTCAAATTAAATATCCGGACTAATTACGATAACCTGATAAAAATACTTTAAGACTTTAAGGTCTTTTGACACTTTTAAATGTGTTTTCATCACACCCTAGGGATACCCTTATTTGTAAAATATTGTGTTTTAAATATTTAGGAGTGTCAAAAGACCTTGAAGTTATCAGATTATCGTAATTAGTCTGGATATTTAATTTTAGAAATTTTGGAAATACACAGTGTTTAAAAAATAACTTTAAAATTTTAAAAGATATTTTACTGCTTAAATTTAATTTTTTTAACTGAGGTCACTGTAGCTACGACATTTCATTCGACTGTACAGTGAATTGTTCGAAGGAATGAAAAAATCAACTGAAATATGCTTCGAACGATTCGACTGTGCAGTGAATCGTTCGAAGGAACAGAAAAATCAACTGAAAAATCCTTCGAACGCACAGTCGAATCGTTCGAAGGAACTGAAAAATCGTCCGAAGGATAAAATGCGGGACGGCAAAATGGTAATTTCTCCTCAAAATTTGAAAACCGGTGTCTAGTGACAAAAAAGCCTGGTGCCTAAATTGACGGCCTATTTGAATTCTTGAAAATTATGTTATGTCAAAATCGATAACAAGCAATGAAGGCGATCAAAAAACAAAATCAAACAATCATTTACAGAAACACACGAAATTTTAAGTAGTTCAGCCGTAGCCTACTTCTATAGACAAGAATTGGGTAAAGTTCCACTAACTCCAAAAGGGATAAAAAAAAAAATTCTCCCAAACTCTCTCTCTAAACAAATTTGTCTCCCTCTCCTCACGGCTCTCGTCTCTTGTTAGGTGAAACCTGTTTGCTAGATATTTACTGGTGATTCTGGTTCATTCGTGAGTCGAGTCTACGAATTTAATAAATTATAATTTTTCAAATCAAATTTTTTTTTTTTTCAAAAACGTCATTTTGACTGTGGTCCAAGTCAGAGAACTTCATAGTTCTGATCCACAAGACCTGCAACATGTACCCAACACCTTTAATTCTTCCCCATGTGCACAACATAACAAAAAGTAGTAGATCTAAGAGAAGGCAGGCGTGAGTGGGCCTGTAATCTATCAACTCTCCTCCACTTGTGGAAAGTCTCAACTTTTCATGTATAAAGTAACTGGAAAACTTATCCACTGGCTATGTTTGGACGAGTCTGAACTTTTTCTTACTGCTACAGTGAGAGGAGTGAGGAAAAGTTTTATTCTTCTAAGTTTTTTTTTTAAAAAAAAAAAAAATTTAGAACGTTTAGGATGAAGAATTTAATGAATATATAAGTTATGGGTTACGTCTTCTTTATTTTTAGAATAATTATCATTTTTTTAAATAAAAATATTCGGTGGGATCTAACGGTTATTTCAAGTTCTTTATTAAATCAAATTTGAGAAGAAAATATAATCTCAGTCACTTGATCTTAATGATCAAAATCACAAAGCATATTTAGGAGAAAAAAATAAAGACTTCTGATGATGTTGACCATTAAAATCAAATGACATAAATTTGATTTTCAGTGGCGAAGAACATGGAATATGATCTTTTGTGGGACCCACTTTCTTCCCCAAATATCCAAATAAGAGATCCGACACAAATTCAGTCCTCCCTATCCAAACACAGCCATTGAGAGCCTATTAAATATCAACTGTGAATCAGACAACTATTTTCTTATTCATACCTCTATTATCATCTCATAAATATTATTTCTGCTTGATTTGAAATTATTTCAGCTAACTATTCGATTAAGCTCAAGTCCTATTAATAATTAGAACATTTTATCCTTTAAAATTATACTTAAAATTCTTTTTAGAGTTAATATCTGTTCTACTTTCTATTATCATCAAATGAGAACTATCCCAAGAAGCTAAAGCAAGTGAAATCATACTTCATCCACTGCTATATTCAAACGTGAATGATCTTACCATCATTTTGTCACTGAGCAGGCGTGGTCTAGGAACAGGCACATGCTTAAAAAGTTTGAATATCCATTAACGGTCAACTTCGGCTTATTTTATTTTAAAATATTTTTCTCGAGATTATATAATTTGAATTATCAAATGAACGTTAATTATATGTCACTCATCAACTATTTAATAGCATGTCTCATTAGAGAATCTCGATTGATGTGTCTCGCTAACCAATAATTTTTTCAATTTCAATTTTTCTTATGATTTTATCAACATGACTTTTTTATTGAATCTCAAATCTTTTATGTTATATATTTCAAAGTTGTTTCACTAACATTCAAGAAAAAATATAGGTCACTGTAGATATGGGATTGAAATGAGAAATCAAAGACATTAAAAAACTCTCTTTTAGTTAATTAGTGATTTGTAGGAAAACTTAATTGTTGAAGATCACTAATCCAATTACACTCTCCAATTCTAGCCATTTATATTCTTTAATTTTTTTTTTTTCTTCTTCTTTCAAGTCCGACAATGGTTACCTATCTAACAATATAGTTGCAATTAAAGATGTTCATGCAGAAAATTAATTTTGAATCCCTCAGTGTTGTAGTATTAGATAATTTATGTTGGAAGAAACTTCATACCCACCTTAACTTACCGCTTAGTCATAGCCCTCCTAAAATTTCTTGGGGGAGCACCATAGATGCCTATGCTCCTGAGTAAAGGCTACTGGAGTTCAAACCTGTGACCTCTCCCTTCCTGAGGAGAGAATCCACCAACTAAACTATCCAACGATGTTACAAGTTACTAATCATCATGTAGATCAATTCAAAGGTAAATTGGTCGCTTTAACCTTTATTAAGTTACTAATTTTTTTAAATGACCAATTTACACTTAAATTGTCCATGTAATGATTAATGATATTATAAATTATCTAGCAGTATAGTACAAGAAAGATATAAAGTGTCGATTGTCATAATTCCAAATAAAATTCTAAGATCATGTGTTGGAGATTTGATAGTGGATCAAAAATCAGTCAAAAAGAGAAACTGGAAGCAAGTGGATAGGGGGACAACTCAAGTCACTTTCCTGCATGGCCTTCTACAGGACTTTGCTCTCATTTTTCATTTTCTTTTGAAATAAAATTCTTGCCCCACAGTCCATTTGACTCTCACATTCATTTATTTTCGTGAATTGTATTTTATATAATTTATATTTATTTTTAGTTGATCTAAATGTTAATTAAAAAATATTTAAAATTGATTTTATTTGACGATTGATTTTTAAGACTTTTAAAATCGTGACTTTTCAAATTCAATAACTTTCAATTTTTTATAATATATAAATAATATCTTTCAAGTCCACATCCTCTGTACAATGAATCACACCCAATGTCACTCAAGTAGGTCCTCAGAGGATTGGGGCAAAGTGTGAACATGCATTAAGAAAAGTAGCAGCACCCACCCATAAAAGTGGAAAATAGAATCAATCAAGATATATGCAGGAGCACTTAGGCCCCCAAGAGATACCAAATCCATTTGTCCCAAAAGAGCCTTGTCTTGTCATATCATGGACCCTAAGTTCATTTTCGGTTTTTCACCGCTATTTAGACACCTACTTTTTATGATGTAACGTGTCATCCGACTAATCTGTCGAGACATGTGAAAACTTTTCAATTTGTATACATCGAGTAAAACTATGAAGAGTGGCCTATTAGAATTGAGCGTAAATTGAACACTAGACCCCACTTTTTGAAATGAGTTCTTTACTGTCAGACCAACTCATGTGTACTGTATAGAGTTTAAAACACTTGTCGAGTGACTGAGTGAGTAGTATCCAATCATCATTGAGAGAGCCCATTTTCAGCTTTCCACCACTATTTAAACACTTGTGGAGTGACTGAGTGAGTAGTATCGAGAGAGAGAGAGAGAGTTTTCCAATCATGGAATCTTTCCCAATCATCGACTTGAAGAAGTTAGAAGGAGAAGGAAGGAGAGAGACAATGGGCCTCATAAGAGAGGCTTGTGAGGAATGGGGCTTCTTTGAGGTAACAAGAGATCAAATGTTATAGCTTTGATATTCAGAAGGAAATAAACAAATCTAATTGCTGTTCTCCCCATTTAGGGAAAGTGGAACAGTAATGGCCTGTTGAGTATATTAGAGTTTATAGATTAATGATAAGAGTCTATGTTACTTATATTACGTTGATAGTAACATCTATTTCAACATAAATTTTCAATTTTTTTTTTCTTTCTTTTATATTTAACTTGCATCCAATATCGAGTGCCACAAAACTCACTGATTAATCATATTTTAGCAGTCATAATATTCTCATGAACTCATTATACCATATGCCTTGCAGTGAATTTGTTTCTTGATAAAAAACTTGGAATCAAATGGTTAAGATTGCTCAAATGATTGGTAGGGCCTGGTCAGAGACCTCTACAGACCTTACCCACAAAAAATAAGCTAGCAATTTTTCTGTAGAGAGGGAAAAAAATTATAGACAAGTGGAAAACCATGTGATCGCACAACTTGTGCACTACAAATTTGAGCTCTTGCGAATAGATTAGAGGTTTCAGGTTCAACTTTTTTTTAGAGAAACTTGATCAAAGGATATACTATAGAGATTATTCTCACCTTCAACGTGGAATGCGTCTTAAGTTCTTAACCATATCAACACATAAAATGTGTCAGCTAAAATGTGAGTAATTTTTTTTTGGAATATAGGTTTTGAATCATGGGATTCCAAACGAGTTGATGGACGAGGTGAAGAAGCAGACCAAGGATCATTACAAGAGGTACATGGAGCAAAAGTTTAAGGAGTCAATGGCGATCGAGGCTCTCGAGGGAGCAAAATCTGATGTCAATGACATGGACTGGGAGAGCACCTTCTTCTTGCGTCATCTTCCTGAGTCCAACTTGTCCGAGATACCTCATCTTAGCGATGAATATAGGTAATTAGATGGCTCCTTCTGAAAATCAATCAGCAAAAGTACACATTCACATGGTACTTTTGCATGCACACAAGAAATTTTCATGAATGCTTAGTACCACTTGTTGGGTTTGGCTTAAAAGGCCTTTATTGGACCAAGTTGTGTTTTATGTAATGCCCAGTATATAAGAGTTCTGTGTTTCTCTATGGATGAGAGAGATGAGAAAGAAAATAGAGAGACCGTGAAGGGGATAGAGGAAAAGGGTTGGGTAATCCTTGTAACTAGTTGTCAGGTGTTTTTTTCTTCATAGTGAAATCATGCATCACACTCCATGAAATCTCTGTATTCTTTTGTGTGATTGATCTGTAGTTTGATTGATTTATTCCGCAACACCACTACTATGGTAGTGCTACCAATCTACCATCTCATTTTTATGCTTTGGTGTTCTCACTTTTTTTTTTATGAAATTGATTAGTTGTGGGTGTGGATGTGTTGTGTGGGATGCAGAGTCGCCATGAAAGAATTTGTGAAGAGATTGGAGAAATTAGCAGAAGAGTTGTTGGACTTGTTTTGTGAGAACCTTGGACTCGAGAAGGGATATTTGAAGAAGGCATTCTGTGGAAGCAAGGGAGCTACTTTTGGGACCAAGGTCAGCAACTATCCGCCGTGCCCACGGCCGGAATTGATCAAGGGCTTGCGAGCTCACACAGACGCCGGCGGCATCATCCTACTCTTCCAGGACGACTGTGTTAGTGGGCTCCAGCTTCTGAAAGATGGCCGATGGGTAGACGTGCCACCCTTGCCTCATTCTATCGTCATCAACATTGGAGACCAACTCGAGGTACACCAGTGTCTCTCCCTCCCCTACAAGCTTCTAAGATTAGACTAGAAGTCTTAAGTTTAACTCCTTCAGACTTGATACAATAGGTTTGCGAGTGGTTTCGTATATAGGCTTGAGTTCATTTCAATATAGTTATTGATAGTTATAACTTAAAAAAAAATAACGTTAATATCATGATATTACCCTATTTTTGCGATATTATCGGACTTTTACAATAATAATAGAAAAAAATAGTAACATCCATATATTAATGGAAAAAGATATTTTTACAATATTTTGTTAGTAAAAATAAAAATAAAAATATTGCCGGTATTTAATATAGCTCTCACCGAATGGTTGTGTTTGAATTGAGAGAAATAGGGAGACTTCTAGAGAAGTCCAACGTTTTTTGTTTGTTCCATTCTCAAGAGAAAGTTGGGTCAAAAACAATGACACAATTTTTTACAATAAAAAATTATGAATTGTAATAGAATACAGATGTTACTAAGAGATACTTAAGAATATTTGTAATAGAATATTTTTCAAATTTTTAGAACGTAATGAAACTTCGACTTTAAAAGGTATAAAACTCTATAAAATGATTATTACTTCATAAAATATATGTTCACCTTGTGTTTTTCATTTTTCATATTTTTCTGTCATTTAAAAAAAAAAAAAAAGAGGCATATCGCCGCTAAGTCAGCAATACATTATGATTATAGTTTACACTATTTTTATAGATTATAGTTTACACTATTTTTGCTAAATCAGCAAAAAAGAGTCATACATTATAGTTTACACTATTTTTCAGTTTTTTTAAGCATTAGTTGGGTTAGAAAGACAATTAGATGACTATTTTTAAAATTCAATCAGCAAAAGCATACATTCATGTGATACATTTCGACGTAAAAAAATCCAAAATTGAAAACATTTACTTGCATATGGTATTGATTGAGGAGTTATTTTGGGTTTAATGTAGGTGATCACGAATGGTAAATACAAGAGTGTGATGCACCGTGTGGTGGCCCAGACAGATGGGAACCGGATGTCCATCGCTTCATTCTACAACCCCGGCAGTGATGCCGTCATATTTCCGGCACCCAAACTGGTGGAGAAAGAAGAGGAGCAGAGCCAAGTCTACCCAAAATTCATATTTGAGGATTATATGAGGCTCTATGCCGGCCAGAAGTTCCAAGCCAAGGAGCCCAGATTTGAGACCATGAAGGCCATGGAAACTGCCAAACTAAGTACCATCGCCACCGTCTAAAGTTAGCAGCGGCGGAAGTAGCCCGCCTCCGCCTTATTAGGTGATAGTTTTCGGAAGTTCGTATCCTCTAGTGTTGTAACACCACACAATTTATCGTGGATACTAAATGTAGTTTTATTCAGTGTTGTACTGTTCTTGTTGTGCATGCAAAGGTGAGTCTTTGGAGTGTGTCATCCTTTAAGATCATGTCTAAGTCCTTAAATTTTCAAGTTTGTATAAATTGAATTTTGGAATTGGATTGTCATTTTCAATATTAGAATTTCTTGTCTACATCTAAAAGTATATGTTAATATATACTTACAGTATTTGAATTTTAAAAAAGAAGACCTTATAATTGAATCTCTACTCCAATAAAACACAATTTTATTTTTAGACAATTTTTCCCAATTTTTTGCTTGTCAATATAGAACAAATCACAACCATTGACAGTCATCGTAAATTGTCTTTTTATGAAGAAATTTGATTCAATGAACATCTTCCCCGTCTCCCAATGGATCAAAATGTTTTTCAATTCTATCCTTGGGATTCAACACCTTAAGATCTAAATAGAAAAATGATAAATAATGAATTCTATGCTATATAGACCGGAATTCCATTCGACACCAAGTACATGATCTCATGGTTGCCAGTCTGATGTAACGAAATTGTCAATCCAAGCTTCATTGCCGGAAATTGTCCATCCAAGCTTCACTGCGTTCAAGCTTGTGGTGGCAGTGCTGATTGTGTGTGGATGGATATATGCCTGTTTGGGTGGGGGTGGGCGCCGGCAGCCTTCAATGTTTCACCATCTGAAGTCAAAAAACAAGTTGTCAGTTGTACCAAAATGGTAAAAATAAACAGTAGCAAATTTCAATTAAAATACGAGTGACGATTTCATTCCAGTTTCATCAGTTGCAACATACAATGTAGTATTTATACAACAGAATGAAATTCTATGTATAAAAAATTCATCATCATTGTATGAAGACACCACATCTTGTATAGGTAATAGAAATTTTACCTCTCAGTGAGGGGAGACATTACTACAGGTATAAAATAGTGCAAAAGAAATAATTGTGAATGAAAAGATTCTATCTAACACTAGTTTCTAAGACTCCATTTTTCAGAATCTGGCACTTAGCATTTTTGAGGCAAAAAAGTAGCAAAAAAGAAAACATTATTAAATTCCAATGTTATGTCAACATGCAACTATAAAGTGAATAAGATGAATAGAGAGCTCATTAGTGATACAATGCCATTAATTATGAAAATTGTTAACAGAACATAATTTCCTCTTTTGTAGAACAACTAAAGAATTCCTTGCAGTGAGGCAATAGGTCCCAAGGATAAGAGATTAAGTCGATCTTGGCAACATAAAAAAAAAACCCTCAAATCTTCCTTTTATAGATGAGAACATCTACAAATAAGGATCTAGTCTAACCTCCCAACCAAACACATTGCCATCATCATCATAAGCCACAATCACATCTATTTGGGACCAGCTTTACAAGTTCTACTTCTCTATTTGACTATACCATAAACCATACGGTTAGTCACTCCACTATCTAACATGTCTTTCTCTATCCCTTCCTTCTACGTTTTAGTGGTCTACCTCTCCTCCTTCTGCATGTGATCTATAACCTCAAAACTCCATGGCATTAGAGCTATGTTTGGCCTTCTACTAACATGACCGAACCATTACAAACGGATTTCTCTCAATTTGTCATCTAATGGAACTACTTCTAAACTATCTCTAATATGATCACTCCTAACTTATCCTTTAAAGTAAATCCAATCATCCAACATAACATATGCATCTACATAACCGTAGCTTTGTCTATTTGTCTTTTCTTCATCGCCCAACACTCCACTCCATGGAGCATTATAAGTCTAATACCGTTTTATAAAATCTCCCTTTTAGGCAGTTGAGGAGTCTTTAATCATACAAGACCCCACAGCTTGTCCACAATTTGCCCCTAGCCTAGTAGTCACAACCTCCTTGAGCTTCTACCACAAAGCCCAAGAATCTAAACTCATTGCGTGTTACTAAGTCATTTCAATTTTTATCAGGTTACCCTCACTATCATCTATCTTGATAAAGCTACACTCCATCATTTTACTTCTACTATTTTTTAGACCATTAGTCTCAAAAGTTCTCCATGATTCCAATCTAACATTGAATTGTTGTTTTATATCACTAGTGAATACCATATCATGTGCAATACACCATGATACTTCCTCTTGGATTCATGTTGTTAAGTCATTCATGACTAGTGCAAATAGGTATAGGTACGGGCTCCAATGAAGAAATTCGCCGCCTTTCCATATAAGATTCTAACATTAGTGGTAAACACAATATGAATATTTAGAATACAATGTCAAATTGTTACCAACATAGGTGTTTGAGCTTGCACTAAATGATGTATACTGCAAGTTTGAACACATCTGTTAATAAATATTTTGTATTCGACAATTGAATCCTTTTTTTCTTTTAAAAAAAAACTAACCTGTTGTAATCCCTCAATTAAGGGAATCTCTTGTAATTTTGGGACAATTTCCATAAATTTCTGATCCTCAATCATGTGAGGAAGTCAATTCTATAGTGAACAATTATTCTCTCCATTATCCATTTATGTCTTCAAATTTCCTAAAAATCATCTTCATCATGGTATGCAAAGCATGGATTCTTGGTGTTTTTTCCTGGAGCACAGTTCTATTGTCAGGCCTTGTCATCCTCAAATCATGACAAACCCGTCTTTGTTCATCAAGATCACATTTCTTGACTGCTATAGACCATTTCTACTGTTTTTTTTTTCTTGGATTTTCTACCTGGATTTCTCTCCTCCCAATTAAATCTCTAATTTTTTTTTTAAAGTTCTCCCATATTTTTTCCTTTTTGTTCATTATTGTTGAACCTGCACCAACCCCTGTCACAAGTCGCTTATGATTCCATCCCTTATTGTTAGAATGAAAATATGGAGCAAAGAAAGTAATGAAGGAAGGAAAAAAGATTGAGAGCTACATGTATATAAAGAATACAGGAAGTCGGTCAAGGCGGGGAAAAAGGAAAGAAAGATCAGTTACAATCATTTACAATCAACAATATCTAAAAGTCAACCCACATGGCAAAATGCGATACACCATATCCTACAACACTTATTATTGATCCTTAATCAGATCACACGTGCCCCCCCTCAACTAGATTGTTCCTTCTCCCTGCTAGGGAGCTTGCAGCAGTACGTTCTAGTTTTTCAACAATTATTTCCAAAATCCACAGCCTATTTTTTGTTCAAGTCAATTACATAAACCATATTTTCCTACCTCATCTGGCTCCCTTGCTTATTTCACCCATTGGTGTAAGTGATTCTTCATTCTTCATTCTCTTTCCAATAACTTCTGAAGAAAAACCTTATGAAAATCTAGATCTATATATTTCAAACACGCCTCTTAATGAGCACAATTATCTACAATTGTCCTAGACAATTAAAATCTTTTTAGGGGGCAAACAACGAGTAGAATAGATAGAAAACAGGCCAAACAACAAATACATAGAAAACAATCCCTTAAAGCTCCTCAAGATGCCAAAAACTATAAAGAATGGAAAACCAAAAATTGGTTGGTTTTCTCCTAGTTTCTAAACTCCATGGAACCCATATTGCGAATACTCTAAACAATCTGCCAAAGGCAAACAATGTGTGGGATCCTGCATGTATTTATATTTTATAGTTCTATCAAGATATTGCCAATCTTCGACAGAGTGACAAATCTATTCGAGTAGATGAGTATCATAATCAACTTCAACGGCAAGAATTAGACTACACCAAAAATATTACTTCTGTTAGTGCTAAAGAAATTGAAATCAACCAAAAAAAAAAAATTAGCTCTCTTATACTATAGATGTACTTGTTGATGAAATAAAAGTTTGTTACTGTTCTCGAAAGAAAAAAGTCCCAAGGATATGTCCATCAATCTTCAAACTGAATCTTGATATCCAAAGAAGTAATGAAAGAAACCAAATAATGTAGAAGAATGTATTTCTTTTCTTTTTTTACAAAAATGAAAAAAACAAAATTAATGTGATATGACATCAAGGCTTCTTTGACATAAGAAACAAGTATTAAAGGCATAGATGCCAACATATATGCATACTATACACCCACTCATACACACTAACATAATGGAGGTTTTTAAATAAAGCTAAAAGCCACTTACATGAGACAATAAAAGAGGGCCAACACTCACTTCTACTCAGCATTAATCCAAAAGGTTTCAATCTGAGTTTCGTTACCATATTTTAAAATTTAAAAAAAAAATTGTTATAAGCTTAATTTGCATTTAGCAACATCATTAGGCCAATTCTTCAATATTTAAAAAAGGCTTGCATGAGTCCAATCATTGAGGGAATAAACGCTCAAACATGTTACTAGGATATTTTCACAATGCCAAAGAGGCTCATCAAGCAAGAATCATTATAAGCTCAATTTGCATTTAGCAAGTAACATCACTAGACAAATTGTTTACAATTAAAAAAAAATGTATATCGAGTCAATCTTTAACCAATTGCTAGCACGAGTCCCATCATAGAGAGAATAAAAGCTCAAACATGTTAGTAGGATATTTTTCACAATGCCCAAGAGGCTCATCAAGCAGGATTCACCATTTAGACCCAGGTGCAAAAATCAGCCAACAAAATGGACAATCGAAATCATAAGCCAGGGATAGCAATCGATCTAGATGCAGCATACCAGGTCAAAGGACTCACCTGCAGTTTTACAAGGATAAGCAACTTCGTCTCCACAAATGGTATCTATGAGTCCCTTGGAATAGGACCCATACAAGTTCCACTTAGTTTTTTTAAAAAAAAATTGACATTAATTATTGTTGTGAAGCCCAAATTAAGAAAAAAAACAAAAGATTATTTTGAAGTGCAATGAACAACAATGTCACCTTGCAAACATCATATGCCTATTTATAGCCTGCTTCTTTCATCAAATGGCGATAGCTCCGGCCACGAATTGTCCGTTGCCAAAGATACTGGAGCGACTCCATAAAGCCCATCTGCATCTGTTCATGAACAAGCCTGCAGCCCAACAACACAATGATGAGGGCATATAATGAATGATCAGGTCACAGTCATGGAAATTAATGAGACAAAAATACTCAACAACTACCATTTCAAATAATGATAATAACAGTAAAAGTGATAGTGAGAGTAATAGTAAATACTAACCATCTGACAAGACACCTTTGAATACCTCGAGTAACGGGACGAATAAAAGATGGGTCTCGTTGCAAATATAGTAAACCAACCTGGGAGGGAAGGTAATATGAAGAAATACCAAAAGCATATGAAATCATGAGAGCCATGTGACACATAGTGCATGCAGGTAGGGAACAAGAGGAAATAAAATTCCCTGCAACACAGGAAATGTATAACTTGTGGCATTGTGAGTTTCAAGAATGTGGGACCCATGGTTCACTGACAGATGAGCCAAGCCATTGATCAGGAGTCCCCCGCCATCTCAATGGAAAATGCCCCAAAAACCCCAAAGATGCGAATATTTTACAAGATTCAACTCATCCATCAGTCATTCAGAACTCGCCAGTTAGCGATGAAATGCAGCAAATATCCACAAAAGGCTAACTTTTTACGGGAGTGGGATCTTCTAATCTGAGAAATCTCAGAGCCCATAAGATCAAGGGCCCAAGTACACTTAAATGGTTACGAGCAAAGGTAGGGATAAAGATAGACCACTGAATTAAATGGTCATGCAGATCATTGAAATTGGAGAAGGTTCCATCATTACTACAGTAGTGTGCCACATGTACTTCATCGTTGGTAGATTTACATTTACTATAGCCAAGGCCTGTATCATATCAAATAGGGTATGAGCACTTATAAAGAAAAATGACAACACTTAAGTATGAGGGAGACAGTTAGCATATGTAGAACTATGACATGAATTAATCATGATCGATTGTTGATGAAGGTTATCTTTAAATGAGATAACCCTTAAATGAGGTAGTTACATTAAGTTGAGATCTTGTAGATCTTATGCCTATCTATTTCTCTATTGTATTTTATATCAACAGTTATGATCTAAAAAAATTATACAATAGTTTATGCAAATCCTTCATTCTTATCAATTACCATACTCCCACTATTTCCCATTTTTATTTCATTTTTGGATGGGAATAATAAAGGTGCTTTATTAATTTGAAAGCATAAAAGGAATGTAAAACTTGATAACCAAAGGTTGTATACTCTCTCTTTGATCATTTATAAACAAGTCTCTCACCATGAGAGATCATTGACATCCTCTCTTTACCTTCCTCTCATCTCTTCTCCTTGTTCTTTATAAAATAATAATAATAATAATAAGAGAAAGAAAGAAAGAAAAGAAAAGAGAACTCTTCTTATTCCATTTTCATGGTTGTGCATCACCCGCATCTAACATAATTTTAAGAGCTCATTTGTAAGGATCCTCCACATACAATCTAAGATTCAGGTCAAATATTTAGAAGTGCCATGGCATTGACATCAAATATCCATGGATGCCCTAGATTTACCCAAATAAAAGTTGGTAAATCTCCTACTCAAAAAGAAATCAAATGATACCCAAGGACATTTCAGTTTTAGATGAATTTCAGAGAGAGAGAGAGACTCCTCAATGATTCCAGAGATTACTAAATTTCTGAAGAAACTAGATTTCCAATGATTCTAATGTCTAGGGCAACAATTTTTTTATGGCCAAATAAGCACAAAGTTTGGGAGCCTCACAGTTTCTTTCACAATTGACAGAGAAAGATAAGTACCTCTAACATTGCAGTTGTTGACGGATCATCCATTATCTCTAAGCTACAATCTGCTAGATAATTGACCTGCATGCAGAGGAATGTGTAAAGATGAATTTTAACCAATATAATGTATGAGTTGAGAAAGAACCCATTTCAAAAAAATAATAATAAGTTGAGAAAAGTGACACAATTGAAAGATTAGCTTAAATATTCTCATATTTCATTAACTAGGGCCAACAGCGGAACTCAACTAGTTAAAAAGGACAAGTCAACTAGGCAACTCAGCTTGTCCACCAAGCAGATTGATGATTAATTTTTTAATTTTAATTGTAAATATGCATTTTATAATATTAATAAAAGTTCACAGAAAATAAGCAACAGTAGTTCCAATTTAAAAAATATATTGCAAGTATAGGCAAACCAGTAGTGATAAGCATAGAATATCTTTGAAACATGTAATGTACTAAGTTGTAATTTGGATTTTCAACCTTTTTGAGGGGCCTCACATAGACTCTTTAATTTAAAAAATGTAACATAGCAATGGACAAACATGCTCATAGCACTTGCCCGGCTTTTAGTTCTTCCCAGTTTAGTTGACTATCATCTAGATTTTTTAAGTGATAAAAATTCACTTCTACATCTGGCACAGGTAGTTTCCTGTCTCTAATGGCAAACTTAAATAAACAAGAAACAACAAATAATAAATTAATAAATAGATTGTTTATAAACAAATTTTAAGTAATAAATTCTACTAACAAATAAGATTTAAATGACTACCCCAAACTCGGTATTGACTAAAGAATGAACAAAATCCATCAATTGAAGCTTAGCCCACTGCAAGCGTCGGATAGCATTGTCCGTGCGAGGAGGATGTCTCCAAGGTGCACCAAATCGCAATCGATCCTTTGGGATTTTTCCTTCATGTGCATCAGAAGCAAACTTCTGCAGAATAGCCAGAGCTGATTCCAAGGCAGGATTTACCACAGTCACCTAATGAAAATGGAAAAGAAAAACAAATAAAATACCCCAAAAAATGACGCAAATAATACTAACACAATAAAACATAATCATCAACCTTTTCTTCTTCTCTAATGTATATGATGGGGTTTTTTGTATTTGAGGATTGGGACCTTGGGTTTATCATTGTTTGGTTTTGGCTTGTAGCAGCTCTTTTGTTGTTTTTAATTCTTGGGTCTAATCCTTTTGGATCTTCTTTGTTTCCTCTTTTTTAATAAAATTCTTCATGTTACCTCTCAAAAAAATAGAAAATTTCCAAAATTAGTAAAGCCTCTAAAAATAACAGGCTTTTCAGAATCCAGGCTCTAAGTACCGACTGATGCAAGCCAGGGATCTTAGATGATCTTGTTTAATAATTGATAGAGGATGCTTGATTCTTGATCTCGATGCTCTCTTGGAACCAACCAAGCCAAGCTTTGAAGTTGAAAACTAAGGAGAAAGCAACAACTTCCTTAGGATTACTCTTCTATGTTGATTTGGTCAAAAGCCTTTCAAAATTCCACAAATAAAATAACAAAACTTAACTTAATTCAAATCGACTACATTCTAGCCTTGAGGCTTTCCACTAGTATTTATAGAGTACCTCTACATGACAAATTTCAAAAACAACTAACGTGGAACTAATTACAAACTCAAACTCGTCACTTTATGACACCCTATCAGAAAACAGGTCATAACTTCTTCTATACATGTCACAGTCACATAAACTTGGACTCGTTGAATAGGTTGTTGAAAAAGCCCTCCAATGAATCCAATTTCATGTCAATCGGACATTGTATTAGACATGGAATAAGACAATTATCGAAAATTAACTCAAAACAAAACTAAATATAAATAATAACAAAAATCATAATACTGGTGCTCCATGCACTTATGCCATCATGTGTCCACATCAATAAGTCACATTAGGAAACCAACAAAAGTATCTTTGAGATGGTACATGGGTTGTGGCCATCCGATCATTAGAGGCAAGCCCTACATTAGATATTTTGATCTATATATCTGATTAGCAATCTGCAAATTGTGTCATATCACCAATTCAAGGATCTTAAGAGAGCACACAAGCCTCAACCATCTTTCATCATTTAATCTCACAAATGGGCCATGAACTACAGCTTTTGATCCATGTATTGGACTGACAATCCATAAGTTGCGATGGGTAGCTAACTTAAGGATCTTTGTGATGGCATGTGGGTGGTGATCATTTGGTTCATTGTATGTGGATCTCATGCTGCATCTTTTGATCCATATATCTGATCAACGATTCGTAAGCTGTATCGAGGGATCAGTGTAAGGATCTTCAACAAGGCATGTTGACCTTCATATCAAATCATCATAGGTGAGCTATGCACTGCATCATATATGTCTAATCAAAGATCCATAGGTTGCATAGAAATGTTAACTTAGGGATCTTCGAGATGATAAATAGGCTATGCCCATCCGATCATCATAGGTGGTACACATAGTAAATCTTTTGATCTATGTATCATATCAATGGATCTTCAACATGACTTGACCTTGCGGTCATTAAACCATAATAAGTAGGCTAAAATCTTGAATATTATGAATCTATAGGCCTAGTCATCGATCTATAAGTTGCAATGCAAAGTAAACACACAAATCTTCATCACGAACTTGATCTTGTTATCATCCAACCATCATAAGTGAGTCACATAGGTTATATCTTTTTATCCATTCCCTTAGTTGATCTATAGGTTGCGATAGAATACTAACACATAGATCTTTGAAACAGACTTGAGCTTGTAATTATCGAACCATCATAAGTGGCCCATAGCTTGTATTCTTTGATTGATTATATATAAGATCCAAATCAACCTAATCCTTCATGGATTTCAATTGATTTTATTTGCTCATATTGGATTTTGATTGGTCATACTTGATCAACGCATCGAAGCATAGATCTGTAATCGCGAGGCAATTTGCAAAAATTTTAGGTGCCAACAATTATCAAAACCATGACATTATTTATTTTTAAATAAAGATTGCAGAAGCAATAACAAATTAATCAATGCATGTAAGAACAAACCTGTAAATATGCTAAGTATGCATTAATGATATCCTCGAAAGTATTTCCACGTCCAACCTCCATGATCCTATCAATCAAATAAACATATTATGCATAACAAATGTGTTTGATGTATTTTAACAGCTAAAAACATGTTCCTTTCCTTGCAACAGAAACACAAGGCATATATAGTGGCAATGTTGGTTCATTTTAGAGTCGTTGGAGCATTAATGAGAGGCAATTATGGAATAAATGTCCCACCAATTGAGTAAGGATACTTGGTTGCATCATGTTTTATGAAAAGGTCATACTTGCATAATGTTAACAGTAAGAGTACATGACCAAAACTCTCTCCTTTTATTTTCTTCACTTTTTACACCAAAATGGTATAATGAAATCCTACTTTTGGTATCAAAACAGTGTAAAATTGAAATACTACAGTGCCAAAAGATTAAAAAAAACAATACCACAAGTACCAAAAAAATAAAGAATCTATCACAAATCATGGCTACACAAACACAGTGATGCAAACACCATGATGGAACATACACATGAGGCATCAATTTGAACAATATTTACATTATTTAGAATTAGATTTATTTTGAGTTAATTTTCGTGATTTTAAAAAATGATCATGTTTTCGGTCTAACACAATATCCAATTGACATGAAATTAAATAGATTGGATGGATTATTCAACAAGCTATTCAATGAGCCCAAGTTTGTGCAATTCTGACATCTATAGAAGAAGTTATTACCTATTTCCTAATAGAGCAAGAGAAAATGACAAACTTGTTTGAAAGAATCTTGGCTAGTCAAAGGACATGGAAGTTTGTTTCCACCTTAGAGCTCACTTAGAAAGGAAGGATGCCATTTAGTTATTTTCTATTTGTTGTTTGCTTATGTGTCAACTTATTGTTTAAAGAAATAAAGTGGATGATGTGTCATGTTTTGATTAATGCATAAGGGTGAACATGGATTGATGACATGTCACATGAAAACACTATAAATAAGGGTCTTGGGACACCCAATAGACATCCCAGATTGTATTTTCTTCTTCTACCTTAAAGGTATGTTATTCTTTTGAATTCTTGAGAACTCATTTAAATTTAAATTCCAAGTTGTCTTTGTTCTTTGAGTAAGTGTGATTTCCGAGTACAAACCATTCATTCAAGGTGTGTGTTGGCCAAGTTAGAATTATCTTTAGAGAGAGCTCCATTTTTCTTCTTCCGTAGATTCTGGGTTTCCTCAAGTTTTAAGCACTAAGGATTACTTGGGAGGGGTCTCACAGAAGATTCAAGTTTCTTTAATTTGGGGATTTGAATCTTAAATTTCTTCAATTTTATTGAGCCAATTTTCAATTTTCTTGCATTCAGATTCACAAAGGTTCGAATCCTAAAATTCAGAAAATTGTGGTTCCTATGGCTTTCTACAATTCAAACCTTGGGTTGAATTACACAAGAGATGCACCAGGACTTCTATTTGATCATTACAACACCAATGCCTACATTTGAAAAATTAGATGAGATCACTAGCAGATGCCAAATATGTCGCCATGCACTTTTTTTTTTGGAAGGTGGGGACGGGGGGTGGACACAATGGAATTGCTTAAGCATTCTTCACTGAACAAGTAGGAAGGCAGGAATCAAATGAAATGGAGGTCTTAGCAATTAAGAAAGCTTTAAAGATCCTTTGAGTTTCATTCTCTAAACATCTTATCATTATCGGAGATTCTATTAACACTATGCATTCAGTAGAAAGGTAAAAAAAGGCCTCCAGTGGAGACTGTGGCCTAATTTTGGGGGGATCAGAGAATTCAAAAGGGACATGTCTGTGCCATTTGTCCATGCGAGGAGGATGGAAAACATACTGGCAGACTTTTTGGCCAAAAACGGAATCGCAAGGAATAGCCTTCTTATAGGTTTTTCCTCAGACCTGGTTACAACTATCATGAGGGATGGATACCTTTTGGTAGAGTATCCACATAGAATGTTGCACCATTTTTTTCTTTCTTTTTTGCAATCATTTTACTATATGAATTGAAGTCATTTGTTTCCTTTCAGAAAAGAAAAAAGAATTATAAAGTGTCCCCTTCCATGTGATCAATACAACAAAACATCCCCATCTATGGAAAATGTCAAAGGACACCAACCATTCAGGTCCAAGAAACAAAGAGGTGACACCAATATACAAGCACAAAATTGACAATGGGTCAAGTTGGGTCAACTTCAGGTCAAAATGGTTGTATGTAGCAACAATTTTTTCTCTTGACCTGACCTAACCTAAATTCTACAAAAATGGATTAAAATAAAAAAAGAAATTAAAAAATAATTTTAAATAAAAATTGAAAGAAGGATGGCCTCCTTTCACTTGGGGACATGGGGCTATGCGCAATGGAGGCAATGACCTTGGACATCAAGTACATTAGCTAGAACTAATTTTTAGAAACTCAAAATTCAATTTGACTCAATTTTTCACTGGAGTAGCATCAACACAAGACTCAATGAAGTTAGACCAAAATTATATAACCTAAAATTATATAAAAAAGAAAAAAGAAAAAATCTCCCCAAATTAAGAAAATAAAACAGAAAACTCTAAAAACTAGAAAATAACAAAATAAATAGAAAGGGGCAGAAAATAAATAAGTACAAGATATAGTGTCAAATCCAACAATAATACATACCTGATTAGAGCATTGGATTGACTTATTTATTTATTTATTATTTATCTCGTGCATTTTTTTATTTATTTGAGGGTATTTTAGTCATTATTGTATTAGGGGTATTTTGGTCTTTTCTTCATGTAATTTGTATAAATATTCCTTAAGCCTCATTAGGGCATCAATTATTGAATAATCGAATGAAGCAAAGCTTTGAGACTCTCTGCCTCATGCGTATGGAACTTTGGTGAGAATCCGAAGAAGGTGAGAAGCCAAGACACGGCGAGAAGTCTTTTCCTCCTTATCCAGGTACCTTTCTATCTCCTCCATCTCTTTTCTTTCTTCTCTCTCTCTTCTCTCTTTGTTTTTCTTTTCTTTTCTCCCAAACCCTAGGCCTTCCCTACCAAACCCAAAACCCCACCCTTGGTTGTCACCACTTCCAAATACCCATTCCTACCGCTGCCGCTTCCCTCTTTACCCCATCTTCTTATTGTCGTTACCACCCAGAACCCCCTCCCTATTGTCGCCTGTCTCCCTTGGCCATCTGACCCCTGCAGCATACCCCTAACCCTTTTTTTGGCCTTGCTGTCACCCCATAAGTCCATTTACCCTTTGTCGTGACCCCAATATCCCATCCCTACTTGACTATTGTGTCCCGCCTGGGCCCATCTGGCCTTAACCTTAGGCTTCCCAAGCCCACATCCTGCTGCCTTTAACCCTTTACCCCATATCCTGACACCGCCAACATAAAACCCATTTATTTACTGCCAAACAGCCAGAATATCCCCTTTTTGGTGATAAATCTACGTATTCGTGGGAACTGTCACGTCCCTTTGTTTTGAGGGATCCCGCCGCGTTTGATAACCAGGTCTGGATTATGATATAGTTGTTAACATGGAATTTCCGAGAATTCCCTGATTGTTTGTAACTTGTTTATATCATTTAATTGCGAAATATTAATTTAAATCTTTGATCTCAGCCTTCCTATAGTTAATTCATGTTTATTTGATCATATCACATTGCATTAGACATTTAGGGTTACCCTATTCCTATGTCTTACATCAATACCCTTAATGCGTGTGTGTTTGTGTGTGTGTGTGTGTGTGAGAGAGAGAGAGAGAGAGAGTTGTTTATTAGCGAAGTTGGCCGAAATTATAAGTCACTTTAACAACAAAATATGAATTTACCCTATAACAAATTTAACATGGATGCACCCAAAAAAACAAGAGAAAAAATGTCAACATTCTCAATGTCACAAGACTATAGAACAATCATTCCAGGAAACAGTGGGGGTTTGAGAAATAAAACCTCATTGAAACCCATGTCTCTTGATAGATCGCAATAAAATGTACAGATAAAAAGATAAAAGAGAATTCTTACTTTTGATAGTAAGGACTTTGCTTGAGAGCATATAACTCTGACAGATGTCGTGGGTTTGGCCCAAGCACCTCAACAATCATTGTCCACTACAGTTTCATCAGGAAAAAAATTAAAATTGATCAACAAAGTTAATAAATCAAAAAAATTAAAAATATACATTGTGTATTTCTCCTAAGAAGAATAAATGAGCAGCTCAATATATATCTTCACTACATGCTCATAATACAAAAATTTTAATTAGTGAAATAAGTGAATGCCCACCTCAGATTCACTGAAGAACTCAGGTACCATATGCATTTTAGCTTCTTGAGGAGTCCAGCCAAAAGTCTTAACACATAAAAATTGGTGCAAGTCAGAGTGTATACAATTTTACAAGGGAAGCAAATGGTTTCCACTAAGTGACATGTCTAACTGTTAGGGCTGAAACAGGAAAGGAATAACAATTTAGTAATCATAGAAATAATAATAAAATTCAGGATTAATTTAGTGAAGGTACCTCACGAGAGATAAATATGTCTGGAAATCCAAAATCCATGAAAGCTTGGTATGAGTAGTAGCTAGCAAATTACAACCATTATCAATTACCAACCAAAGAAATGCATATATAATTAATTCAAAAAACAAACTAAGCCCAAAAGAAAAAGAAAGAGAAGCAACTAATTGTATTCGTTGAAACTTATCAGTAGTTTTACTCAAGTTCTACAATGAAGAAGAATCAATGTACTGCTTAAAGGACTATGCATGAGAAAATATATAATTCTTAGCATCTTTTATTTCTCAAAAAAATTACATTTTTTGCTAAAAGTATGTGCAATGGAACTTCAATAACAGAATAATAGTTGAATTAACAGATATAGAAAATGAAGAAAACAGACAGCATACCTATCTGACGTTATAAGTATGACAGGTAAGCACCTTTCATTCACACCCAAGGCTATTATTCTCCATAACAAACTGTCATGGTACATGGCTGCAGAGATTGTGGAACTGTCGGTTAGGGTTGCCTTCCGAAGAACATCAATATTGTTTATCACTAGCTTCGGCTGCTCAAAAGATGTTTTTTAAGGATAAGTGAAGTTTTTATCATTTCAGACATCAGAAAAAAAATAATAATAATAACTCTTTGAAGGTCAAAGCAAAACCTTGTGTTCACTTTTTCAGTGCAGGTGTGTATGTGCGTCAGAGAGAGAGAGAGAGAGAGAGAGAGAGAGAGAGCATAATAAGAAAAACTTTCAAATGAACGAGCTTCACATTTAGTTTGCACTACTCAAGCATAAAGAGGCACATATATTACCATTTCTCAATCTAATGGCAAAAATTTGGAAAGTTTAATAACAAGTACCAATTTGTACATATTTACCAACTGAACAAAGGGGGAAAAAAGCAATTGAATAAGGTATATTTTGCATATTTTTCATACATACAAAGATACACGTAAGATGCTCCATGACTATAGATAGATTGGATAAATGGCTTTCATGGTCATCAACAGAGGAAGTTCAAAGGTTGCTCAGATAGAAGAAAAGATGAGAAAATGCCATCCGTGATGGCTTAAGAACATGCCTGGAAAATACTAGAAACAGCGCAACACAGAGAATTGAGAAATTACAAGAAGAGGATACCAAGAGAAGGGGGAGACCATTAAAAAGGTGGATTGATGTGAAACAACAATACATTATAGATTATGAAAGGACTGCAATCTTAGATTGTTGATAGGGTTGATTGGAAGACTGTAACTCAAAAAGCCAACTCCGGATTAATGAGACAAATAGCTTGAAAAGATGATAGTGGTTGTTGATTTTAGCAAATATCCAATGCTTTTATTTCATAAATACATGACTATTTGGTCCTTGCATCTTTGACTAGCAACTGCAACTAAGTTGTAGCCAGAGTACAAACACCTCCAATAGCCTCCAATGACTTTCAAATGATATACTGCAATTTGCAGTTGCGAATTTGTCCTTGCAAGTATGTCTATATCAACTTCCAAGTGACAACAGACAGAATAGGAACAAGCCCAAGACTGGTTGACATCAGGATGAAAGCCATAAACCACCTGAAAGAAATCCATCTCAGCAGCTTCAGACAGAAGCTCCAGCAGGACACATGGCCAGTCAGTGAATGAATTGGCCAGGGACCGCGAATACCCACTCCTGCGGTTCAAGTGGGCCACAGCATTTGACCTCCATTTCTGGTGAATTCCAATCACCTCCTTGGCCAGCTGCAGTGAGAGCACTGCCTCTCTGAAATAAGAAGCCTCCTCGAGGCTGCAAGCTGGGACCTTGAGCCCAAGGGTCGCATCAATGCTGTCATTCTTGGACTTGGCAGCGAGGGCAAAGAGGGCCCTTGACCAGAGGACAGAAGTGGGAACGCCAGCATCCATTCTGCTGTCTGAGGCAAGGATGCTGCGAAGGGCGGCATTAAGACCATGCCACTTGTTAAGGATAGAGAATACCTGGTGGCTTCCTATGCTGCCAAGGCGAACACCGGCATAGACCATGGACTCAAGACAGCACTCAAGGCAGGTCCGGAGGGAGAGGAGGGTGGGCAGGGAAGCAGTGCTCGATGAGGACCATGGAATGGGTCGGTCCTCCAACTGGTGAGGGTGCTCTTGGGAGGAGAGAGCAAAATCAACATAGCCCGTGATGTGGGGTCCCTTGTTCCAGACGTCCAACAGTCCTGAAAAAAAAAAAATGAAGGAATGAATGACTGCAGGGGGTGAGTGAGGGAGTGGGGAAAAAAAGAGAGGAGAAAGGAGAATTGGGTGTAATATGTTAAGGGAAGAAGAAAGATACGGTGGAGGAAGAGAGTGGTCTTGCCGCCGCCTCTAGGACCGTGGACGATGAGAGGTTGGGGGACCCTGTGATGTTGGGCGTGATTGTTCAGCATGCATTCCAACAATGGTCTTGCTATGATCTTCCAACCCTTCCTCCGCATTCTCTTCTCTCCTCTCTTCTCTTATGCAAGAAACAAGTGCTGCAATGGAGGATGCCCAAAGAGTTTGGATCTGCTCTTTTCTTCAGACAAAAAATTCGTCAAGAAGCCCAATTCAATCATTCTCGTTCGCAGTCCCATTTAGCAGCAGCTCACCGGTCCAAGCAATTCAGCCATGCTTAAAAGTTTCATTGCCACTCCGTTCATAGGTGAAATTTATGATAGAGTAATCTAATTTTATCTGTAATGTATTCTATAAAATTATAATCTCTTTAAAATAATATTCGTAGTTATCTCATTTTTTTCGAATTCATATAAAATATAATAAATCTCTCTAATTAAGTACTCAATAAATTCATAATAAAAAAAATGTACTGTCCAACTATTTTGTAAAATAATATTTTATATTTAAAATATAAAATTATTTTATATATTTAAAATATAAAATTATTGTAAAAGTGACTAATAAGCTCACAATATACATTATCTAAACTCCAAAAAAAAAATTTTGAGATAGATTTCTAAATAAACTTCTATGGATGGTGCAAGCACTCTCTTCTCAATGAACGAGAACTGTATAAGAAAGATAAGTCGAAATGACATTTTAACAACATATAAGAATTTTAAAAATATTTTTAGAAAAGAATACAGTTAGATCTTCTAATTTAATAGTATTTATAATATAATATATGTACTATGCTCCCAACCATATTATATTATAGAGGTTTTTGTCACGCCCCGACCCGACCGGTGGGCCCGGAACGCGACTGATTTTTATTTTTATTTTTTTATTTTTTTTTTTTTTTTTTGAAAGGAAAGTAGACTAATCCACAAGCACTCTTACTGGGCCGGATCAACAGTTAGGCCCAGCGGTTACGCATCAGCCCGCTAAGAGGACTCAAACATGTACCATAAGCATGCCCCATAGACATAGCAAAACAACACAATAACATCCATTAATAATAAGATCAAACAAATATTAACATTGATAAATCAATCCATAACATCGTCTCAAATGGCAACATAGCCGATTACAAAAGTCAAATGCAAATTAAGTACCACATCCGGTACTTAATACAAAAATAACGGTTCCGAGAACCAACAGAAAGAGATCAGGGCATTCCGCTCCGGGGGAATCCCAAACACTGCCTTGGCTCAAACGCCCTAAGTTTGAAAGAGAGGGTCCTCCTCCTCGGGTTCATCGCCTGAAAGGTGAGTGGTGTGAGCTAACAAGCCCAGTGAAGGATAATTAACAGTGCACATTAAGCAAATAGTAAAACAGGTTAACAACGGTTAATATCACATGCTTGATAACAGTAAGCATAAACTCAAATAAGATAATAACATCATCAACTATCAATCACTGCCTTTATCCACCGTAACGCCTGCCGACTACACTGAGACCAGTATTAAGTCCCGACACGGTCAAAATACATCCTTGCAAGTACATCTCCGGCTCTTAAACGTAACCGGTACTGACACCCTCAAGTCAGCAACTGACGACAGCATGGTCCGCCCATGGTCCAGTAGACATAAACCATCTCTCATATGGCTGATATTGGTTCAATAGCCCAGGTACGTGGAAGCAGTCTTATATACACATACGGTCAACACCGTAATATCAAATCATCACAGCACTCTTACCATAGTGCATCATGTATAGGCACCTGAGTGGGTTCATCAAAACCGAAACCACTCATTGCTTAATATAACACATGTTTACAAAATCTGCAGAGTTAAGTTCCCTCACCGTGATTGTGTGGTTTCGCGGTCTCTGTCAAACAACATACAAGTGCTCAATCAATATACATAACAAATACGTACATATACGTAGAATTTGGAAATCATATATTTTCCTACAAAATATCCGGGTTTAATGGAATGAGTCTCCTATTTGGTTTCTATCCTCTTTAAATCATCCACAAGATAATAATATAATAAACATAAGGGGCTCAGTCCAAACTCATATTGTCTTCTGGGCATTGACCAGATTGACTTATTGAGTAAGGTCTAGATCCTCGGGTCACTTCTCGGTTGTCTTCTGGATAGGACCAGAGCTGACATTTTGAGTAGGCCTCGAGGTCACTCAGTGCCCGACTATAGTGTCGTCCTGAAAGTGAATCACTCAGTTCCCGACTAGTGTCGGACTGAAAGCGTATACAATAGTATTTACACTATAAATAATAAGAGAAAAGGGGTTAGTACAATTTTAATTAACAGGGAGGTATAAATCGTAACAAATAGTTAAACATATCAAACAAATAATAATCAAGATTAAAACAGTAATCAAACAATATTTTATTATTTTTCAAAACAGTGTTCCTCGGAACATCACTTCGGAACTTGGGTCAGTGGCTTCGGATCATCCGGACCACCTAAAACTGAGTCACTGGCCTCGGATCTTGAGGCCTGACTTCGGATCGTCCGAAGACTGGGTCTCGGACCGTCCGAAGTCCAGAAAACAGAAAAACAGAAGTCTCGTGAGTCTGCAAAGCTCGGAACGTCTGAATACAGGTTCGGACCTTCCGAGGATGCTCGGACCTTCCGAGCTGGCTCGGTCCTCCCGAGCTGGCTCGGTCCTTCCGAAAAAGGGGGGTCTGGCTCGCCTCGGGCGGACTGGGCTTCGGGTTGAAGCTCGGAACGTCCGAGGTCACTGCTCGGACAGTCCGAACGTTCGGACCGTCCGAAGATCGGCTCTCGGACCTTCCGAGAGTCGTCTTCTCCAACTGTCTGCAACCGCAGACAGTCACGGCGGAAATACACTGAAATACGATTCCATAAAGGGAGGGCTTCCTGGATTCGTTTTTCACATCCGTCTGGTCTGATGGACTCCTCTGGGAGTCCTCTTTCCATAGGGAGAGGTTTGGAGCTCAAAAGCTCAAAGGGTTATCCGATTTTAAGGGTAAATCCTCACGGGTACATGAAACCCATGGTTTTCCTTAAAACTTAAAACTGGTTTTTCTCAGTGAAAACAAGGTCAAAATCTGATTTTCTTGATTCTAAATCGGTTAGAATTTAAAAAGGAATGCAATGGATACCTTGGTTTTGATTCCTGGGTTGAAATTCAGATTTTTGAAAATCTTTCCTTAAGCTTACTGTTACTGAAAAACAGCAGCTCAGGGTCGGTCGGTCGGAAATCAAACAGAGAGCAGAGAAGAGAAGAATTGCTGGGATTTGAAACGGAAGAAGGGGCCTTGAATTTATAGGCTCCTCTCGCCGGAAAATCGGCTGAAATCCGATGGGACGGGACGGCAGAAGGTGATGATGACCGCCGAACGGCCAGTGCACGCGGCATGGCGTGTGCAGGCTGTTATGGTTTTGCAGATCAGTCCCTTGAAAATTTTCTATTTGCAGAAAGGTCCTATTTTTTTTTAAAAAAACTGATTTTTAAACTATAAGTAATAAATTTAAAACTCCAAAATCAGATCCAACCTTACAGATGGGTTGGGTTTTTAAAACTTAGGTCACCATCAAAATTTCAGTTTTTATCTCTCAATAAAAACCTTTGTTTTAAACAAAAATCACATTTTACCCAAAATTACTTAATTAAACAAATGTAAAAATAACTAATTTGTAAACCTTATTTTGAGATGAAATGAAATATCTAGTTCAATATTAAAATGGTCTAACACCCAATACCATTTTCAAATTTTATCTCTTACCCGAAATTATTTAAAATAATTAAAACTCTCTTTCGGGCGATAAAAATATCATTTTCTGAAAACTAAATTCATTTTAAACTTAGAAATGCAAATTATTCCATAAGGAGAGTATTATCAATCAAAAATAATCACCAATTCACACAATTTAGAGAAATAATCACAACAGGTGGTAAATTACCAAAATACCCCTCCAGCTGGACGGGCTGGATCTCTGAGCTCACGAGCTCGGATTGGGCCAAACTTTGGGCTTTCCCCAAAGCCCTGACTGAAAACCTCGAGATCATCCGGTTAAAACACGAAATTTAGCTAAGACATGCTTAATTCGGGGCAGGGTATTACAGTTTTACTTAGCTAATATCAAAGACCTTGTTTTCAAACTCGGATTGGTAGTGCTTAAACTCCAGTGAGTTGCCTAACCCATGTCAAAAGTAGTTGAACCCGACCTAATCCAACCCGAGTTGGTAAACCAAATTCGAGAACCCAACTGGACCCAATCTCGAGTCCAGTAATCAACCCGACCCGATCTCAAGTCCCATAATCAACCCAATTTTTTTTAGGGAGAGAACCTATTGAATCTGATCGAACGTCTTCAAGGTGTGGCGTTGCAAACGACGGCAGGGCGCACGGTGTTACTCAGGTGAGGGGCACACGGAAACAGCCACAGATCTGGAAAGAGATCCGTTGTTGGATTCACTGTTCAGGTGAGGCCCATGTTTCCCAAGGGAGGACAGAGAGGGAGGGAGAGAGAAGTCAAAATCACCAAGGGTACAAAAAGGGAGAACAGCTATAGCATTCAGGGTTCTTTAGATTTTAGATTAAGTTATAAAAGTCGGGTCGAGATGAATCGGATTGAAGTTTAAATTTTCATTTCAATTTGACCTGATATTTTTGTAGGTTTTTTTTTCTTTAACCTCATCTGATCCGAATTTGAAAAATATATAACTTGGTCCATAGAAATTTGGGTCAAGTCATGCATTTCACTCCTATGGATTACGGTTCACGAGTACCAAACACAAGCCCGACTTGACCCAACCTAAAGTAAATCCAAGTGGGGTTGGGTACAGGTGTCCCAAACCTAAATCTGACCTGGGTCGAATGAAGAAATACTAATTAAGTTGTTTGCTTCTTTTATTTCAATTAATTTAAGCCCATTTACTCTACTCAAGTTCAAAAAATTAGTTTATTGCCTCAATTTCCTTTCGACTAATGACAAATGTCAAAGGGAGTCCTCTTATACTTCATTTATTATCAAAATAATTTTTTACTCTCATTTCTGTAATTATTTTTCAAAATTTTATAGAAATTTGAGTAAAACATACTTAAATTGACCTAATTTAATTCAACCCATAATAAATCTAAGTCAAGTAGGAAAGAGGGTCCCAAATTAAAACCATAGTAACATATAATCAAATCTCTTACTTATAGGCTTTTTAGTAGAGTTTTTGCATATTTAATACTCCCTCTGTATCAAATTAGTTGTCTTATATAGATTTTAGAATTCTCTCAAAATAGTTATCTCATTTATGTTGGAGTAGCACAAATTGTGTTGAAAATAGATGAAATCATATAGAGTGTTAGCCTTATATAAAGAGTTCATTAAAAAATACAAATACTTCAAATAAAATAATTGAAATGAGACAGAGGAAATATTTAGGAGGGAATAGAGTGAGAGACAATAAAAGAGAGAGGGAAAACGGAAGAAATAGAGACCCTTGAGTGACTAGTCTTACCTGTAATATAATGTGAGAATACATATGTTATAAAAACAAAAGAGTTGAAAATAAATATTAATAGTGACAAAAGTTATAAAACAAGGACTATCAATGGGCCAAGTTTGGACTGGACCTCCTGCGATCAAAGTCCACTAAATAAATAGACTGGGCAGGGTTGATCCTATAATAAAATGGACATAAAAAAAACCCGGCCCATTTTTAAAGTGAAGCGGGATGGCACAAATTAGTATAGTCGAATAACCCATTCGACTCGCTGGTTTATTTAAATAATCGAGTCGAATCCGGGTCGAACTCGGGTCGGACGACGACCCATTTACACCCAAGAGTAAAAAAGATCGAAAATGGGGTGCCATGTCGTCTTTCTCTGCTATATTTTGTGCGTTCCCTCCATTTTTCTTCTGCATTTGCTATTTTCTGCGGCGGAAAGGGTAACGGAGAAGGGGAGACGAAGAAATTTCTTTATTTCTTCTCTCGTCCCTCTCTCCTCCTATTTCTCCTTCAGGAATCCATCGATATTGTCGAGAAGAACATCTAAAAGGTGATTATTTCCTTGAATCTTTCTGCATTCGAGAGTTAGATTTCATGCGCTTGTCTCTACATCTTCTATATACTGTTTGTGTTTTAAACTTAAAAATTATGGTGTTAAAATACATGAATAGAACTATCCTTAAAAAACTGGCTATGAGTGGAACTAATCCTCAGGGAATCCATGTGTTTATAAACCCCATAATTGAAAGGTCAAACCGGCAATATCTAACTTTACTAACACTCCCCCCTCAGCACCAGGGCTAGAGACATTCAGCTGTCCCCCTCCATCCAGGGTTAGAGATACGAACCCGACCCATCTCTGTGATAGCCTGCTCTAATATCATGTTAAAACACACGAGTAAAATTCATTCTTAAAAATCAGATATTAATAAGAGGGAATCCATATGCTTATAAACCCTATATACCAAAGATCTACCAGCGATGTAGGACTTTGCTAACATATTGTTTGAATGCCATCAATTTTCTATTCTAGCTGCATTTCCTTGTTGCCTTGTTTCATTTATTTATATCGGACTAGATTTTGCTATTTTCTTTATTTGTTTCACATTGCATTGATCTCTAGACTTTTGTACTATTTTTAAATGTTCTGCTACGTATTTCTTCATCCCTCTTTCTCAAACTTCAGCGCATCATCATGATCATCAATGAGGCCAAGATCTTATCTCTTCTTGGTCTACTTCTTGAGTTCTGTTTTTCCATTTGATCCTATCACAAGCCATAAGTTTAATCACTTCAGTATGTGTCATGTCTTTGTTTATTTCTTCCTTCCACATTTTCAGCTGTCTACCCCTTGTCCTTGTGTTTGCAATGTGTAGCCTCTCAACTTTGTATATTAGGGCTGTCTCTAGTTTTTTACTAAGACGACCAAATCACCTCGAATGTGTTTCTCAAAATTTGTCCTCATTTCCCTTATTTTCTTTTATGTCAGTTGTTTTATATTTTTTCTATTTCTTCTTGGAGGGACCTTGATGGTCATATTGTGTCACTGATTTTGCCAGTTTGGCTTCTTCTGCTAAGTTTCCTTTTCACTGTGAATTTACAGCTTTTGGTGGTCTTCGTAGTGATTTTCGTCCATGATACAGGTTTTCTACCGTTCCAGCAACCCCACCTTTTTCCCTCAGGACATGGTCTCTGAGGAAGCTACTGTAGTCCTCATTTTTGGGCTGATGGATGGTGCTTACAGCATCAATTTCTTTTTTCTTTTCTCTTTTCAGAATGCACTGGGGTTTTACTTGTTTAATTGTACTTTCTTTTTCTGGTTTACGTGAGAAATCTCCACTGTCATTGCTCATCCTTTCTTCTTTCTTGTCTTCTACTTGGTAGAAATTGTTGCAGGTATTGTTTGTTTTGATGTGAATTTCTAAATGACTGTCGAAGAATTATGGAAACTTGCATTAGTAGGATATATTATTATCATTACTTGTAGTGTGCAAAAAAAAAATCTCTGCATATTATTAAATGGAGTGATTTAGTAGCTGGATTTTTGTCGACCACTTTCACGTGCCAGCTTTGTCATCATTTTTTTCCATGCTATTGTCACTTTTTGCAACCCCACAAGCACAAGCACTGTCTCAGTATTGTAGCTTCTTGTGATTTCAATACCAGTACACACCCCTGAAAAAGAAAAGGAAAAAAAATTGAATCTGAACTTCATTTTGCACCGTAATAAAGTAGACTCCAAGGGAAGAACTTTGTAAAGAGAGAAATGTGAGAAAAGGACAATTTGGCATATGATTATTCTGAACCAACAAAAGAGGCCAGCAGCTGTATTTATAGATTGAGAATCTCACACATTTTAATCAATTACTATTAAATTACAATAGATTTCCTTGAATCAAGGTATTTAACAAAATCAAAGAATAAAAGAAAGGTCAACTTGCTACATATTGTCGTACAATGCAGAGTGAGCAAATAAGTATTCTTAAACATTACTTTGCATCTGGTTCCTTCCCTTCTCTTTTCCTCCTCCTCCTCTCTCTTTCTCACACACTCACAAAATATACATGGGTTACTATGGTTTTGTGGTAAGGGTATTTTCAGGTATGGATTCAGTAAAGGAACAAGCAGGTGAAGAATGCTTGCTACCTCCACATCCACCCATCCCTCCAGACGATGTTCCCGGGCATGCAGAGGTATTTTCAAGTATGGATTCAGAAAAGGAACAAGCAGGTGCAGAATGTTTGTTACCTCCACATCCACCCATCACTCCAGACAATGTTCCTGGGCATGCAGACGTACCAAAGCGCTCTGTGATGAGTAGGCCTGGCCATGCAACCGATGGAAAAACTGTTCCATTGCTTACAAATCACTTTACTGTTTATTTTGGTTCTCCGGACACTGTTTTTTTCCACTATAGTGTATGTTTGAGAAAACCCTTTATATTTTTTCTTAATTAACTTTACATCACCAAGTTGATAATGCTCGTGTGATATGTCTTTCCATGCATTAATTCAGGTTTCTATTACCTCCGACGACAAGAAAGCTGTTGAAGCTAAGGGCCTCAGCAGGAAGGTTATGGACAAGCTTTACCAGACCTATAGCTCTGAGCTTCAAGGTAAGCAGTTTGCTTATGATGGTGAGAAAAGTTTGTTCACTGTGGGTCCTTTGAAGGAAAACAACTTTGAGTTCTCAGTGGTGTTGGAGGAAGCAATAACAAAACGGTATTTTATTTGTGTCTGGCTTTTGCATTCTTTACTTTTGTTTTTCCTTGTGCCATAATTATTTTGTCAACTATTTTCTTAACTTGTTTTCATTGTTTTGTAGCGTTGGTGGTAATGGGAGCGCTGATTTAAATGGAAGCCCCAGTGACAACAACCACAAGCGATCAAAGCACTTGCTTTTTTTGAAAACATTTAAGGTTGAGATCAATTTTGCAGCGAAAATCCCTTTGAAGACAATTGCCTTAGCTCTGAGCGGAAATGTGTCAGAGAACACACAAGATGCATTGAGAGTGTTGGATATAATTCTCAGGCAGAATGCTTCCAAGAGGTATATGTATGCCATTTGTCATTGGAGTCTGGTTTTTCTTTTCTGTGGAGTGCTAGGACGACCTAGGCACTTTCTCTTGATTAAACTATATTCTTGTGGAGTACAGGGGATGCCTTCTTGTTGGGCAGTCCTTCTTCCATGATGATGTGAGAAATTTTATTGATTTGGGAGGTGGTGTCACTGCTTGCCGAGGTTTTCGCTCAAGTTTCTGCGCCATTGAGGGCGGCTTATCGCTAAATATGGGTAGGAAACTTCATGTAGCAACTTACTTCTAGTCTCTGCCCATTTTCTAGCATTTTCAACTTCAACAATGATGTCACGCTTTCTGCAGATGTATCAACCACATTGCTTTTAACTCCTGGACCAGTTGTAGACTTTTTGCTTGCCAATCAGAATGTTAGAGATTTTCGTCATATTGATTGGGTCAAGGTACTGAAGCTAGTTTTCTCCATTCATCTCCAAATGGGTTTATATTTGAAAATTTCACTCTTGTTTGTGATTTGGATGCATTCAGGCAAAGAAAATGCTGAGGAACATGAGGATAACGACAAGACACAATGCTATGGAGTTCAAGATCAGAGGATTAAGTGAGAAGCCATGCAATCAGCAGTTGTATATACTCATTTCTTGTACCTTGGATTTTATCACCTTTTCCTTTTGTTAAGTTCTTTGACATTACTTTTTTCAAAGAAAGTTGTTTGACATTGATTTATTTGCTTGATTGCTGCCTTGCTGCGTTCTACTAATTTCTTTGGTTTCTGTTTACTGATGTTGCTATGATCTTTTCATATTTTGGCTGCAGCTTTACATTGAAAATGACAAATGGGGATGACAGTGTCCAAACTATGGAGGTTACTGTTTATGAGTATTTTAAAAAGACGCGGAATATAGAACTGACTAATTCTGCATACATGCCATGCCTTGATGTTGGCAAACCAAAGCGTCCGAATTATCTTCCTCTGGAGGTTTGCATGCCTCTTTTGTATGTTGTAGTTATGATCTCTAAGAAATCTGTCCTTGCAAGTTTTAACCTGTCTTTACTTTTTCTCTCTTCTTTGATCTAGCTCTGCACACTCGTGTCGCTGCAGCGTTACATGAAGGCATTGCCCCCTCCACAAAGGGCTTCATTGGTAGAAAAGTCAAGGCAAAAGCCTCAGGAACGAACACGGGTTGTGATCGATGTATATTTCCCCAAGGCCTTCTGATTCTTTGGTTTTTTTAACCCTATTTATTTTCTACAAACTCTGATGCTTTTAGAGGTGCAGGCTTTGATAAACAACAACTATGATGAAGATGCAATGCTCTCAGCATGTGGTATTTCGATTAACAAAAAACTTACTCCAGTGAATGGTCGGGTTCTTATTGCACCAACGGTGATATTCTATTCTCTTCCGATGTTCTGTTTTATTATTTATATTTGTTTAGGAGACGAGTGCAAGTAAGTTGATAAGTGCTTATTGTTGCAACTGTAAAGGTTGTAGTTCGAGTCTGCACATTAGATAAGACTTGACCAACAATTTGCCAAATCCAATCATGAGTGCCAACCTAGATGGATAGGATAAAAGCCTTTGATTATGATGATATCTATGGGTAATTTGCAAAGCACCTCCCTCCCTTTTTCTATTTGCAAAATGTACCCTGCCGTTTTGTATCAATTTCAAAGTCCACCCTCTTAGCATCCTAAATGTCCAATGTTCAAATGTCCAATATTTAAAGAGCTACACAACACAGTACTTTAAGCTAGGTACAATGCTAAGACAACTTATCAGTATTACACAAATCCACATGGTTGCATGACACATATAATAAACTACATGGAGTGGAGGTGCGTAAAGTTTTCCTCCTATTGGGTCATTTTATCGCCATGAGATGGGCCTTGGGAAAATGCACGGCTTACTAAAGTCAAACTTTAAGGGACCAAAATGAAACCAACATTATTTGATGGGTGTGAAACGTCACCCACCCCTATCTTGTGGTTTTCCACACATTTAACCAAATCATGTCAACCCAAATAATGTTGGTTATTTGATTTGGGGTGGGGGTGGTGTTGTTTAAGGTCTATTTATTACTCTTTCCCTGGGAGTGCATGTTCTCATTCTCATTTCTTTGTCACAGTTGAAAGTTGGTAATGGTGAAGATTGTGTCCCACACAATGGGCGGTGGAATTTCAATAACAAGGTAATTCACGTTTACTTTATTATTTTTACTTTATTTTCACTCTGTTATTCATTGTGGAAATTGATTATGATGGTGACCCCATCTCTTTTGCAGAGATTATTGAAACCCATACGGATTGACAAATGGGCTATAGTGAATTTTTCTGCTCAATGTGATACAAGCTATCTCTCTCGGGAGCTTATTACTTGTGGAAGGAAAAAGGGCATTGTATGTTTAGTTATTCTGTAGAAGTTATCTTGTATCTTATTTGATGTCCCTTTGTTTTCTTTTATTATCTATCTGTTCCTTTTCAGGACATTGAGCTCCCTAGAAAATATCTTCTATTTTATTTGATGTGCCTTTGTTTTCTTTTCTATCTACTGTGTTCTTATTAAGGATATTGAACGCCCATACACTTTGATAGAGGAGGATCCACAATGGAAAAGGGCTGGCCCCTTTTTAAGGGTTGAAAGGATGTTTGAACAGATAAGGGAAAGGCTTCCAGATCGTCCTGATTTTCTTCTCTGTGTCTTGCCTGAAAGAAAGAACTCAAGTATTTATGGTAGATAGGTTTTGGCATTTATGTTCTTTTGAGGTCTGTTCATTGATAGCTCCAAGCATTCAAAATATTTTTTTTACAGCTTTTACATCTCATTGTCTTCAAGGTCCATGGAAAAAGAAAAATCTTCATGAAGTGGGAATTGTCACCCAATGCATTGCCCCTGTCAAGATAACCAATCAGTATTTAATAAATGTTCTTTTGAAAGTCAATTCCAAGGTAAGTAATTGACGTAAGGCTATATATTCCTTATTTGTGTTTGTTTTCTCCCCTTTTTTTGTAGCAACTGTATATTGCTTATTTGGACTTCCACCTCTCTCTCTCTCTCTCTCTCTCTACAGCTTGGAGGCACAAACTCTTTATTGGCTATTGAGTACCCACAATGTATACCTCTAATAAGTGATGCTGCAACCTTGATTTTGGGAATGGATGTATCTCATGGCCCACCTGGCCAATCAGATATCCCTTCCATAGCAGCGGTAAACCACCCTACTGCTTTGTTTCATTTGAAATTTATAGATACAGTTGGATTTGACTGTATAACACTATAATGCTTGTATCATGTGACATATTGTGGCTGACAGGCTTGTTAATGTCAATTATTCCATTGCTAAGTAAATTTTTATTGAAAGTAGGTAAAACCTGGTGAATACCTGAAGCACTCACTTTCTTTGCTTCTCTTGCTTAGGTTGTCGGCTCCAGATCTTGGCCGCTAATTTCGAGGTACAGCGCGTCTGTGAGAACACAATCTCCCAAAATGGAAATGATAGATGCTCTCTATAAACCATTGCCAAATGGGATGGATGATGGAATCATTAGGTGGTCCTTTTGCTTTTAACATACATTTATTATTAGGCTCTAGGTTTGTTTGGTAATTTTCCCATCGTTGGGATCAATTAAAAAAAATCCTATGGTCGGGATTCTCAACTTATATTCATTTTGGTTGTAACTTTTTCTATGGGGCTGATTGGACAGTGGGATTGAGACCATTTCAATTGCTTAACACCAATGCTTTGTGCCAGAATTTTAAGGAATAACGCAGCTTCTCCTGCAGAATCTGGCTTAGCATAATGACTAGTGTTACTTTTTGGGAAAGCTAGGCATCAAGAGGCATGCAAATTGGACAAACTGTATTTACTTCTCACGCCACCGAGGAAAGGTGGGCCAAATGGTTCCAGTCTTAATTAACCAAACAGCTCAGAGGCCATTGTGTTTTCAAACAATGTGATATTTACTTCTTCCACATTGCTAATGATATTGTAAATGTGGGTTTCAGGGAGCTTTTGGTGGACTTCTATCAGACAAGTGGTCGGAAGCCTTCTCAAATTATTATTTTTAGGTTTCTTTCTTTCTTTATTTTTTCTCTCCTTTTTGGAAATGGTAACCTTTTTCATAGAAGGGCTCAAGAAGGGACAAAGCAAGATACATTATTTATTTTTAGACATCTTTTCATCCATACAATCTCATCATCATCAAACCTTTGTTCCATCCACTTGAGGTTGGCTTTTCGAGTTTTTCAATCATCCTGATTGACAATCATGTTCTTTGTCACCCCACATTCTATCATATCATGTATTACCACCTCAATCTATGTCTTCAATGCCCTCCTCTTTTTCACAGTATGTTCTTTTAGTATTCCTTTTGTACTGGTTTATTATGGTCTTCTTGCCCAAACCATTTAATAGGCATCCCCTCATATTTCTTCTATGGGAGCTACTTTTATGCTTTCTCTAGTGCACTTCTACTTCCATCTTTTCTTGTTACAAACACATTCATCTTGACACAAGAATATGTCAGTTTCACTTTGTTTACCTGTTTCTTTTAATCGCTCAACATTCAACTCCACATAGCATTGCATGTTCGATTGCTATTTTATAGAAGCATCCTTTTAATCTAAGTGATTTTTTTTTGTCATGAAATACTACATTAGCGTGCTTAACCACCTTCAGTTGCACCTAAATAATGAAAATTTTCACTATGAGATACTAAGTCATTTCAATTTTAATTAGTTTACCCTCCTTAATCTCATGTCCACTGAACATGGACTCCATGTGTTCCATCTTTGTCCTACTAATTTTAAAGTTGTTTGCTCCAAAAGCTTTCTACCATGTTTCCAACTCACAACTTAGCTGACTTCTAGTCTCACTAATTAGTACTAAATCATATGTAAACAACATAAACCATGGAACCCCCATCTTGGATTTTTAATGTTACATCCATAAACAAACCAATAAATAAGGGCATGTGGACCCCTATTGGTGCTCTACTTCAACTGGGAACTATAGTGTGTCTCATACGTTGTTTTTACGCTTATTTTTGCCCTTCCATACTTGTCCTTTATGATCTCGATTTATCCATTTGGGATGCATTTCCTTTTTAACGTTTGTCAAAGCGAGAGGCAGAGATCATGGAACACCGAGAGGGAGAGAAAGGGCACACTCACCTGGCTCAGGGAGGAGAAGGAAAACAACACCAGTTTAGGGAATAGGAGGCTAGCGACTTCCGTACTGAGAATGGGGTAGACTCCATCACTACCAGCATCTTCCACCTTTGAGAGTCCTTTAGGCGAGGGAGATTTGCTGATGCCGTCACATGGTGTTTTTGACATGAGAATTGTTGTATTTTCTTTTTTCTTTCTTGGCACCCTTTGGGTTTAAGTCTTTTAGATCCATCAATGCCGCCTCATGTACATATTTCTTTTATTAATATAATTTGCTTCTATTTGTTACCGCTAAAAAATGTTTGTCAAATATATTGCTTTGAAACTCTATTATATAAATTTTCTTAAAAGAAAATGCTAATTTTGAAACTATATCTTTTTTTTTTTTTTTAACACCAAGGGGTTGGCCTAGTAGTCTACATTGTGACAAATACCGTTCTCGAGATATTAACGGCAATTGGTAATATCGGAATATTTTTAAATTCTCGGATTTTTACTAGGAATTTAACGGGAAACTCTCGCGGAAATTATAATATTTAAAAATAATAAAAATATTAATAAAATAAAAATGGTAATAAGGAATTTACCGGGAATTTATAGGGATATTATCCCGATATTATCATTTATCGCGTTTTTAACGCGATTTTATTGGGAATTTATCGTCATGGCGATAAAAACATATTTTTAACGCGGTAATGATATTTTACCGATAAAAACGTGGCAAATTTGAAAATACCGCCGATATTTGTGACAATAGTAATCTAGGCACAAAAGCTCAGGATTGAGCTCTTGGGTTCAAACCTAGTAGCCTCAATGAAGGGCTACTTCCCATGGGGTTATTCCCCATCGAAGAACCTGGTGTGTGTGTGCACACCCCCCGAAGGATTAGTCGGGTGAAACGCCTGGATACCTTCGGACATCAAAAAAAAATTATTCCTTTTTATACTCCTATGCTGATGTGACAAGTCATTTGATGGATACATTTTCAAACTTTGAAAGGCCTACTAATTATGACTTTCTATATCAATAGAACTTGGTGGAAAGTTTTTCTAGTCTCTTTGAACTTTTCCTTGAGTTGTTTCAATAGGAAAAATGGTTTATGTTCATTTACTTGAGAAATTACTGTTGTTTGGCATAATGCTAAACTAATTCTTTTTATAGCATTGCTCTATTACCCTCTTCCTGAGTTTCATAGTATGGGTCATAAATTGTTTTAATTAGCAACATTTTGAGTGTCTCCTTTCTTTAAAAAAGTAACTTCATTAATAAAAAAAGAGGATAACATATACAAACAAAAACCCTAGCAAGCACAAAGAGCCTGCCGCCCTAATAAAAAAAAAAGAAGACAAACACCTCCTTTTCCGATGACAAAGTCACACCCTGACGAGCCAACTCACCTGCCACTGAATTTGGAAATCGGGGAACCCAAGAGACTGAATACCATAAGCCTCCATAGAATGGTGAATCCTATCAACTTTATCCAAATAAGACCATGGACAAAGAGACCCTGAGGCCCAGCCAACAACAATCTTAGAGTCATCTTCTAAGATACTCCAATTGCCCCTAACTCTTCCAACGCCAAAACACCTCTCCATAAAGCATATAACTCCACATCAAGCACAAACCATTCAGAAGAGGGCCTACAAAAGAAAACAAGGTGCCGCCAGAGCCATTTCAAATGATTCTCTCCCATAGCCCGCCAAACCAAGATCTTACACGCAACTTCCATCAAAATTAAGCTTAAGGAGACCCATCTCTGGAGGAGACCAAGCAACAGACCTCACTGGATTTGAATGAAGCGTAAAATGATCCACAAATTCCCAAACCTTGCAAATATTAATGCCATTGGACTTCAATAAAATGCATGACAGATGATCCTTTACCTTTAATGATCTTGGAATTCCTTTCCATTCAAATGGACCAAACTATACGGTCGCTACCCAAAGACTCCTAAAAGAACTACCAATCAATAGAACTTCTTCATTAAACATACCTAACCAAGTTTTCAGCAAATAAAAAATCATCCCTAACAACTGAAAAAAAATGACACTAGATGTGGTGCGCAAAATGGCAATGAAGAAGAAGGTGATTCATTATCTTTTCTTTAGCCAAGCAGAGAGGATAAGCATTAACAATAAGCATTCGATACAACCACAAATTATCCATCGTCAAGATCTTCTCCAAGCCTGCCAACCATCCGAAGACCTTCACCTTGAAAGGAGCAACACCCTTCCAAATTTTGAAATTCATCCGTGACACATCACCAACACATATTTGTTTAATACAAAAAGACTTTAACTGAAAAAATCCCATAAGGGTCGGGATCCTAGATACGTCTATCATCACCACTTCCCACAACAAATACACTACTCAACTAGGCCATTAAAGATAGCCACTCGTCCAACATCCAATCCTCCAAAGATCTTCTAAATTGACACCAAACAACCTTACCCTGATGGAGATCGAAACACGCCCTAACCTTAGCATCTTTATCAGCATCTAGGGAAAAAAGAATAGGAAAATTGGAAGCCAAGGAAGCATCACACAACCATCTATCATTCTAGAAGAATATATCATTGCTAGAGTAAGCACGATACCTGATACAAGAGTCATAGAGCAATGAAATTGAACATCTCATTTTGAGTATCTCCTTTGGTTTTATAAAAGGGACCAAATGTTTTTTTTCTACTCTTGAGACATCCTTAAGACCGGATTATCAAGTATGCAATATCCAACATATCGGTGAGGCAAAAAACTGAACAATTGAAATAGAATTCAATGAATCGGTAACAGTCATCGTCATAGATTGGGCAACTAGAGATGACCAATAACAGATATTTGCTACATTGCTTAATCCAATTCTTTCTTTGTATCTCATGGGCATGGTGGAGCCTATCACATGCTATGCGTCTTGTTACGTTTGTAACACCTGTTAGAATTTTCCTTAATTTTCTATTTGCAATAACCACAAATTTAAATTTGTAATGTTAACAGTTAGAAATTGATATGTAATAGTGAGAGTGCTTTTATGCATTGGCTAGGTGGTGCATACCTTGTTATGGGTTAGGATGTTGATCATTCTTCCACCTTGGTCAATCCTACCCATTTGCCACAAGACCCCTGGCCTCTCTTTTGTTTACAGTCAAAAGGTGAGGATCATAGATTGATGGGGTCAAATTGGGGTACATGGAGGGATATTATGGGGCGTCTTGGTCAACATTTTGACCAGGAAACATGATAGTTACCATAAATAGAAAACGAGGAAAGGTTGTTTAAGATGGTATGGATGTGTTTGTGGACAACTAGAAACAACCTTGATATGAAGAATTGAAGGGATACAAGAGATGGTAACTAGGAGAGGGAAGGGAGTTTTAGTGCTTGGATCGATCTGGTATGGACATTGTAGAATATAAATAGACAAAGGATATGATCTTCAATGAGGTAGAGTGAAAATGTAGAACTCAAAAAGGCTACCACTAGATAAATGGGAATTGATTGTTTTGATGAACGAAAGTTAATGTAGCCAGCAACATAAAATGATTTCTCCATCTTAATTCACATATATATAAGAGCTGAGTGGAGTTTGTCTCTTATATCCTTTTTTTTGGGTTCAATCTTCCATATTCTGTTTGTATATTTGTTATTCCGTGTTCCCCATTTGCTTTCTCCATTATTTGGTTCCATCTTGTAAAGAAAGTTGATGATCCTTGCAATCATTAAACCCTCTTTATAATTTCATATGAAGATTTTAGGAACTCCTGAGACATCGATCTCATTATTCTTGTATTCTCTGTTCCTTTTCTGAATGACATCTGAACAGATGTCACAACGGGTTGCTATGAATGAGTCAGAATATATAGTTGCTCGTGAGAATGAAATTTTGTTCTGCTATACTGAAGACATGTTGCACAGAGGATTCAAAGCATTTGTCTCATGAACACAATCATGGATTGTCATCTGACGTAAAATTCCCATGACGAGCCACTCACCATCTAATTGGTTTACTAAAGTGAGGCATCTCATGTTCTTATCCTTCAGTACTGATTAATGCCTTTTGCCTTCATTCGATTATTATTTTAAAGCTTATGCATAGTTGTTACTCAAACAGATGGGATAAATGGCTTTTGTGATGAATATATCTCTAAAACTTACTCACGTTTTATAGTGGACATGGTTTAAAAACCTGAAACCTTGAGTCCAATTGAAATCGAATCAAGTGGAAAACTGCCCGGGTGTTTTCAAGTTAAGTGTTCTGAAAGTTGAACTTGAAATAAAATTGAGTAACTTGACAGAGTTTCTCTCAAGTTTTTTTTTTTGACCCAGTTTTTAGAGTATGGTCTTGACATTATCCTATGGATGAATTGTACAGATTTTGCACATGTGATCACATTTATTGTTTTTGACAGACAACAAAGTGAATGTGTAAAATTTTTGTATCTCTAGGCATCGTGGATCTTTTCCTAATATGTTGTAATTAAATGTTTCGGGTGTAGATTAAATGTTTTGCCCTTGTATCAATCATTGCTTGGTTATACCCTTTCTCTTTATATATATTTCTCTGTCTGTTATTGATGGAGTATGCCTTTGGTCTAGGGATGGAGTGAGTGAAAGCCAATTCAACCAAGTCTTGAACATTGAGCTAGACCAAATCATCAAGGTTCTTCTGTCTGCATACCATTTGTTCCCATTGTCCCAATAATATGTCGGACAAATTATTTGTTCAAACAATTTGTACTACCAATATTAATGATTCTTTTTTTTTTAAATAAAAAAATTTGTTGCAGTCTGTTCACCACTTAGAAGAGAATTGGCAAGCAAAGTTCACTGTGATTGTTGCTCAGAAGAACCACCATACAAGGTTCTTCCAGGCCAGTGGTCCTGAAAATGTTCCCCCTGGTTTGCATCTTCTTTAAAATTTGTGTCCTAAATCACATTTGCACCAAGATTCCAGTAGACATCAAGTTATTTTTGCAATGGTCTATGCTTGCTTACTGCCGAGTAATTTTGTATTTTTCCTTCAGGAACTGTAGTAGACACAAAGGTTGTTCATCCAAGAAACTATGATTTTTACATGTGTGCTCATGCGGGAATGTTTGTAAGTCTCCAATTTGGTTAAACAATCCTGATCCTACAAATTCTTTGTACGTAAAAAAATGATGGATGAAACTCCTAATTGTAGTCAGAGGAACGATGTCCCTCCATTTGCTGAAAGCAACATCTTCTCCTAAGTGATGGTGGGAATCCTATTTCAGCACTTAGTGGGGGTCCCAGTTTCTGTCGTGTAAACTTTATGAGAATTTTTAACTGGATCATCGCTTCATATTTTATATTTTTAACTGTTTGCTTCATTTTAACAGGGAACCACGAGGCCAACTCATTACCATGTATTGCTTGATGAGATCGGTTTTTCACCTGATGACTTGCAGAAGCTTGTCCATTCACTTTCATATGTGTGAGTACACCATTATGAACATTTGTATGCAATTGATTTTGATAATCTTTGTTCTGGTCGCATTTCAAAATCATGTTCATAGTAGAGAAATATGACTGCATACCTCTGTAATTGATGCAGCTATCAGAGGAGCACATCTGCAACATCAATTGGTAAATTGGGTTCCTCTAGTGATATTCTAGTTTGTCAAAATCACTACTGAGACACTGACGCGCTGTATTATTATTATTTTTCCTCATTTCTCAGTGGCACCAATCCGTTACGCCCATCTTGCTGCCCAACAGACGCTGCAATTTTTGAAACTTGAAGATTTCTCAGATACATCCTCAGTGCATGGGGGTATTACCACTGCTGGGAATATCCCTATTCCGGAGCTTCCTCGGTTGCATGAAAAAGTTCGGAGGTCGATGTTTTTCTGCTGATGTGATTACATTATGCATGCTCATTTTGGATGGGATGGGGGTTCTGGGGAGGTTTTCTATGTGAATAGTTTGGTAATAGGTAATTAATTAGAAGACCCCAAGCTTTTGTTGGGATGAGGACAGATTACCTACTACATTACACAGCCATTTTGCCCATGGATCGGATAATGGGTTCATTTTTGCAATGAGTTAGTGCTGTTGTCCATAAACTATCTGTTAAAGTCTTTTGCCCCTTTTGGAATGAAAATAGTCTTTTGCCCTTTTGGGAGAAATTTCTGTTAATGAGCATAGTCTGCTTGTATCGTCACCACGCTCAATGTTGCTCATCAGACTCTTCAAGGTTAAAAGTAAGAGCTCAAATAGTACTAAAATTGAGCTTGCTTGTTTGAGATTACTAAAAATTTGACCATTCAACTTAAAAGTAGACATGAGCTACAAGTTTTTGACCTGAAAACTCGATTTTTAGCCATGTTATTTTAGTGATTAAAGTCACCTAGCTTTCTTTAAAATCATTAAGACAAGGATACCTGGTGATTTTGATCTCTTAGATCAAGTGGTTAGAAATGAATTTTGAGTTGATTTTATTGTTCAGCAAGTTTAATTTCAATGTAAGTTGTCATTTTTCTAATGAATTTCACATTTTTTTTAAGAAAAAATTAGACTAGATAACACTTAGCACGTATAATAGTTAAATGGGCCAAAAACCCGACAGATTTTCATTAAGCTTCTTGTAAAAGTGAACACCCACTTAGTCAAATGAGCTTAAAATTTTACTTGAATATGGGGCTTCTTGTAAAAGCATGAGCACATCCATTCACTTTAAATTTTATGTTGATTATGATTTTAAAGAGATTTAGAAGCAAATTTTTTACACTTTATCATCCTTTATTTATTGTCTTCATGTGCATTTTCAATTATTTTTGTGAAAAAAATAATGAAATGATATCGGATGCTAGTAAAATTGAGTGGAGAAATTTTAATGTGATTAATATAGTTTACTTGATGTCTCTTTTTTATTATTAAAAAATATAAATTGTTATAGAAGATAAGTTGCAATGGAGATACTTAGAGAACATGAATTCATATCAAATATTTGATAATATTGATTTTTTATATTTTAAAAATTTTGGACATTTTTATCATATTCTTCAACACACTTTTTCCATGTAGAAACTTTGGTTTTAACCTAATACTCTTCGAAAAACATCCATTTCCCAACCCAACTTTTGCTCACAATAGATTTCTATTTTCTCCACCCCCACCTTTATTTTTTGCATTTCTGAAAGGTTTAAATTTTTTTTGCCCATAATATCATGTATCAAGAGTATTTTGCCAAATACACATTGAATCATAAAATGCCCAATATGGGCTCGAATCAGATTCACTGTTTTTTTAACCAAGATTCACTGTTCTTTTAACCACCCACCCCCCCCCCCCCACCCCCACACACACACACACACAACGGATATGCTGTGTTGGACTGTTGGTACCGTAGCATGTATGTGTATCATAAAATGGATCCAGGGGACCAATGTCAATTGAAAGAGAATTAGTAAATTTTCAAAGGTGAAAAAAATGACTCAACTCAGTTGATTTTTTAACCTCGACTCGCGCTCGAAACACTTTCAACTGGAAAAAAACTTCATAAACCTAGTGAACTAGCTTGACTAAAATCTCATCGAGTCAAGTCAACTTGGACCAACTCCCAAGTTTTTCGAGTTTTAAACTATGCTGTCATATGAAGAGTTGACAAAATTTTCATTGAAAGCAAAAGGGCGGAGGAACTGCACCATGTAACATTAGTTAGATTATAGTATTATACATTATCTTAGTCGAAGAAAAGATTTCTCCAGAAACCAAAACACACCCAAATTCAAAAATCTGATGCCACCAAGTGCCTTCTGTATGCTGATCAGCCACCCAAAATCATCCTGTCCAACCCATGTTCTGGTCTAACATTATATGATCAGCAATGTTATCTCTATTATGGGCCTTCCAGCCCAAGTTCAGATCCAAATTGCCTTCTCTCGGTTCGTGCATAGCAGGTCGATCCTGGTCAGAAGCCTGCAATGCAACAACGGCCATATGGTTACACTCGTAGTCATTGTCACCAATTGTAGAAGCCATTAATCCCATCCATATGGGGTTCAGCACCCATGATCGGATTTTGACATTCATCAAAAGCAGCCTTCTGGTCTTTACCATCCATGCATATACTTACAAGGAAAATTACTGAATGACTACCATGCAATCAAACCAGAGATTTTACTTTTAGATTTTAATCTCAGATGATACCAAGAACGAAATGATTCATCAAGAAAATTATTTCTCATTTCTTCTTATTTGTAACCCCAACTGGCTTCCATTAAATGTGAAATTGATTGTATGCCTGTAACCATTCATTTGCCAGACAACAATGGCAAACCAAATGGAAAATATTTGGCCATACAATTGATTCATCATAGGGCCATGAACAGCTTATAATACTGAGAGGTGTCCTGCCAGTGTAGAGCTGGCTTTTTCATGATCATCATGTAAATAATCCCTCAATATACAGTATAGTATGAGCACCACAGATGAATAATCCCTAGATAAAAAGCATGGTTTGAGAATTACCTGACTATCTTCCATTGGCACATCATAAGTATCAGGTTTTCCCTCAATAGCATCACCACTATTGTTTTCCACCGGAGATTGATCAGCATTTGGGTTGGTTTCCTCATCTTCCTTTGCCTCTTCCTTCTCTTCAATCAAAGAAACCTGCATTTCAAGTAACTAAATACTTATCCTCTGATAAAGAACTAGGTGAAGAAATGATTAATGAATCATCATCATCACTGAATCCAACTACAAATGCCAATCCCAGATGATGACGAAGATGATCATGAGCTCATTAATGTGCTACCAATACAGATCTATTTATCTATCCATATTACAATAACCCATACGCACTCCCATTTGTGAACCCCAATGTTGGGTACAACTGGGTCCATATGAATGGACTGGCTGAAAAAGTCTTCTGTTTGAATAGTATGCGCACATCTTCATTTGCAACCCCATGTGGTCCCACTTGGGCCTATACGGAAAGATTGGTTGAAAAGATCTGCTTAAAATAGGGTGCCAACTTCTAGGCAAATATCACCTCAATTAGATAATTGAAGACATGGTTTTAGGAACCAAAATTTGGATCACATTCAAATAATTTTTCAATCCAAATTCAAAAGTGAGATTATCTAAGAATGGGTCAAATTGATTAAAATACAATTCATGAGAAGTAGAGGTGTGTGAGGGATGAAAGGGGCAATGATGGGCCCATTTGACAAAGAGCTAATGAGGTATTTGTGTGTGTGTAGGTTTCCCATGGGTAAAAAAACCCAAATGGGACACATCTAGGCCCCACTTACACCCCTTACCCCCCTCACACCTTACCCTACTCCGTGAGTTGGATCCCTACTTAATTTGAACCCATTTTGAGTTGATGCCACTGTTCAACATTAAAATCCATTAAAAATTACCTCCATTTTGATATTGGGACCATTAAAAATCATAGCTTTTGAAATTCAATGGACTTGGTTTTTTATGAAAAATACCCTTCAAATAGACCCTACTCCACCCGTTGGCCCCACTACATGTGGGCCCTACGAGCTCACCTGGGCAGTGTTGTGCATGTGCAACACCACCTAGGTGAATATACATATATATGCATTCTTCCATACACCATGGCTTACAACATCTTTCAACTTTTTCAGCCAAATTACAAACGAATTTAAATTTTATTTTGGTGCAAAATTTGGATTTTGGGGCCGACTAATGGATCCAATGCATCCATTATTCCACCCCCCATCTCATGCGCACTGCTACCTACCCTCCATGAATTACACCCTTTACCAATTCGACATTGAATTAACTTTTAAAGCCCATTAATCTAACCAAATGAATTTCCATCATTAAATAAACGTGAAATTTTAGAGGCCCTAAAAACATAGCTTCTCTTACCCAATCTAAAGAAATTTTATAGGCATCATATACAAGTTAAAGACTTACTGAACACTCACATTGAAGATGGAAGTAATATGGAAGGAAATGCAAATAAGAAGATGGTGAACAAAATAACATAAACAAAATTAAATCAAGCCTTGAAAAAGATGAAGAAGAGAATAGAGCGCTAGGACCAGTTGGCATCTCAATTGAAGTTTAGACTACTTTATGTGAAAGTGGAGTGTGTTGGTTGATCCGATTATTCAATAAAATTTAAACATAAAAAATGATGTCTAATGAGTGGTGCAAAAGCACAATAGTCCCTATATAAAAACAAGAGAGATTTTTAAAGTTGTGCTAATTACCGAACGATCAAACTCATTAATCACACAATGAAAGTTAGGGAAAGGGTAATAGAGGGTCGCCTAAAACAAGAGTCAAATATATCTTAAAATCAATTTGGTTTACGCCGAGTAGGTCAACAACATAAGCTATTTTTATTCTAAGAAAACTTATAGAGACATTCAAGGAGAAGAGGAAGAACTTTTATACAACTTTTATTGACTTAGAAAAAGCCTCTGTTAGAGTACCAAGAAAACTAATTTGGAGAGCCTTAAGAAATAAATGTCCCCAACGACTATGTTGAGACTATTCAAGATATGTACGAGAGTGCAACCACTATCGTTAAAACTATTTATGATAAGACAATGGAGTTTCTTGTTGGAGTAAGACTCCATCAAGGATCTAGTTTAAGCCTATACTTGTTTGTGCTAATAATGGATGACTTAACATCAGTAATCCAAGATAAAGTGCCATAGTGTGTGTTTTTTGTAAATAAAATGGTATTAATTAGTGAGACGAAACAACAACACAATGCAAAGCTATATTTGTGGAGGAGAACGTTGGAGTCAAATGGCTTGAAAGTTAGAACTAAAACAAAATACAAGGAATGAAACTTTAGTGGGCTTGACAATAATGGGAGTAACCTGATAAAAATAGAAAATGGCTTAGTTGAACATGTCATAAGTTTAGATACTAGGGCTCTATGGTAGAATCTCAAGGAGGTTTCGACTTAAATATAACAAATAAGATAGGAGCGGAGAGAGTAAAATGTAGACAAGTTAGTGGGGTCTTGTGTGATAAAAGAATCCCTTTTCGCCTAAAAGGACAATTTCATCAAACAATTATTAGATATTAGCAGAGTGTTGGGCAATAAAAAAAAAAAATTTGAGTCAAAACAACAAAGATGCGTATGCTTTGGATGAGTGGTTTAAACCTAAATGATAGAATTAGAAACAAACACATTAAAGATAGTATAAAGATGGCTCCAACATATGACAAATTGACATAAACTCATTTGAGGTGGCTTGGTTATGTTAGTAGAAGACCAAATACAACCCCAATGCGTAAAGTTGAGAGGTTACGGATCGAAAGCACTAGGTGGAGAGGACGACCTTCGAAAACATAGAGGAGAGAGAAAAATAACATGTTGGATTGTAAAGTGACTAATGGTAAACAACAAAATATGTGATCAAACATATTTAGTTGGGATATGCAATCACATTGCAATAGGTGGGTAAATTTTGAATCTCATCTTATGATTTTGGACCTGGAAAATTTTACTAATAAACACCATTGATTTTTCAAGGTCCATAGACAAAATTATGATGATTGAATCAAGGAGTTCCCTTAAATCCTTTAATCCATGTACTCCTCTATCCATCCCACTTAATCATGCAAGGTCCAACCCATAACGATCAACCTCAAAGAAAATAATAACATAAACACAGCACAATGAGAGTGAACCACAACCATCTCTTCATTCAACTGTTGTAATTCATTTGATGGACAATTACGAACTATCCCTTTTATATTTATGTAGAAGATGTTAGTAGGCTAACAAAAGCCATCTCCAAATCGCAACTATCTCAAGCTATTAGCAAGTTGGGTATGATAGACACCAATGCCTTAGCTTGAGGAGTGTTGTTGTAGATTATTGTAAACTATGAGGATGTCTGGACCACTACAACATTATAGGAAGTTGAAATGAACAGAGGATCTGCCTAGATTCATTTAGATTTGGTCAACAATATTCCCTAGATTTGTCAATTATAGATCCCTAATCAAGAAGGGTTTACCATATTAAAGATTGTAATTTCCTTTATTATGATTTTTCTATAAAATGAGGACTAATCTCACAATGAGACTACGCTAAAATTATCATAAATCTACTGTTCTTCTTCACATTCCCTCTTTATGTAGAAGTTAAAATTATCATAAAGCTCTTATCCAATGGGGAGGTCTTTAAATAACAAGAAAGAGGAAGAAGCAACCACTTTCATGAGAAGCTGCCACTTCAAAAAACAAGTTCCCAGAAGGAACTGTGCAAAATAAATGTAACCTAAAAGAATGACTTACTTTCTCTTAAAATGCCACAAATCCTATTTTACTTTGGTATCCACCATCCCCAATCTTGAATCATGTACGTACTCAAAAGATAGAAATCCAAGACCCTGATTACACAAAATATGTGCAGCCAATTGCAATGTGAAGCTGCCAGTTCAGAAAACAATTTCCTAAAAGGAACTATGCAAAACAAATGTAACCTAAAAGAATAACTTACTTTCACTTAAAATGTCAAATCCTATTTTACTTTGGTATCCACCACCCCCAAAAATCATGTACAAACTCAGAAGATTGAAATTCAAGACCCTGATTACACAATCCATTCCACATGTGTGGAACTGAAGGAAAAAGCTATACCCAAATCCAACAGTCATCAGAAGTCCTACTTTTTCTGGCCAATCACTCATCAAATACAACACTAAACCCAAACCAAAACCCTGATACAAAACAACTAGGGCTCCGGTCATACAGTCTTGTTCCCAACTTCGTTATCAAATGAAAACTGACATGGAAAATGCAGTAAGCTCGAAAATACTGCATCTCAGGAAGCATCATTCTGCCTATAAACAACCCCAAAATCAAAACACTACACAGACTCAAAACATAATGGGGCAAAGCAATTACAGCCCCAATTATGCAGTCCCTTCCCCAGCACCCCATTAAGCAAAAGGGCCATATCAAGAACCGATTAAGCTTAAAACAACTCAAATTTGAACCGATTTATTTCTCGCATCAATAACACTAATTTAAAAAACCCTAAACTCTAAAACCCCAAATCACAGAAATGCACTCCAAAACAACCAAATAAATTCAATTTCAGTTCAGAAAAAAAAAAAAAAAAAGAGGATGGGCATAGGCAGAAGACAACGTACGGGAACGTAACGGAACTTGCGGTGAGAAGGAGGAGGCGGTTGTTGTTGGTTGTCGGCTGCGTTGGCATCGGAGGAATTTGGAGTGATGGGGGTCCACTTGTAGAGGAGGAGATGTTGGGAGGCGTCTTTGGTTCTGTTGGAGGAAAGAGAAGAAGGAGGCTGAGTTTGAACCCAGGTCTTCTTCCATTTTCGTACGGGCCCACTGAAAACGGCAGCCGGACCGTAGCGTGTTGAGGACCTTCCTGTCCGTGCTCCGACTCCCTCCATTCAATCCAGATGCAATCAACTGCCTCTGCTAATTCAACGATCTCTTACGCCTCTTCACTCTGGACGTGTTTTGGATGAGAAAGAATCCTTACTTTTCCTTCGGCAAAAGAAAAGGAGAAAAAGAAATCCGTTTCCATGGATACTTTTATTTAATTTTTTAAAGAAATAATTTAGTAAAGCACTAAATTAATTATTTGTTAAATTCTTTTATCTTTTAAAAGAGTTATAAAGTGCCAGGATATATATATTTTTAGATAAAATAATATCTAAATATAATACTAGATTTGTGAAAAAAATATTAAAATATAACTTTAGTGGGTTAGATATAATATGGTTCGGCAAAAAAAAAATATAAAATAACTTAGTTACACAGTATAATAAACTTAGATATATTGGCGCCGTAGTAAAATATCAATGAACTTTTTATTTAAATATAATGAATAAAATAGAAATACAGGTATCAAAATCTATTATTATACTTAGATATTATTTGATGAAAGGTCTCTCTTCACCTAATACAGGGATTTGGATTTGACAGCGGAAGTGATTTTTACAGAGGAATTTATTATAGTACACCAAAATTATGTGGAATCAATGGGCCCTCCCTCCACCCTTTACCTCAACTTTTGCCAAAAATTGGAAAGAAATTAAAGACATAGTCTCTCATTATCTTCAATTGATGGTGAGATTGTATGGACGGCCAATGATGAATGAAATTTTAGTCATAAATCTGACATTAGAGTCTGATTAGCTTTGAAAAAATATCATGCAGAATTTGCTCTTTTTCAACATATTAGAGGTGAGATTAATTTTATAAATACAAGAAATCACATTTAAATATTAGATATCAAGTAACGTCTGAGACCATGTGAGCCTAACAAGTTATGGCTAAAGAGTCTCAACTAGTTGTGTTTGACTCAGGCTTTGATGACCCAAAGTTCCTTGAGAAGTTATTTCCTCTTTTGTATCCTTATGTGGAGAGCCACTTTCACATTTAGGTGAGAAAAAATATGGGTATAAATATGGCCAGCGATCCTTCCACAGGAATTTTGTTTTTAGCTACGCGGGTTTTATTTTATTGTCGATTTTACCCTTCACATAAACAGTAAAATTCCAATAGGTTGATTTTTACTATTTATGTGAATTTCGGTTGGACGATTTGAAATTTTGGAGAGGCGAATTGCATTGTTCATGAATTTTGGCAAGTCGATTTGCAATTTAACGAGCCGACTTGCAATTTTGGAGAGCCGAATTGCACTGTTTATGAATTTTGGCAAACCGACTTGTAATTTCGGACAGTCATTTTGCACAGTTCATAAATTTTGGCGAGTCGACTAGCAATTTTGGAGAGCCAATTTTGCACTGTTTATGAATTTTAGCGAGCCGACTTGCAATTTTGACTAGACAATTTGCACTGTTCATGAATTTTGGCAAGTCGACTTACAATTTCGGAGAGCCGATTGCATTGTTCATAAATCTTAACATTTTTTTTTTCTTCAATATGGTAGGTGAAGGGCAAATTGGGACATCACGGTAAAATCCTGTGTCTGTATACACAAATTGTCCGTGTAAGAATCGTTGGCCCATAAATATATATATAGAGATTAAGGCCATAGGCTATGACAAAAATCAAAAGTTTTTAATACACAATGATCTAACAATCATACTTCATTTTTTATTCCTCTTTTTCTCTCCAACCAGTCGCAGTGTACAATGCTTTTATTTACAGTCCATCCACTACAAGAGGGAGCTGCTAGAATTTTTTACAAGCCTTATCACACTCAAATCAGGGAATAATCAGTCAATCATTTAGAATTTATTATTATAATAATAATTATTATTATTTGTTTAGTTTTTCAAATGGCAAGTAAAATAGTTTGGCGGAATTATCAAAAAAAAAAAGTTAAATGGCCTTACTTTAATATATGGAAAAGGAACATATAATCTCTAGAGTCAAGTTATGACTCCAATATCCTCAAATAGTTGTGTTTGACTCTGTTCTGGATGATTGAAAGCTCTCAACAAAACGAAACATTGAGAATAATTTTTTGCATTTATTCTATTTTATTATATTCATATTTTCTACGAGTTTTTATCAATAATTTATTGATTACAACTTGAGAATTTGAAAATATTATGATATTATCCGTTATCGTTAATATCTCAAAAATAATATTTGTGACGCTGATTTAGAGCATGAATTATGACAAATATCAAAGCTAAAAAATATATTCAGAAGAGGTATTTAACTTAAAGACATTTTCTATCAATCCTCATTCTTCATCTTCTTCCTTCTCTTTTTCTCCATTTATTTGTTTAATTTCTTCATCAAATTAGTCTAAAAGGAGGCAAATCCAAAACTTGTAAGTCTAATCTTATAAACTCAATTAATTATTATATTGAAATTATAATTGGACGATTTAGTGAGAGTCGAGTTCGATTATGACGCACATTGCGCGCCGTTTTATTCAAATTTCACTTCGTGACCGCGAGTTTGTTTTAAACTTAAAAACTTGAGTCCCTTTTCCCCCTCTTCGTTTTTGGAAAAATTCAAAAAGAAAGAAAGTCCGATCCTTCTCTGCATCCCTTACTCCGGCGATGGATGCCTTCTCCCTTCCCATCACTTCCTGCTCCAAACAGCATCAAAAGATTTACCAGGAGTGGTTTTCCTTAGCAGATTCAGGTCTCTCTCTCTCAAATTCCTTATTCTCCTTCTCTTACAATCTCTTGTTTCTGACTTCTCCGTTGCTTTTGTTTCTTCTTCAGATAATGATGGTAGAATCACGGGAAATGATGCCACCAACTTCTTCGCCATGTCCAACCTCCCTCGCCCTGATCTCAAACAGGTGACCTACAAACATATAGAATGGTAGATATAAAGAGATGGGATTTTCTTGTATATTCAAACTAATTAGAAAAAGAATTGTTGTGTGAAGGTTTGGGCGATTGCAGACTTGAAGCGACAGGGGTTTCTTGGTTTCAAAGAGTTCGTTACTGCAATGCAGGTAACAACCCATCACTCATAGATACCGTGTGCTAAAAAGAAAGGAAACCACAACTGCCACTAACCCTTTTGGAATGAACAGTTAATTGCTTTGGCTCAAGCAGGGAAGGAAATTTCTCACCAAGCCCTTGCTACTGCAGGTTACTTTTGTTCTTCGTATATATATTTCCACAAAAAATGCTCGATCATGTTTTGGGCTGGTAGCATAAAAGGAATTATGCAAATACCTTTCACTTTTTAATAGGTAATTCTGATCATGATCTTTACGCCGGACAAAAAAATATTTATTCTGTTTTCACAGATTTAGAGAATTTGGAACCTCCAGTGATAGAAGGTTTGGATGTTCTGTTCAATGTGCGTACACAATTTATCTTTCTTCCAGTTTTATGCGGTGTGCCTACTTTGGTTTTGGTTTTATACTCCTATTTATCTTTTTCAATGCTTTTATTAGTTGCAGAGGAATAAGGTTCCGGAGAAAATGAGTGATCTTGATCTTAATGGTAAGCAGTTTCTCGTACTTTACTATGTTTGGGTTATCAATCATGCTTATTTTATTCATTTTGTAAGTTCTGAAGTAGCTAAACTGTAATGACTGATGATACAGGAACTACAAATCACCAGCCACCATCATCTCGATGGTTTTCCTCGAGGTCCATTAAGAAGGTATTTTTCTCTTTAAGGCATTCATGTGTGCATTTATCATTTTATGAACTAGTGGATATTTTCAATCCTCACTCCACGTTTCTGTTTCTGATTCCTTTACCTTTCTCTAAAACATGTACTTCAGACTCTGATAGCATTTGTTGCCAAGTCTTTCTTTCTGCATTTTTCTTAGAAGCAAAACTAGTTGTGGGGACTGTATAATATTTGTTCTTTTCCATGTTTTTATTTTATTTTACTTTTAATAAAATTTCGTAACCACTCAAAAATAAAGTGCAAAAGACATCCATAGCCAATCCTTTCATAATATTAGTACACAATCACTTCCTTGGAAGAATGTGAAGACAAAAGGTTCCTTAGGGAGCCGCAGCTCCTGTATTTTTTCGTATTCACATACTCTTGTAAAATTCATATGATCAAATGGGGATTTGCATTTAAGGTTTAGGGTTTAAACTAGGAGCTAAGGGGCAAAGGGAGGGCTCGCTGTGGTGAGGTCTATTTTTAGGTTAGGCAGTGGTGAAAGTGGGATTGAGTAGGCATTTAGAAACAATATCAAATTGTTATCTAAGAGTGGTGTTGTTCTAGTTATGGAAAGATCAGTGGTTGGGGGAAAAAGAGTTGAGGGAGGTCTTTCCTAGACTTCATAGTGTAGCATTGAATTGAAACACATTGGTTAATGAGTACCATGAGGTAGTGGGATTCAATGGTCAGTTGGTTTTAGGAGGAGTTTGAGGGAGTATGAATCACTAGTGAGTTTTCTTTCTAATTCCTAAATTTGTGTGGAGGAGGAGGATCAATGGATTTGGATGGGTGACTATTATGGGGCATTTTTGATGGAGGTAGTGTTGATAGTGGTTTATGCATTGGGGTCAGAAGCGGATCGACTTGTTCCTTAGTTTGGAACAATAGATACAGGTGTTTTGTTGGGTTGTGATTAAGGATTCAAAGGGAAGATTTTGGTGAGGCGTAATCTTAGAAACATGGGTATTTTACTATAGGGAGCTTTGTTGAGTTCTGTCTTATGTGGGTTTGAGGAGGAAACTGTTGACCATTTGATGTTTTATTGTCAATTCTTGAGGAAGGCTTTGGATTTGTTTTTGGACTTGATGGGTGTGTATGTGGGTTTTTAATGAAGGATTAGGGGATTTATTGGTTGAATGTGTGGGCGGTCCAATTAAGGGCAAGTGGATCCTTAATTCAGTTGTTGTCTTTTGGTTGGGATGGGAAGAATGAAATTAGAGGATTTTTGAGGGAAACGAAATGGAGGTGGGGGAGGTTTTAGAACAACCTAAGTGGAGTTTGATTAGTCGGTTATCTTTGTGCAAGGAATTTGAAGGTCTCTCCATGAGTGACTTTCTTTTGTCTTGGGAGGGGTGTCTGAAAGATAATAAAAGAAAGTGTCACTAGGGAGTCATGGGTTAAACTAGAGCTATCTTTTTATAAATTTAATGTGGATAGGGCGGCTAGAGGTAAACCCAGACCGACAAGTATAGTTGGTGTGGTCTATGACGATAAAGGATTTTTTTTTTTGTTGAATCTATAGGGGTAAAGGAATCTAATGAGGCAGAGTTACTAGTGATAAGGAGAGCACTTAGTCCATGGAATAGGCATGAGAATGGTAACCTACTTGTTGAAGGGGACTCCATTCATGCCATAGCCTGGGCTAGTGGTAAGAAGTGTCCACCTTGGAGGTTAATTTATATTGTTAGGGATATCAAAAAGGTATGCAAAGTAGAGTAGTTCATCCAATACATGTCAAGCACTTAGTGAATAGCGTGGTAGGTTTCTTGGTGAAAGCTGGTGGAGTGGCATGAGCCGATTGTGGAGGTTTTGCAGTTGGAGGCTTTTGCCTTGTTAGTGGGTGTATGGGGTTTGAGGTGTGTAAGATTGTTGCTGTGAATGTCTTTTGTATTTTTGGCTCTTGTATTGCTCTCATATATGGAGCTTCAGGATGTTGTTACTTCTTTTTATTTTTAATATATATATATATATATATATATATTGTCTCTTTCTCAAAAAAAAAAAAAGGATCTATGCATGGGCTAGTTTGTGGTGTATATATATATTGTCTCTTTCTCAAAAAAAAAAGGATCTATGCATGGGCTAGTTTGTGGTGTCACTTAGATGAAATCCCAATGCATGCAAGTTAGATGCAACCTTACGGGTATTTGAATTATGTTGCATTATTAGATTTTTTATGCAATAATATCAGTGCTTAGTTTTTGCACTTTTCAATTGGATATACTTTCTCGAATTTTTTGTTGAATGCTGATCTCTCTACTTCTAGCTCACTCCTTTAGATGATTCGCCATCATCTTTAGAGCCATTCATGTGTTTGGTTGCCTCTTGTAATTGCATATTTTGAAGCCTATTTGAGATGATTTCTAGTTTTTTCTTACATAAATGCCTCTTCATTTTTATATAGTGATATTATTCACATAAATAATAGCTTATTCTTTTGTTTTTGTTTTTTAGGTGCTAAACTTTTTGTGCTCTTTCATTGTTAGGTACCTCTAAGCTCTGTCACATCAATAATTGATGGCTTGAAAAGGTTGTACCTTGAAAAACTGAAGCCACTTGAAGTTACTTACCGCTTTAATGATTTTGCTTATCCTTTATTGGTGAGTAGAGCCATACTTTTTCGATTTTTATCTGCAGTTACATGTCCCAATGTAGTAAATCTCATTTACTTTGATAGACTTTAGTCATTGTATATGAAAGAATTTTGGATGTTCTTGCTTATCTTTTGGAGTTTAAATGTACAGACACACAGTGATTTTGATGCGAAGCCCATGGTTATGCTCTTGGGTCAGTACTCCACTGGGAAAACAACATTTATTAAGCATTTGCTTAAAGGTTGCTATCCAGGTAGATAAGACTTTTGTTTTGTATGGTTTTAATTCTCCTTGTCCAGAAGGAAGACAATGCATGTTCATATTGTTTCTTAATTTTGTGTAGGAGCTCACATTGGACCAGAACCTACAACCGATAGATTTGTTGTTGTTATGGTACTTAAAAGCCACTCCCATGTTTCATTTGCTTTCAATGATTTTTTATTTATATTTTAAATTTACTATTAATGGGTTTTCTTTGTAAAAGAATTATTCAAATGCCATGCATCTGCATTAAAAGTGGCAATGTCTTAGGTTAGGGACCATTTTGATTCTTCCCAGAGTGAAGGTCACTTTGGTTGGTTCTTATTTCATTGAGGGCTTAGAAAGGGGCAGAGTACCGAACATAGCATTCATCATTTGTCCCGTTGAAACCCATGTTAAAAAAAGGGAAGAGAGAGATGAAGAAGAAGAAGATTGAGAATCAGTTGTTGCCTTGCTAACTGATTGTCATTGCCAATTTCTCTATTGCCACCACTGCTGCTTGTCACAATTCTTTGTCGTCCATCGCCTTGTTCAACATCGTCGATTGCAACTTTTGTTACTCATGTGCTGCAAGTCTCCTTGTCCCACCTCTGCAATCCATGCCATCAGATGAGTCCCAGCCACAACTCTGCAATCCTTGCCACCAGATCTTTCCTAGCCACACTTCACGTTAAAAAATTGACTCTCGGCCAAAATCTTTCAAAAATATCATTGCCTCCCTCTCAACCCTTCCCATCACCTTCTGTTTCCAACCTCCCAATGCCCAACTGTGACCCATTGCAAAGTCCCACATACGATTCCCCCCTTCTAGCTTTAAGTAGATTTTTTAAAGAGAACTCCACTACTGTGGACCCCATTACCTTTTGGCTCTACTTTCTTTCACCTTTTCTTTCTTATTGTTTTTAAAAACCAAACAAACTTTTTTATATATATATATTTTTTCCTGCCCTTTTCTTTGTGAGAATGCCCTACCAAATTTGTCTGAGTACCATATTGAAGAGGCCAACATTTACCTGTTTCTTGTACAGTCAGGTCCTGATGGAAGGAGTATTCCAGGGAACACCATTGCTGTACAGGCAGATATGCCCTTCAGTGGCCTTACAACATTCGGAACTGCATTTTTATCAAAATTTCAGTGCTCTCAGATGCCACATCCAGTGAGATTCATGCTACTATAATATGATAGTCCTTTGTATTTCTTTTCATATTAGTTTTGGAACTCATAATTCCTTTTTTGTCTTTAGCTGCTTGAGCATATCACATTTGTTGATACACCTGGAGTTCTTTCTGGAGAAAAACAACGGACACAGCGTAGCTATAATTTTACTGGTGTTACCTCATGGTTTGCAGCAAAGTGTGACCTCATTCTTCTTTTGTTTGATCCTCATAAACTTGACATTAGTGATGAATTCAAGCGTGTGATTGGATCTCTACGTGGTCATGATGACAAGATACGTGTGGTTCTGAATAAGGCAGACCAAGTTGACACACAACAGGTAAGATGACTGGTTTTTCCCCAGCGTGTGCTATAGTAACATAATGCACCCTTTTGACACGTAGTATGTATGGGCCAGTGGATCCTACCATATTGAATGTGGAATTTGGAGTGTTGTACTATGAAAAGTTGTGATAAATAGTCATTTCTATCTCATCCAAATACATTTAAATTATTGGCCATCTCACTGTTGATTTTTGGTGAACTTGGATTGGATGACTAGCAATGACCTGGCCCTGAATTTGATGCTAGGGCAGTTGTAATCTTAAATACAATATGGTGTGATCCACTAGTCCACGATATGATTGAATTCCTTTATGTTGTTTTAATTATTTGAGTAACATATTATGTTATCCCACCCCCCATTTTATCTGGAAGTTCATTCAACTCTTTGCCATCTTTACTTAGTTTTCTCCATCCATTTATTCCACCTTAAATGTTTTGCACAGTATTCAACCAAACTGCCTTACTTTAAGAAACTCTAGATAGTAAATACCCAAGATACCAACATGTTGAGAATTACTTTCCTATAAATGAGTTGAACCAGATTTCACTGTTGTTAGAAATGGATAATTTGATTATCCATTTGAAACCACTGATCAGCTTTATCACATACCTCATGATTAGAATATTGAGGCTGCTCCGTTCCATCATGGGGCCAACTTAATGAACAGTTTAGATTACTGAAAGATGGTCCAACCGAGTATCTAGAATCACAGGGTGGTGCACTGCTCTTTTCCTTGTCTGGGGCACCTGATGAATAATTTAGACCACTGAGAGTTACATCTAAAAGATGATCCGCTTCAGTATTCATTCTCATCAATCATAAGAATTAGTTTTTGACATACCTTTCAAAAAAAAAAAAGTTTTTGACATTTATTCTTTTCAAAATATGAGTACCTTTTCCCTCTTTTATGAATGCTTGGCAGTGAGATTTGATTTGTTTCCCGGTTGCTATGATAATGCAGCTGATGCGAGTTTATGGCGCCTTGATGTGGTCGCTTGGAAAAGTTTTGAATACTCCTGAGGTTATGCGTGTTTATATTGGGTATGATCTCTTAGTGCGTTTAATTATTGACAGAAGAATTTTAGAGTTTCAGAATCTACTATTTTTGTCCCATGGATCTGTTTTCATTTGGAAGCGTGGGTATGTGCTATTTCTGTCATGTGCCCATAACATTTATCAGGTATAACCTGCTTAAACAATGTTAAACAAGTTCCAAAACTTTTACCTGGCGACGTCTAAGTTGAATATCTCTTGAATCTATGTCATTTTCATTGTCTTATTTAGTTTTGATTTCATTTACATGGAAGTCTTTTGGCCCTCGATCTTGATTCTGATTAAACCTCCTTGTAAGCTTTTGCACATGTTGGCTTTGACAGCTCATTCAATGATAAACCTATAAATGAAGCAGCCGTCGGTCTAATTGGGAAAGAGTTGTTTGAGAGAGAACAAGATGACCTGCTCTCTGATTTAAAAGATATTCCTAAAAAGGCTTGCGATCGTAGAGTATGTATACATTTCTGGGATGCTCTATTCTATGCATTTTCATTTGTTTTTAAACTATTTGGTGAGGAATGCTCCAATGTGCTGTGGTGTAGCACACATATTTGGGGTACTAGGGGATACATGAAATTCATGGATTAGGATGGATGTCTAAAAGCCATCATAGAATGGGGACAAATGAAATTTCATCCCAATTTGGTGACTCTAGCCATGTATTATGCCCCAGAATATGAATGATTAGACCAAAGAGATCATCTGTCTATTTTCAAGTCCTCCCCGAATCTTATGGCTAAATTCATCCAATTGGGGTGAAATTTCACCCATCCCAAATTTGTTATGCTTTTGCACATTCTGCCAACTAAGAATTTCCATGAATTCCTACTAGGCCCAACAAGGTCTGCAACACTTTCATTCGATCTCAGATTTATTTATCAATTTATCATACGAATTTACGACCTTTTGACAATTGCAGGTCAATGAATTTGTAAAACGTGCTAGAGCTGCCAAGATTCATGCCTACATAATCAGCCATCTTAAGAAGGAGATGCCTGCAATGATGGGGAAGGCGAAGGCTCAGCAACGACTCATTGACAATCTAGAGGATGAATTTGCAAAGGTTCCAATTTCAATTCTCGTGCATTTGGTTTGCATGCATGCTAGAGAGCATTCAAATTTGGTATCTTCTTAGAAAAGAAATGAGATGCTATTTTTTTTGGTAAAATCACCATCAAAAGTATATTTTTTAATGACTCAGTTACCTTTGGACTACATTGCCGATGAGCAACTATTGTCTTCGACCCCTGTGGGACCAACATGGGTGGTGTCCAATACGTGGAATGGGTGAATTAGAAAGTGATGCGGGCATATATGGACGTAATCAAAGTTTTAATTTTGATCCGGGCAGGTACATTATTAAATTAACAAGTTCGGGCCCCGCGTTGAAAGATGAAAATTGTGTCTTCGATCCAGGCGGGTATTCGAGTGAAAATTTGAAGATGGATCATGAGCTTTAATTAATTCAGCCCAATTCAAGGCTAAGTCAAGATTAGGCCCAAGCCTTGTGAACCTACACTAGCCAAGCCCAGCAAAGTCTAGCCCAACCTATTGTGCAGTGCCAACCGGTAGAACATTAATTCAGCCCAATTCAAGGCTAAGTCAAGATTAGGCCCAAGCCTTGTGAACCTACACTAGCCAAGCCCAGCAAAGTCTAGCCCAACCTATTGTGCAGTGCCAACCGGTAGAACAGACTTTTGAGAGTCAAGTACGTGGAGTCTTTTGAGTCCTAATTCCACTACGTTTGTTTTTAGTTATTTCTAACTATAATTTCTTTAGTTTAGAAATTTATTTTATTTTAGAATTACTAGTTAGTGTTGTATTAGGAATGAAAGATGTGAGGGTCAGCTCATGTTAGTAGGGCTTTTTTCCTATTTAAACAAGTGTAATCAGCGAGTCAAGGCAAGAAGATTTAGATGAATAAAAGTTTATTTTTTTAAGCAAACCTTGGTGTGTTTGTTTGTGGATTGAAGATTGCACAAGTGCAAAATCCATTGAGAAGCACTACACGTTGCAGAGTGGGGCTTGTGTGTTTCATTCTTGGCATAGGTGGAGAGCCAGATTGAGGCCTAGATCAGCACCTTAGATTAAGGTGTCAACCAAGCACATCAGAGACCCTGCAGAGCAGGCACGTGTTGTTGCAATAATTTGTTGCAGACCAAGAGAGTCATCGCGTGTTGCATGGGATCAGGCCCAAACATGTCAGTTTGGCTTGATCTTTAGAGACCAGGAGGGTGCTACAATGCAGGCGACTGCCAGCCAGAGGCACAAAGAAAAGTTAGAGAGCAGTGGGCGGTACTTCCTTCAGGTTCCATTGAGTGGTAGCGAGATCTGATATCATTTGGATTATCGCTTATATCTCGATTTTATCTTAGACCCGTTTAATTATCTAAGCTTCCGCTATAATTTGAGGTTGGGTATTCTTAATTATACCTAGCCTGCATCAGAATGGCTATCAGAGCTTCGGAGTCAATTGAGACTCATCCTTCAATCAGGGGTTAGTTATGACAAGACGTGACCGCCTTCGTAGCCGACAAGTCAGGAATAGTGACTGGTTTCATTCTAGTCAGAGTCATCATGTGAGACACGCTCCAGAAGATGATCGAGTTGAATTCTCTAAAGATTGCGACAGGCAGTTTGATTGGTTATTTGAGTCATGTGTTAATCTACAGAGAGAGATTGCGGGTCTAAAGAATCAAACAAGCCAACACCCTTCTAGTTCGCCATCAGTGAGATCAAGGTACTCTAGATACTCATCTTTTGAAGAAAGTTTAGATGACAATTCAAGTCAAAGTTCAGACGAAAGTTTTTACTATCACAGACATAGGGCAAGATATGTCGTCCGACAGCCTGAGAGAAGACAACGATTCGTCCGATTTGAATGTATTTTCAAGATGCTTTTTATAAAAAAATTAGGTCAACTGGATTTGAAAAGCTATGATTTTCAAATGCCCAAAGTTCAACGGCGAAAATATGGTAGCTTTTGATGGATCTTTCGTCTAATGGTAAGATCAACTTGAAATTGATTGAAATTGAGTATTGGATTCAATTCATGGGAGTAGATGAGTGAACCCGTGAGGGTTGGCATGACGGTCAAGAACCCGCCTGAGATGCGGGAGGTCTTGGGTTCAAGTCACTTTCAACACAAAAGGGCCACTCCCTATAGTGTTACCCGGTGTGTGTGAATAGGATTGGCCAACAAAAAAATTTCAAGTCACTTTGCGACTTTTTGTTGTCATTTATGTGATGCATGAAATTGATGCCTCTGCATTGGCCAACAAAAAAATTTCACTACCAATTTGGACCATTAAAGGGGGTTGTGACTTTAATAGGAATCTAATCATTTTTACCTTCTTCCATGTCTGGCAAGGACTAGACCTCACTATCCTCCTGGTTGTCAATTAGTGCTAGTTGTTGTATAAACTAATGGTAGAAGTTGTTAATTACTGCTAATTGTTGTATAAACTACTGGTGGAATAGGATTGATACTGTTGGAACATGATTTTAATGAAATTAATTAAATGCTTATATGGCCTCAACAGCCTAGATTCTGCAAAATGCCCACCAAAATTTATGGGAGGGTAGAGCTCTTCCCCTCACTCCATTTCCTCCAGGGCTGCTAGATTGGGCAATCATTTTAACTTTTTGTTTACTTATTTTATGCTTTTGTTCTTTCACATGTACACACTCTTGTACACTTCCTCCCAACCCCTTGCTTTTTATTAATGAATATGGTTCTGTCACCACTTAAAAAAAAAATGTGAAAGATCCAGTGTGTTGGAGATCATCAACCTAATGGCATCCACTCTTCAATTTGAATCCTTTAATTTTTCTTTTTTCATCAGTTGATGAGGGGAATCATTGCGTAGTTGTTTTACATGTGGAAATAGGTCCAAAGAGAGTTCCATCTACCGGCAGGTGACTTCCCAAATGCTGAACATTTCAAAGAGGTTTTAAGTGGATATAGTATTGACAAATTTGAGAAGTTGAAGCCTAAGATGATACAAGCTGTCGATGATATGCTCGCATACGACATCCCTGAGCTCCTCAAGAACTTTAGAAATCCTTATGAATAGAATCCTGGCTGTCTTGTTTTTTTTTTACTTGTATTGTTTCTTTAATAGAATCTTATTTGTTATCGCTCAAAAAAAATCCTTATGAATAATAAAATTTGTTGGCTTGTTTGCTTGTAAATCAGCATATAGTGGTGAATATAAACCTGGAAATTCATTGTATTTTCTAAGGTTTATATGAATTTTGAATGAGTGCTAATATTATATGTTTGATCTAGTTCACTACCAGCTCTTATTTCTTTTTCTTTCCCTTTTCCATTTCAATAAGCTGCTGTTGTTCCCTAGTGATGTCCAAACTCGTTCTTAGGAGAGAGCTATCTACTCTTATCACCTGCACAAAAGTGTGCATAGTATAATCTACAACTTTAGGCATGGAACTCGCTAAATGGAATGGTAATGGTTTATTAAAAAGACATTTCTTTGAAATATCACCCATCAAAAATCACCTTAATTTAATCAAACAATTTTTTTTTTAAATCTCTAAAAAAAATATTTTTTTTTTTTTTATATTCAGACTTTTACAACATTCACATGACTTGATTGATCGGATCAGAATGCTTTTTGTTTTTATAGACTTCGTTGTTAAATAAAGTCCTTTAGAATGGACTTAACCTATCAAAACTCCAGTTTCTGAGCTCAAAGCCTAAGTATATAATTTTAAAGAAAACTCTACTAAGACATTCTCTTGCCAGATTTGATACTGAAATATCCCTCTATGGTTGGTGTGATTTCAAGAAGACATTAGTAGAATTGTATGAAGTTTAACTCCAAATTTCAAATTTAATTTTTGAAAATGAATTATCATCACTAACACGTCAAAAATTTAAATTAAATAATCAAGTTATCATTTACTCTGTACTTATGTAGTCATCTAATGTATCATACATTGTAAAACCTAGGGGTAGAGGTCTCACTCGTGGGAGTTTTATGCTAGATATTTTACGATTTTTCACACGTAAATTAAAAAAAAAAAAAAACCCATAATTCATTTGATGAAATGTCTCTACAAAGAGGACCGGTTGAGATACCCTTGCTCCTTTAAAAGGTGGCTACGCTATTTCTCTTAAACTTAAGTTAGGCTCGCAAGATTTCCCAAACAAAATTTTTAAACAAGAATTTTTATTAAATGAACCGTATACCCTATATGATTAGATGTATTGAATAATTAATTATATGGATATAAAGTATTTAAAGTCTTACTATCAATTAATTATTCAAATTGTATAATTTTAATTTTTTAAATTTCAAGTAGAATAGTCTCACTATTTTATTTTAATTATGATCTTATGCAAACGTACAACCAGAAATGCTAAACTACCATTAGTTATGTTACTTCAATTAAGTAACAAAAAAAATAAATATATATATATATATATATATATATATATATATATATATATATATATATATATATATATATATATATATATATATATATATATATATTTTGAGATATTAAATGGGTCAAGTTTAAAACTAAAAGATTGAGTCCACATGTGTAACTCAATTGGTAATCTTCCGTTTCAAGAAGTCGAAGGTGTTAGGTTCGAATTCCTATAGCCTTACTTGGTATATTTTAAAGACAATGAAGATACACTCTTGAAGGTTTTAAATTAGGTTTGTAGTAATTTTTTACACGTAAATTAAAAAAATAAATTGAGTGATTGATTATCGTTCTTAACTTCAATTTCTAATAACAACACTGTAGACTGATTCCATATTAATTATCAAAAATGTAATTTTTATTATTAAAATAAAAAACATAGAAAATTTATCAACTTAGCATTATTCCGATTTCTAATCTCTGACTGAATTGCTGAGTGCACGAGTGACTTTTTGATGAGAAGCCACGTTCTCCACTAACATAACCTTTTGACCGTTGATTATCATTTTTTGAAAATTAGAATGACGCAGCAAAGGCAAGGAAGAGAGAGAGCGCTTTCTCTTCTCTCCAGAAGACACGGTCGGTGCGTGATTCTCAAGGTGATTTCAGGCCCCACCGCACCCCCTTTCTCTCTTCCTTTTTACCTTCTCCCCCAACCAACTCGTCTCGTCTCTCATTTTATCATAGGAAAGCAAACATTCAAATAATTTACTTTTGTTTGTTAGTCAGTCCATCCTCAATTGCACTACAAATCATATATATACATGCATACTTTTGGGTAGAAATAGTCTTGTCGACTATATATACAGTAATATTAAAAAAAAAAAAAAACTTAGAAATCAAGGAAGAGAGGCAAATTATTTATAGGCTAGGGTTATATATTTTTCATATTAGAGTCAGGTGAAGTTGAAGGGAAAAAAAACTAGAGTTAAATTCGAGTTGCGTTGTGCTCGAAAATTTGAGTAGCAACTCGAATTGGTCCGATTCGATCAAATCCTACTAACTTACTCGATCAGTTTGATATGTTATATATAAAAAAGATAATTAAAACTAACTCTTAACATTCCAAAGTTGTTGCTATCTAGATGGTGAGTTTTACAATGTGTGGATGGGGTGAGAACGTAGAAATATAAAAAGAAAAAAATGTTTATATACTTTTAAGTTCATTTCGTAACTTATTTTACTATATATAATTGAAATTGATAATATAGTATTAATACAAGAGTAGACATTTAAAAACATGTTTTATTTTTTCTCGTAAAAAGTTGTTTAGTAAGATTTATAGAAAAGAGTTGTTTACCTTGTATCATCATTCCACTATTCTTATAATAATAGTCTAGAGATAGGCTAAAAGAACGAGCATTAGTTAGATAACTGTTCGAATGCATTACTATAATGTTTCACAAAATTGACTCTTTTGTTGGAATAAAATACTATCAATGTTTATTCTCCATTTCATTTTTTTTATCACAAAATTGACTCTACTTATTGAGCCCGATATAACTTGACCTGAGTTAAATCAGGACCGAGTCGGGCTCAATAAGTTTTGACATAGGTTGAGTTGGGTTTATTGAAAATCGGAGCAACTCGCTCAAGTTTCAGCCCCATTGATTTACTATATTCAAAAATAAAAAATAAATAATAAAGAATTGAGGGCTCTTGATAAAGTTATATGTACCTTTCTCTGCACAAAATAACTAACTATATGTACTATTTTAATTATAGTTATATGTAAAATATAGTATAAAAATACGCTAGGTATCCTGCAGTTTCTCACATTTAAATTCAAAATAAAGAAATACAAAATTATTCTCCAAAATCTTCAAATAGAATGTAGCTGAGTTCAACCCACGATAGCAGATTGGATCGACAATGCATTTCAAATCAATAATATACCTAATGATTAAACTAAGTGACACGAATGATGGGGCCATTTCTAATCTAGTAATCTCTAATCTGTATCTATGGTGGAGTCATGGGCCAATTTTATTTTATTCTTTCAGAACTCGTTGGGTCATTTTGAGCCAGCTTCCTTCAGTTCATGGATGGGGCCATCTCTGTACGCAGCTGCAACCCTGCTACTTCCTTTTCCATGTAATGTCATACCACCCTTTCTTGTTTTCTGTACTTGTATTCAGTGTTATGTAACTCGCAGAATTCTTTTTCCCTTTTCCTTCCCTGCACTAATAAAATTGGATTTTCTTTTCTTACACACTTGATTTTAAAATTTTGAATAAAATTACCTTTTTAACCTTCCACTAAAAGTAACGAAAAATCCAATTTTTTTTTGAGATAGATATATCGAATGACTTACACAGAGAGAAAAAAATCGGTCAAAGGGTCCCACCGTTGACCGAAATCCAAGGTCTTCCTTAGACGTAGATAGGTGGGCCAGGGGCGACCATGGTAGTGTCGATCCCAGGAGCAGAAGTGCAGGATCCACTTGGATCTAAGAAAAAAACCCACAAAACTGGATTTTGATTGCTCCAAGTAGCAGTGGCAGAAATTAGCCAGATGAGGGATCCCACGCGAATCAGATAAGAGATCTGATGGTACAGATGGATAGACCATAAAAAAATGAAAGGGATATGGTGGGTCCCGCCAGCAGAAACTTTCCCAATCAACTGATCTAAGCCGATAAGAAGGAAGCTCAATGTTGGGGTATGGGTTTAGGGTTCAGGAAAAGAAAATCTGGGTGTGTAGGGAAAGAAAATCTAGATGTCTATATGGCTTGCCTTGTTCTTTTATATTTGGTATTCTATACTCAATGTTAGGATACAAACGAGTTCCACGTTAATAGGTACAAATGAGAAAAATATAAGGAATTATATGAGATTAAATATCTCTGCCTATTAGGCTGAATTTTTGACCTGGAAGCTCGGTCTTTAATGGTATCAGAGATAGATTTTCAAGTCACAACATTCAGTACTTAATATTTATTTTTTTTTATTTTTCACCAGTTGAATAAAAAATAATGTACCATAATTTTATCAGTGCAAAAGAATATCTTGTACTTATAGTAAGTAAATGATATCCAACTCTACTGCAGCAGTACGGTTCCCGTGTGGATGATCAATCAATGTATTCACATGTAATGTTCTTATTTGCAGAGGTGGGTATGTGATTCAGTATATGGATAAAAAAACAAATTTTGATTAAAAAAGTAATACTTTTTCTTATTTAATATATAAAAAAGAAAAAGAAAGAACTCTCCTCTTTCACTCTCGTCTAAACAAATACAGAGTAACATTACTAATTCCAGCCCAAAACCCCCATTCGTCCAGACTCGAAGACAGTATTCTACTTGGGACATTTGGGTGGTGAGAATTATTGGATTCCTCACAGATAGAGAAAGGATGTGCAGATGTTTAAGATAGAAAACTTTCTGGCGAACTTTCTATCTAATGGCCAACACCAACCTAATAAACAACATCACATAGGTCCCCTCCTGCACCCAAAAGCAGCAAAACCATATTCTCATCTCAACTAATCCAGGGACCTCATTCGCCTTTTGGCAGTTCCAATGCATGTAAGATCACTGTCGTTTCCTTCCCCTTTCCCCTTGATTGATTGGCATTACATTACAGGAAATTAGATAATGTTCCTCTTGCAAGAATTAACCCATTTCAATTTCCAGATGCCACCCTCTTCTGTACACTACCTTTGCTGCTAGAATTTTCAAGTCCCAATGGAGATACTATGGAGGTTTGCTCCTTGTCTTGCTGCGCTTGCAATGGTCTTAATCCTAAGGATGGATTTGGTTTTGGCCATGGATCCTTTCTCAGAAGCATTGCTTGGGCTAAAGTCTGAGCTCGTCGACGCTTCGAATGATTTGGATGATTGGGGAGTTGCTTCCAGTTCCAAACAAAACCTGTCAGCTGTAATCTCTGCTTGCACTTGGTCTGGAATTACCTGCACCAAGAATTCCAGCATGATAGTTGGTTTGGACATTTCCCAGAAAAATCTATCTGGGTCATTATCTGGCAAGCACATCAAGGTCTTGGTTCATCTCATGGACCTCAACATCAGCCAAAACTCCTTCTCTGGGCAGCTTTCAGCAGACATAATGGCTCTCACCAGTCTAAGAAGCCTGGACATAAGCAGGAACAATTTCAGAGGTCTCTTCCCTGCCGGCATCTCTGCTATCCAACATCTAGTTGTGCTAGACGCCTTCAGCAACAGCTTCTCTGGCTCGCTGCCTGCAGAAATCGCACGTCTGGAGTTCCTCAAGGTACTGAATTTGGCTGGCAGTTATTTCGAAGGCCCTATACCCCAGGAATATGGTTCTTTTCAGAGTCTTGAATTTCTCCATCTGGCGGGAAATTTACTCAGTGGTGAAATCCCTCCCCAACTGGGTAATCTCAAAACAGTGACCCATATGGAAATTGGCTATAATTTTTACCATGGTAGCATACCCCGGCAGCTGGGGAATATGAGCAAGCTTCAGTATCTCGATATTGCCCAGGCCAATCTCTCTGGTCCAATCCCCAACCAACTCAGCAATCTCAGCAGCCTCCAATCTCTATTTCTCTTCAGAAACCAACTCACAGGTCCACTCCCATTGAGCTTGGGCAATATCACTTCGTTTGTGAACATCGATCTGTCTGATAACCATCTCTCTGGGTCGATACCTGAGAGCTTTGCGGGGTTGAAGAACCTCCGCCTACTCAGCCTCATGTACAATGATATGAGTGGTTCCCTTCCACAAGGAATAGCAGACCTCCCTGCCCTTGATGCTCTCCTCATATGGAACAATCGCTTCTCTGGGCCACTGCCTCAGAGCTTGGGGAGGAACTCTCAGTTGAAATGGGTGGACGTTTCTACAAACAGCTTCACAGGGAGTGTTCCGGCAGACCTTTGTGCAGGAGGTAAGCTAATCAAGCTCATGCTCTTCACCAACGATTTTACAGGTGAGCTATCACCTGTTCTGTCCAACTGCTCTTCTCTCATCCGTCTCCGTGTTGAAGACAACTACTTTTCCGGTAAGGTCCCCTTGAAATTTGGCCTTCTTTCAAATATAACCTACGTGGATCTATCAAGGAACCAGTTCACAGGGGGAATTCCTGCTGAGATATACAAAGCTAAGAACCTTCAGTACTTCAACATCTCCAATAATCCAGGCCTTGGAGGCACAGTCCCTGAAAAGATATTGTTTCTACCACTTCTACAGAACTTCTCAGCATCTTCCTGCAACATTACGGGCAATCTACCTTCATTTGAATCCTGCAACTCAGTTTCTGAGATAGAACTGAATGGTAATAATCTGTCAGGAGCAATCCCACAAGGGACAGTCAGTTGCCGTGTTCTTGAGAGATTGGACTTGGCAAACAATAGTTTGATGGGTAATATACCTCCAGAGCTGGCTAGTATTCCTACTTTAAGTGTTGTAGACCTATCACATAATGAACTTGGAGGTTCCATACCAGCAAAATTCACAAATTCTTCGACCTTAATTCTCTTCAACGTGTCTTTCAACAATCTCTCAGGTTCTATCCCTTCAACTGATCATTTCATAGCAATGGGTGCACACGCTTTTGTTGGAAACCCAGGGTTGTGTGGAGCACCTCTGCAAGCATGTCCTGAATCAAAGGAGATTCCCCATATAGCAGGTTTGAGGTTTGGGAGCAAGGGAACAGAGAAACTTACATGGGTCCTGTTACTGTGCTCAGGGGCAGTTTTGCTCATCATAATTTCAGTTTCTGTGATTTTGTTTATTCGCAGACGGAATGAAGGGGAATGGAGAATGGTGCCATTTACCGGGCTTCCTCAATTCACAGTGAATGATGTTCTGAGGAGCTTGAGCTGCAGTAATTCCATGGAAATGGTACCACCATCATCAGCGTCATTCTGCAAAGCAGTTCTCCCCACAGGGATAACAGTCGCAGTAAAGACAATTGCATGGGAGGCCAAGAAACAGGGGCCGATGTTGGAATTCATCACACAAATTGGCAATGTCAGACACAGGAACCTTGTAAGATTGCTCGGATACTGCAGCAACAAACAAGTTGTCTATCTTCTGTATGATTACTTACCCAACGGGAACCTAGCAGAGAAAATGGGTATGAAGACCGATCCAGTAATCAGTACATGGGCAGATAAGTACAAACTCATAGTTGGGATTGCAAGGGGGCTCTGCTACCTTCACCACGACTGTCATCCTGCCATTCCCCATGGGGCTATTAGATCAGGCAACATCATGTTTGATGAAAACATGGAGCCCCATTTGGCAGAATTCGGGCTAAAATGGCTGGCACAGATGAATGGAGGCTCACTTCCAGTAAGGAACTCGAAGATAGAGTCTGTCTTAGGCACAGGTATGCTTGGCTTGTCTGGTACTCATTTTACTGAAATTTATCATGTAAGGTTTTCAGATTTAAATGAAATTCAGAATGTTAAAATAAATCACCAAGTTAGGAAATATCACTTTCTTGGGTATTTTGCTGTGTGGGTACATATGGACACACATCTGTAGACTAGTGGCCCCAATTCGAGATATTGTATTATATATATAAATTTTTTTGTTAGGTCTGACAGTAAAATCTACAACTGCTACTATTTTCAGGTTTTAAGGGGATATTGAGGTGCGGGTGTGTGTTTGGCTGTGTTCAATTTTTGACACTACTGCCTGTATCCAAATTATACAGTAACAGGGATATCTTCAACAAGAAGGCATCATAATAATATTAGCATCAGCAAATAGTAACATTAGCAACAACATTTTTTATATATACTGAACATCAGCAACGACCGTTGTGTTTATTATCAAATGTTTCAACAGATTCTACACAATCTATCATGATTTACTCCTCTCTCTCTCTCTCTCTCTCTCCACATGGTTGCTACATTATGAATCTTTGCTTGGCTCCCCCTTCTCCTATTTACTTGCACCTGCAACACTTGAATTCATCATCATGCACACTATTTCAAAAAATAAAATAAAATAAATTGATCTTGCGCAATTAAGTAGTTTATGTTATAATATATCCTTAATGCATCTCATTCAACAGGAGAACCAGAAACAGATATAGAAGAGATCTATAGAGACATCTTCAGTTTTGGGGAAATACTGTTGGAGATTTTAACCAATGGAAGACTGCTACATTTGGGAGGAAGTATTGATAGCAAACCAAAAGAGAACATTTTAAGAGAGATTTATGATGAGAATGAAGGTGATGTCACTGAAGAACTAAGAGAGGAGATAAAACTGGTCGTCGAAGTAGCTATGCTTTGCACAAGGAGCATGCCATCTGATAGGCCATCCATGGAAGATGTAATGAGACTTTTGTCAGGGTCGGCACAGCACAGAAAACAATGATGGTTTCACTTCATATACAATCATATTCAATACTTCTCACATAAGAAGGTAATAAACTAATAAGTGATAGTCTGTGTTTGTATGGATCTGTAGCTTATTTGTAGAATTAATACTGCAATGACAGAACATAATAATTACTAGTTTGTTATTTAAAGAATGTCCGATAGGAGGACAAGTTTGGATGTATCCATTTGTATATTTTCTATTTGAAAGGACATTTTGGGCCTAATGTATTATACAATTTGTGTTTCAGAGAAGAGTGTCATACCATTTTGCAACTAGTTTAAAGAATCCAACAGGCATATTCCCACTTCACTGAATTGTGAATCTGCACTTGATTTTCTATGGTTGACATTGTAAATTCTGAACATGAAGACATTGCTTTTTCAATATTTTCTGCTGATCTCAGAATCATCTGAACTGCCCGGAAAATAAAAATAGGTAGTAAGATGGAAATTGGCCTCTACTTTCATAAAGACACATTTCCTTAGTTCTTTAAATAGGGCTGTAATTCTAAGGTACATCTTTTTGGGGGGTTTGAGACATTCGTATTAGATTTTGTTATAAAGGAAAGTGTAATTTACAGAGAAATACCCACTTAGAAAGTGAACATCAAAAGAAAAGACTGATTACATGGATCAACACATATATACCACAATAACAAAACACTCCCTTTTTAGGATAAGCTTCCTGAAAATCCTTCTGCTAGAGATCAGATTCCAAATAATCCACTTAATTCCTTCCTCAAGGCTCCAATTAATCTGGACAGACATGATTGTTGCCGGTAGAGAAGAACTTGCCACCACTTTGTGTTGGAAAATTCTATCATCTTTTTATTTCCAGAAATTCCATGCGATGGTGAAAGGAATCATTTTCTATAATAGCTGGCCTCTTCTTATTGACCCTAACCATCCAAAACCTAGAGTCAATTAGAATCCATCCTTTCAGTGAAAAGTTCTGCTAAAGTTGAGCTTGAACTTGCAAACAGAATCATTCATTACTACCATCATTTTGTTAATACTCTCAAATATAATACTCTCCACTCTACAATCAATCATGTTCCTTCTTACCCCACCAATCCAACTCTTTACAGGGCCGTTGTGAGCTTTCAATTTTTGTACTGTAGTTTATAGTCATCTATGTACATCTCCAAACCATGTTAAATGACATTTTCACATCTTCTCATTCATCAGGCTACTTTGCGAGTTCCTTTAGTATAATTATTTGTAGTTCTATAATGTTACTCCAAACATCCCGTTTCAGCATATACATCTCTGTTGCCATTATCTTCTTTTCTTCATACCCAACATTCAACTCTATACAACATAGCAGGTCGCGCTTTCTCACACATAAATTCAAAAAAAAAATATTGCTACTTCACTATTGACGGGCATTTCATTATGCATTCCTTTTTAAACCAATATTTTGTCCAAAAGCCAGTTAGCCAATGTAACCAAGCTTTGAGGTGTCAGAGGGGAGTCCTCGGAGCTCAAAAAAGGAAGTGAAAAGAACCTTGTAGTGATAAAAGAGACAAAAGAGAATAGTGAAGAAACAAATAAGTACAAAGAAGATAGGAGGGAGGGGAAGTCAAGGTTCCAAAAGCTTAGTTATTGGACCAGTGTGTTCTTACTGTAAACCTTAAGAGGCTTCCCTTTGGTGAAGGAAAGGCCAAGTCCTAAGTATGTTAATGCATGGGCCAAAATAGGTTGTGGCATCAAGTGGAGAATGTGGATGAAAGCCTATGTGGAAAGTACCTCGTGTCATTCTAGTGAATGGTTTAAGAGGACTTTGGCAAGGTGATCCTTTATAACTCTTCATCTTTACCGTGGTTGGAGAACGTTTGAATAGGTTGGTGGAAAATGTCAAAGAGTTGGTTTTATTAGAAGGAATCTGTAAGAGGGAAATGCAACATTTATTATTCCCTCCGTTCCATTTTAGTTGTATCATTTGAAATATTTGTATTTTTTAAGAAACTCTCTATATAAGGCTAGCACTTTATGTGATCTCGTTCATTTTAAACAAACTTTATGCTACTCTAATATAAATGAGACAACTATTTTAAAGCAATTCCAAAATTTATATAAGACAAGCTAAATTGAGACAGAGGGAGTATGTTGTTATATTCGCTCATATGAGCAGCATTCTTTGGATGAACTTATTTAAATCAAGTATAAAACTAAAAGAAATAAATGATTATTTTTAATAAATTAAGAAAAAAATTAAATTAAGAACAACAAAAATTGTAGCCCCAAAACGGTATACATTTTGGTTATTTTTTATTGGATAAGAATGAGCAGGGAATGTCATTTCTTTTTTATATTCATACCTTCTTCAATCGGGTGAGAATTAGGTTTTTAAACTTTGGTGCGCTCGATACAGGTTTGTTACGCCCGGCTCACCCATACATTTGAAAAAATTAAAGCAAATATAGAAAAATTTAGGCTTCATTTCTAATGTAATTGTATAATTATTTAGTGGTCATTTAGACAAAAATGGGATGTACAAGTTACAAAATCGAGACATCTATAATTTTACAATAATAGCCAAAAAAATAGAAAAATGAAAATGAATATCTAATAATTTTCAGACAATTTTAATATAGTTAATTAGTACATGATGGGCATCTATAGGTTTTTAAGTAAAATCTCGAGCTTGGCCCCGACCTATATAAACGAGTTTTGACAAAGATTTTTTATTCAACGGTCTGGACTCGAGCTTTTAAGCTCATTTATTTTTTAAGCCTAAGTACAATTAATTATGAATCCGACGGGCATTAGCGGGCTTTAAGTTAAAATTTGAGTCCAACCTCAATTTAAATAAACGTACTTAGACAAATATTTTTGTCTAATGGATCAAGTTCAGGCTTTTACTTAACCCATTTATTTTTTTAAGCCTGAGCCCACTTAAGATCGATTTGGACTTTGTTTTATTTAATTGAGGCTGGGTTTGAGCATTGACTTAAAGCCCATTGAAGCCCATTGGGCTTGGACTTAAAGATCCGAACTCGTGTTGTCCAACAAAAATCCTTATTCAAATTCAAACTCAAACTCGTTTATTTAAGTTGAGCTCGGGATTTTAAAAAAGTAAATCTAAAATTAATTATTTATTTAAAAAGAGAATTGATTGGTGTACAATATTTTAATCCTTGGTGCACTAAAATTAGATGAAATACCTATCTTATCCAAACAAATGAGAAGGAGAAGAAGGGGATTAAAAAAATTTAGACAAAATAAATATTTTACATATTTTTAATTCACCTAAAATAAAAGTGTTGTTTCACAAATCACTTCCCATTTAAAAATCTATCATTATTATTTTTTATCAGAACCATTTTTACTGAAAATCTTCTTTCCAGTGACACACGAATAGACTGATTTTTTTTAACCCCCGCATTTCGCATGTTTTGGAGCAAGACGCTTGAGAGAGAGTGAGATGCAGCAGCAGGGAATGAGAGTGCTGCAGATTCAATTTCAAAACCCCCCAGCTCGATGGAAGGCACACTTACTCTCCTCAATTCGCTCTCAATCTTCTTCTTCGTCTTCACAGCCTCCTCTCAGGTCTTGTTATTCTACCACTTCTCGCTTTCATCTTTGCTTCTGTCTCTATGTTATTATTATTATTATTATATATATCTTTCAAGGAATTCGAATCATATGATTACCTGTCCAGATATGCTGTACTTGGGGCTGGTTTTGCTGGACTCTCTGTCGCTTGGCATCTCTTGAAGGTCTGTCTCTCTCTCTCTCGTTCTCTCTCTGTGTGTGGCCGGAACTCAGGAGGCTGGCCGGGTTTTGGGCTGCCTGAGCTTGCCCAGGTTAATCCGAATTTGTTAAACCGGAGTCCTTGTATTTGTAGGACCTGAGCCTAATTTTAAGCCCAAGATGTATATGCGGGTTTATTCGGGCTCAGACTTATTTGAGCGAAAAATGGATTTTTTTTTTTTTGTATTATTTTATTAAAATATCGATTATATTACATAAATATTATATTTATATAAAATATTAATTAAAGAAACTTAAATTTTATAAATTATTGCTGCAATTTTGACTTCTGGACCAGTCTCGAGCTTTCATGTAGTAGGCTCGGCCAAACCCGAATTCTAATTTGGGATTGATATTTTAGGTCTGAAAATAGGCCTAACCGTACTAAAAAAATTTGGGTTTTTATGCAGGCTTGTGTTAGACATGGCCCAAGTTGCACCCCCTAACTTTTCTCTCTCCAACAAAGAAGAGAAAAGCCTGCCCGTTGACTTTGACTAAACCTTTCCTTCCTAAGAGCACTACAAGGACTGCTATGTTGGGACTCACTAAGGCCCGAAATCACACTCTCCTTATACCCATCTATCTCGGTAAATTTTATCCATACCAATTTGAACCCATTTAGAGTTGATCTAACCTTTGTAGAAAAAATCCATCCAAATCTGACCCTATTTTGGTTGTTGATCTTTGAATATTGAAAAATCTAATGGATGTGATCTTTGAATAAGAGCACTATATTATAGAGGTTATTAAATTAGAGGAGTCTAGCAGTATTCCTTTCTAAAAATTTCCTTAAAACTCTCACCTATCATTAAAATGCCTTTTCGGCTTCTCTTCGTGGAAACAAATCCTTCATTGAGAACAAAAAGCTTGGACCGTCCCAAAGAATGAGGAAGTTTATCTCATATTACTTTTCTGGAGTTTAGATGATGTAGTTTGTAAGGGCCTTATTCACTTTTTGTAGTAATTTTGTATTCTGAATATATGGAATATTACTTTACAAAATGGTTGGGGCAGTACATTTTTATTTGAATGTATTGAGTACTGAGTTAGAGATATTTATTACATTTGTATGGGCCCGAGGTCGGGATCAGCTGTCGATATTATTTTAGACAGATTATAACTTTATAGAGTATTACATTATAGAAAGTTTACTGTATATCCTTCTATTAGAAAGGTACAGAAGTATGGAAATTATAGACAAGGATTACAACCAAAAACGGAAAGCGAACCTTACATTTTTTGTGATTTGTAAAACCATATGATTTTATATACACATTTTCTTATTATACAAAAAATTGCGTAAATAGGTACAAGATACTACAACACTCTCACTCAAGTTGGTACATAGATCGAGTGATCAAGTTGTAAATGAGAGGTAGCTTTAATGAGCATATTTGCCTATTGATCTTGGTCTATAAATAAGGAGTAACGATGTTGCTAGTAGAAACATGTTGTCGAAGAAAGTGACACTTAATTTTCAATGTACTTGCTACGCTCATGAAAAACCGAATTAGAAGTAATATTGATGACAACTTAATTCTCACAAAACATTATGAGCATTTGAAAAGGGGAGAAACCCCAATACAGTAAGAAACAGTTTGAACCATAGAAGTTCATAAGCAGTGTTCGCTATGGCTTTGTATTCTACCTGAACACTGGAGTAGGCAATGACATTTTGCTTCTTGCTTCGTCAAAAACCAAGTGAGATCCCAAAAATATATAGTAGTACTTTTCAAATATATATATATTAGTTGGGTGTCTATCATTAGTAGATCTGGCCTAGTTTGCATCAGAATAACCTTTGACTTTGAGATTTAATTGAGCCATGTAGAGAAGTTCTTGGCCAGGATGAGCTTTAATATAGTGTAGAAAACATTGCTTGGAGATATACATCCTAAGGAGCATGCATAAATTGGCTAATCATAGTCTATCATTGTTGATTCCTTTTCTCCCATATTTCTTTTTCTATTTTTATCCTCAAATTTTCTATTGTTTTCTTAATTTTCTCTTTTTTGCTATTTCTTAACTATTTTTTGACTTTTTTTTTTCTTTTCTAGTGTCTTCACATTTTTCTCATTTTTAAAATTTTAATTACTATTTTAATATATTTGACTTTTTTGTCAAAACTCACCAAAATCTTTGAGTTAACTCAACTCATTGAAAAATCTAGTCGATTTTTTATAGTTTCCAAACTTGGGTAGAGCCCATCATGAAATTTTCCACTTATACGATGTTTCCAGCTCTTGGTAAAGTGTGCTATGGCATACTTGTCAGCCCCATTATAGGACCTTTTGTCAATGAAATACCCCACCTACAAGTTCACCATTTCCTTTTAATAGTAAGGCCTCCCAGTGAATTCTATTATTCCCTTTGCACATCCATGGCAGGAGAGATGATACTTTAACAACTGCTTTCACCCTATTTTTATTGTTTCTTCTGAAACATTGATAAGTATTGCCAGCAACTTAAGCTATATATGTGCCATGGTAACATGTGCAGCAAAGTCCAAGAGATATGCGGTTACATATTGACATCTATGATGAAGTTGGCATAGGGGGCGGTGCATCTGGAGTTGCTGGTGGACTTCTCCACCCTTACTCACCTAAAGGTTCTCATTTCTCTAGTTTTTGATTTGGGACGTGATTGGATGAAAGCATGCCCAATTTGTGTTTTTTGTTGCCTTCTTCCATGGAGACCTCTCTGTTTTTTTTTTATTCTTCGGGTGGAACTGTTTTTTGGACAGATCTTTTCAATGTTGATTGGCAAATTCAGGGTAATGAAAAATGATCTTCATTTTGTGCTGTGTTACTTTCTCACCAATCAAACTGGCAGCAAAACTTTTATGGATGGGAGCTGAGTGCTGGAAAGAGTGTCTAAACATGTTAAGCATTGCTGAAGCAGCTGAAAATGCTAGAGCTTTAGATCTGGGAGCTCAAGATTCAGCACACAATTCTGATGGACCACTAGTTCAGAGAAGGTGCGCTTTCATTTTTCTTTTGTGATGGTGATTAATTTTTATACATTTTCATGGTTATTTGTTGGTTGCTCCATTCCAGAGGCATGAAAGATTTACCTACTTCAGGCTGAAATTGATTTTAAGTACCTTCAATGGGGATGGTAATAATTTTTTTTTTTTTTGAAATGGAATGATATGTAATCATCTTAAATAGCAAGATCAAATCAATAGCGATGTGGTGCCACTAGAACTAAGAAACATATAACTAAAGCATTATTTGAGTGGTCTGTTTCAAATGAAAAATTGGCAACTAGAAGAAACCCTGTTTATCTTTTGGTAGGCAGGTTACACTCAAGAAACCAACTTTAGCTAAGCTGCTACCTATTCTTAAATCCCAGTTACAGCGGCATATGTGCTTGAAAGATCCTAAGGGATTCTTATAGGATGGAATGAGATAAATGGAACTCCACTAAACAATAGGAAGGAGGTAAATCATCAATTGAAAATAATTTTCTTGGTGTGAGTTGTATTATAAAAAAATTGGGACTTTCTTGAACAGTTATGATGGAATCTTGGTGAGGAAAGGGGAAACCTTGTCGAGCGAATTCATAAAAGCAAAACATAGAGAGGAGAATGGATGTACAGAAGCAGTGGCTGCTGATCAAAGGAGGAGACTAGACAACAAAAAGACATTATCAATTGTATGGAAGAATGGGGCTGGAGAATTGATTAAGAAAGAAAGGAGGTATTTGTCTAGAATGGGACTAAAATTAGTGTCTGGGAGAACATTTGGGTGGGGGATGAACTACTAAATTCCATTTTGAAGATTCTTTTCAATATCACTTATGTAGAAGCTTTGATAAAGGATGGTGTGGAAGAGATTGGATGGAGAGTAGTTTGGACACTCAAATTTAGAAGAAATTTCATGGATCATTAAGTAGTATACTTTTTAGGTCTACTAATGGTGTGATTCCGACGAGGAGATAGATATTCAAAAGAAAAAAAGGGGGATGGGTAGATCAGCAAGCCTAGGGAAAGGAAGACAATGGAATCTTTTCAAGCAAATTTGTCTACAACCCTTAAGGTCAAAGCCAACTCATTCATTTATCCTTTCAGCAGCCATGATAAAGGATTGTTGTGGGTGTCAGGAGGCAATAGCTATAAATTAAAACTCATGTCAAATCCAAATTGGGATATCCTAATACATGATGAGCTGGTCTCCAGAACATGTGCTTTTCCTTTCAGTTTGTGCCTTTAACTCATTGAAACCTGCATTTCTAATACCTTTGACAATATTAATCCTCCCCAGGGGCATCTTACGGCCAGCAGCAAATAAGAAAAATGCTGATATATTTAAGGAGGTATTTCCTTCATCTTTATCATAACAAATTGGGATGCCTTGTGTCAGTTCCTTTCAAATTAGCAACGATCTTAATTATCTGTAATATAATTAGAATGCTCAGAACTGCCTTGGGAGTTGCAGATTAGATTTGATAGATAAGGATGTTGCTCAGAATCTTGTCCCTAACATCTATTTGCCTTTCAACTCTGCTATTTACATGCCCCAAGCTGTGAACATCCATCCAAAGCGTTATCTTCAGGTCTGTGTATATCCCTTCTTTTATGTTCAACTGTGCTTCTCTCTTTTGATATTTCCTTCTTGTTTCCCTATGGATTTCACTGTCCATACATCAATAATTTGTTGGTTTACCACTTGCATTTAACAGGCACTCTTTTTAGCCTGCCAAAACCTAGTGAAAGATTTGTCAGCATCAGGATGTGAAGAAAAAGGAGTGTACATGCACAAGAGATCTGTTAACAGTCTCTCTGAATTAGTAGGTGATTTTCAACAACATTATGAGCATTCTGAATAATAGTAATAACATAAGCAAGGTTATGGTGCCCATTCACCATTTTCCCCTTCAATTTACTTTTAACACATGTGGCACATTTATGAGAATCCAATTATGTCTCAAGTGCTTTTCTGGATGGACCATAGCGTAGATATACACCTGCTGGACGTTTCTTATCAATTTTTTTAAAAAAAATTTGTTTCAATTGGAGGGAATTTCAGGAATTTTTTGATAGAGAGAGAAAGAATGGGAGTTCTTTCTCTTCCATGTGACCAGGTTTACATGAGCGTGTTTGTCATTGACAATCTTGGTTTATGAATCATGCATTTGAATCGATGACTCATATTTGAGATACAACTTTCAACTGAAATATGCAGGGAAACACAATGCAGTTGTAATCTGTCTGGGTGCCAAAGCAGTCATGCTCCCTTTGAGAATGTGTAGAGGTGTTGTCACTCACCTGCATTTGCCAAATGGTGTTGGGTAAGATGGTCAATTTCTTCGGATGTGCAGTATGAAATTTGTTTTCAAATGTCTCATTTCCTAGTTTTACTTGTTACAGAGGAGAGTATGGAGATCACAGCCCCTCAATCCTATCTGATGCATGGCTTGCAGTCCAAGGGCCACGTAATATGGCTATGGGCTCAACATGGGATTGGGGATCGAAGAATTACTCTTCAAGCGTGTCGAAAGATGAAGGTTCTGCTGCTCTCGAAGATGTTATTCGGAAAGCATATTCTGTGTATCCAGGTATAAGGAAATGGGTTGTCACTGGAGCCAGGGCAGGTGTGAGGGCTATGCCACCATTAACTCCTCTTGGATCTTTGCCACTTTTGGGATGCTTGGATGATGCACTTAGCAGTCAGAATACTGGTTGTAGTTACTGGTTCATTGGAGGACTTGGTTCGAGGGGTTTGCTTTACCATGGTTGGTTGGGAAAGTTGACGGCTGAAGCCGTGATTTCTTGTAATGAAGATTTACTTCCTACCGAACTGACTTCATGGAAGAAGTTTATACCATTTAAGGAAATCAAATGAGGATATTCAGTATTCTTTTCAGTGGATGACCCCTGATTGAATCCACTTCTGACAGACCTAGCAACAATATTTTATGCATCAAAGTCAAGAGTCTCTATAGTGTGGTAATCTGGCTTAATTTGACTATTCCGCTGGTAACATTCCGCCTCAGAATGAGTTTGAATCCCTGTAACGTAATCCGGTAGATATCCTGTAGGGGTGTGGGACGTCACCTTAAGGAGGGTTTAGTAGGGCTTCTTCTCGAGGTTCACCCCGTCATAAAAAAGAAAAAGAAAAAAAGACATGAAATAGGATCTGGAAATCCCTCTAAATTCTACAGAAAAGATCATTTACTTTTAAAAGGCATGAATGTTAAAAATTATTTTTAGTATTACCAAAACGACTTTTCTAACCAAGGTACTTAAAAAATACACTGTCGACAACTCATTTTCATTAATCCATTAACGGATAATGCTAAGTTAGCTTGCAATTTCTAGTCTATTACAATTCATGACTTTCCAAAATGCTGAAAAATGTAATTTCTAGTGTCTCATAAAAGAAAATTTAAAAAAATCATACAAACGTCCTACAAACTATAACAATATTATCATTTAGTTGATTTTTAAAAAAACCTCTAAAATAGATATTTAGAGCAAATCCTATAAAAAAATTAATTTAATGAACTCCATTCCATAAACACTTATCATGATTTCACTAAATTACTTATAAAAATTCAAAAACAATATTATCTTTTTAAAAAAAATGATAAAAAAATTCAAAAAGACAAATACCTAGCGAACATTTAACTGGTTTTTAAACCTTTCTAAAAAACAAACCCAAAACAAGATTCAAAATGAAAAACTCGCAATGGAGATTTATCTTTTTGATAAAAAAAAGTTGGATGTGCCCGATACGGTTGGTATATCACCCGTTTTTCAACTAATATGTATCAACCCTACATTTGATGATCCTGTTGGTTGTCGATACATTCTATGTAGGAACGATAAAGTACGTTAGTCTGAATTTTCACTTTTATGACCGTCACCAAACTAAAGGCATTGATAATCATAGAAAACAAAACCTTTGAATTTCATTTTCTATGGAAACAAAAATCATCTAGAAAATCATTTTCCATGAAAAATAGTGGCTACAACATATCATAAGAGGCTGATTGTCAATTTTTTTTTCTTTATTGAAAAATGAGAGGCTCTTTCTTCTTTTATGAAATAAAGGCTCTTCGTCAAGAACACGAAAAATGAAACACTTATCTCTTGTTCCAAAGAATCCATTTCCCATAGTAGGGATAGGATATTTGAATGAAGAAAAAAGACAAGTTTTCCTTGCTCCCCAAGACAACGCCTTGTTCATTCTCAACAAAAATAAAATATTGACCAAACAACAGAAAACATCAGGTTTTCCCGCCCGACACAAGGGCAGATTTCATCACCTATTGAATGACTTGAATCAGACCCAAACACAGTTTTTTCTATCCAACAAGTCACTTTGATATGTAATTTCATCCCAATCACATTAAGAAAATGGATAGACTGCTTAAGTACTGCAAATGCCTCAGTAGATACAACTAAGTTTCTTCTACGAATACAAAATTTACATTCGAAGGAAGCCAATGTTTCTGATGTGTAGAACAGTTCTATTTTGCTGTCCAGATATATACCTGCCCCCCAGCAGTGGCACCAGCAAGAGTCCCAACCCTATATGGGTGTGCAGCAAACCGGCAGGGAATTGCAGTCATGTATGGACTTGATAGAGAAACTGTTGTTCTGTCAACTGTAGAGATGACATCTACTGCTCTTTTCATGTTGCCAATGAAGATATACTCTTCGTTCCATCCCCATATTGCTCTGTCCCACCAAAGCAAAAGAACTTTAGTTAGAACTTGTATAAAAAAACTGAAGGTTTTACTTCTAACCAGTCTAACATCTGGCCTAGAAAACAATTCATGGCCTAAAAAAAAAAAAATGTAAACAAATGGCTTCCTCACATATAAGAGGACACATTAGATGGTCATCTGTCATGATCAAGGACAAGCAGATAATTCTTTCTAGTTGAGATTCAAAGCAATGGCTATTTTTAGAGGGAAATATCTAGCAAAGATACATTTATTAGAAAGCCTGTTGGTTATTTGAGTGACTACAGTTTACAAGGGATGAATATCAAGTGTACCGATTCTTATCATCTAGTGTTGTAGCATGGTGCCACCAATGACCACTTGTTAGTGGACCTATTCAAGGGTGAAATGGTCATAATAAAAAATATTAGTAACTCCCTACCAAACTGAAATGACCAATTCACCTTTGAATTGGGTCCCATGACAAGTGGTCATTGGTGACACCATAAATTGTCTAGTGCTACAGCACTAGAGGATCCTTACTCGTTATCAAAATATTTCTCCTATTTTGATTGAGGAAATAATCTCTTAACATTGGACAGCAACTGTTATAGTATGTCCATGTGATTTCCAGAGAATGTGTTGCAGAAATTCAGCAACCTATTAAAGAAAATAACTAACATATATTAAAATTGTACAGATTCCACAATCATTTTGGTACGCAGACTGATGGTACACCTTCTATTTTGTCACTTAAAATACATATTGAGATGGTAAAACATAATTCTCAACAGCCCAGTCCTTCATAATCAGCTTGACATTGCAAATAAGAAGCAAAAATATAGTATCAGTGACATACATTTGAGCTACTACAAAAAAAAGAGTCAAGTATTTTATGTTTAGGAATTACTGGGTCTTCAAATACACAGTTTCCTGTTCCCTGGTTTCTTTACATATAGGGCCCGTCATTCAATGCACCATATAGTCTATATTAGTCTTTAATGTACGCACTCTATTATGGGAGATCTCTTAAATATCTACCAGATTCAATGATTCATAATCATTGATAAGTGGCATAGGGACCTAAACATGAAGTAATTCAGGGCACATCAATACACAGACCCACATTAGTGATCCTCAATATCAATGGTACAATGCACATCTTGAGGTTCAAGTTACCGATCCTCAAAATTAATTGTACATCCGTGTATCTTGAGGTACAAGACCTTATGTTTCCTGTCATATCTTTAGCAGTAGTTATATCACAAGCTCCAGTATCCAGCGATCAACATTTTGGCTGGAGGTGAAAATCCATCAACTCAACTCAGAAAATAGTTTCAAGCCGATTGGGAAGAGTTGGCTCGAACAAAATTTCTGAGTGGACTGCCAAAATTTTGATTTGGGTCATAGCGCAGCTATTTAGTCAATACTTGGCAAGACTCTCAAGCCAGTCATTTCAACTTGATCAGACTTTCTTTTGACCAAAAGTTCAATTTAATCATGGCTCAACAAAGGCTTGTTCAAGACTCAAATTTTTTTTTTTTAAAGACCAAGGTGTCCACGCCTCTTAGAGCACCTGACTGAGAAGTTCATTGAATAACCTTAGTTGATTTCTCTTATATTTGATTAGACTAGTTAAGACTCAACTTATCAACACTAGACTGGGCCTTCTATTTTCCTATATTTTCAAAAACCATATTGCAATGTGCTTTTAGAGTTCTCAAACCATGATCACAAGTGTGCAACTGCCACAAAGCAGTAAAAGATACATGAATTTGGAAAAATTGGAGCAAACCTGAATGTAGAAATCCATCTGTTAGTTTGGTTGAAATGGCTAATCATGGCTATATCTTCAAAGTCAGCACCACTCAGCACTCGAACTTTGTTATCATAACTACATCAGACAATTACAAAGAAGAATTTAGTTATATATCCAACATGGGTATCATAGTTCACTAGATAAACAAATTTGTAGCATTAAACAATTCATCAAGATAAAAAAAAAAAAAGCAGCCGAGTCCAAGTTTTGAGTTGGTACCCCCACTACATGTTAGGAGCAGGACTCTTTCAAATTTTGTTTGACTGAGGTAAACTTAGCTAATACATATGAAAGTTAGCTGAGTGTGACTCATGCAACTTAGCCAATAAATGTGGACTTTCAAAAACCCATTGCTAAATAAAGGTGGTATATGTTAAATTTCATTTTCATTTCTTTTTGGATAATTTTACATAATTTGACCCCCATTCTCTATTCATCGTCTTCCCATCAAGCTCATTCATTAGTTTTTTTCTCCAAAGTTCTAATTTTAATGCTTGGAGCAGGCATGGTGCTGAGAAAGATGCCATCTTAGTTTATATTTGTTGATAGAAACAAAATTAGATGGTGTAAAGACCAAATCAAAGAGCAATAAGAAATCCAATATTCATTTTGGGGGTTTTCACTTAAAAAAGTACAATTTTTTTATCAATTCCAATAATGATGTTGACTGCCATATTCATTGAATTTAGTTTCATCTTATGGAATAGGTAATATGTTTGATTCTAAGAGCAACCTTGTTATAAAGCTGCAGGTATAGGAGATATGATCATGTGAGAGAAAGAGAACAATTTTAAGGAATGGTTTGCTCAATCTTTTTTTTTTGTAACATGGGTATCTCCACTCCACATTGGAGGTCAGACTAATCCCACGAGCATGTTTAAACCTCCCAATCCACACTAATCCCCATCTTGAAGACATTTCTTGAACATTTTGGATTCTTACGTGTTTCTCATGACTCTTTTAGAGTGTTCCAACTTCCAAGATCATCTTTAAGCTTCCAAAACTATCTACACCACAATAACATCTATTTTTTGTGTTGAACTTCACTTTGATCTCCTGCTTGCACATTCGCACGTCATGATGTCTTATCTTGTGACACACAACTTCCTATCTTCCTAGCAACTATAATTGTTATTCACACATTTGTTCTTTCCCTTTACATGAGAACTAAAAAGTTCAAAAGTTTTGACTTAAAAACTTGATTTCAAGCCTAATTGGATTAACCTAAGGAAGTAAATTACATAAAATGTGCAACATGTTAACACTAGAATCTCAATATTTATGATGTCACACTATGGTGATGAAACAACTATATGGACAACATTTTGGTGCTATTTCACACTATATGAAAAATCTCGAAGGTAGGGAATAAGAAGCTTGTGTAACCTCATCAAGTAATCTAGTTTGGTGCAAATTACGTATCTTTATATGCTTTTAGTTGTTTTCTCTTCCTATTCTCATATATTCCAGTGTTTATGGATTTGGAGAGAAGAAACCCTATGTCTCTATTTGTTTTGAATCCACCAAGCAATTTTGAATTGCAATTATAAGCAATAATAAATAAAACAACTTCTATGCATTCAAAAGGCAACATCAATATTGAAAACCACATAGATTGGACACTGTTGCTATGCCTTTTCAGCTCCAAATCATAATTGATGCTGAGCATCAAGGTCAATATGGTTAGAAGAGAGCTGCAACCCTGGTGCTCCTATAGCTATTAATATATGAACCATTTGAAAAAAAATATGGTTAGGAAAGAGAGAACATCCCACCTGATGCGTTTATCAATATTCATGCCACCGCAAAAAATACAGTGAAACACACAAGGCTGACATTTCTAATCCAAATATTCAACTGACTGCATTTTGGGACATCATGGAAATACTCCACAACCACAAAAGCAATTGATCATTTTATTGCTTGAGAATAATAAAAAAGACAGAAGATATTCTTCAGAAAACATTTGGATAGGGAAATGTAAGAACCAAAAGGTTTATACAAAGTTACAAACCTTGTCGTTGCAAGACAACGTCCAGTAGGTGAGAAATAAGCAGAATGAACGGCCTTTTCATGACTAATCATTTTTAGGCTTTTCGGACGGCGAGTGCAGATATTTCTCAAATCCCATATGCAGGCTGTACCATCAGTTGAACTTGTAGCCATCAAGTTTTCATTTTCGGGATTGAAATCAATGGAGTTAATCCTTTTTTCATGCAACATATATGAGCTAGTGATGCTTCCCACCCTTTCATCCCAAATATTCAACCCACCAGCCTCCCCAAAATATAAGGACTTGACATCATTTGGCCTTTGAGAAAGAGAAAAAATTGCATCATAACTATTGTAAACCATATGAAACGTCTCCTTTTCAACATCCATCAACCTAATGAACCCATCATAGCTGCTGGTGAACATCTGCACATAGAATTGAACATGTATGTACTTGAGAATTGACAAAATAAAAGTTAATTGAATTCTCAGCAAATGATCAGGAATTTGAAATCAAAGATCAAAAGCTCACTTCGTGAAAGATCTAAGAGAATAAAAAAGCATGCAGCTTCTCTTTTATTATATAGATCATGAGACTGTCATGGAAAATTAAGCTTTTCTTAGTAAGAAATGATGCATATACATACATCCATCCATCCATACATACATACATACATACATCCATCCATTAGCTGTTCTTAGTAAGAAATGATGCACATCTATGTTTCAACTTCAATGCTGTGTGTCCAGATGTAGCACAAACTAGAAACAGTTTGAACATTGGGAAGACTAGATTACTGTCTTCTTCTAAGAGTTCCAGGTGGTGCCACAATTGTAAACCAAAATAACTTTTTAGGTTACCAGATGCAACAAGTATAGGTATTAATTTGGATTAGGTATGGTCAACCATTTTAATTGAATGGGCAAATGGGCTAGGGTAGAAACAAACCAATTGATTTTAAAGGTGTACCAGTGTATGTGTTTGGGGTTGACCATTTAATAAATAAATGAGTTGGGGGTTGGTGATAAGAACCAGGGTTAGACCACAAACCCATAATACAAAAAATAGGAACATATTTCTAATGATGAACTAAACAAGAACATAACAAATCAAAAAGAATTTGAAGCATCTGAATTGTCTACCTTCCTTAAGGAAAACGGTTGAACCGAAAACCCTGAAACAGGAGCAGAATGAGGGCTATAAAGATGAACTCCATCTCCATCCCCTTCTTTGAACTCTACATCCCAGAATCCAACATTCCCAAACTTATCACCAACGACAATCATAGTCTGATTCTCAGAAGGAAAGAAACGCACATTCAATATCCGTCCAGGCACAACCCGTGCAACATTTTCCGATCTCAAAACCATTGAATCAAAATTGAAGCAACCACCAACTGCTTTCCCCCTGTTCTTTGAGGGAGACAAGGGCACATTTTCCGACATACCCATTATTGCATCAACTAATTGCCTATTGCCGGAGCTGTCACCATCAATACACGATTCTTCAATAGTGAGCTGCTCCCGTTTTCGCACTGGGTTGTCAGGCTGAGAAAGGCTAGTGGGCTTTTGCGGGGAGGTGACGAGGTCATCATCCAGGCCCTTTGCACTAGCAGCATCAGGTGCGATTCCACGGGTCCGGAGGGAGCGGCGGATGACAATAGGGGATTGGGTCTTCGCATTTTTCTCTTGAGTGGTTTTGTAGCCTTTGATTTCAGTTCTGGAAAGAAAATAAAGAAGACCCAAATGAAGAGATTCAAGAAAAGAGGAAAAAAAATCAACATAATGCAAATACCAAGATGAAGAAGAAGAAAAGAAAAAAGAGCAAATGGAAACGGAATCTGATGAAAGAGAAATTGATGGAGAAAATGGACCTTTGGCGTTTGACGGCAGAAAGTAGATCCTGAGCTTTGTTACGAAGCTTCAAAGAAGCCATCATTTCCCCATTGCGCCTTATGTTCTCCAGTCTCCTTCTCTCGTATTCGGTGAGGGCTTGACTCGCCATGCCGACAACACACAAAGGAACGCCTGAGAGAAAAAGAGAGAAATAGGATTTGGTAATTTGAGGGCGGTTTCTGTTTATATTCAGAATATTTCCGATATAACGAAGGGCGGGAAAAAATTTCGCGGGATAGAATTTGGTGGGGCCATGTTACTCAGCTCTATTTTTCATTTTTATTTTTTATATTTCAAATATTGAAGGGTCTGCCGTTGGCCCAACATCCACCAAAGATATACCAATTACCAATGGGCTGGAAGATATATGAAAGTAGTAGTTCAATTTATCTAAATTTATAAGATTAAACTCTAGTTAAACTTCTCTCAAACATATTTGAATACATAAGGGTCGCAGGTGATTATCCGTGGGATTAATCTCACATCAAATTATTGTTAAGATATTTGGATCCATTAATTGAATAGTTGACCCAGGTTCACCTTGAGCTCATTTTTAGTGCAAAATATCAGGCCCGAATTAGAATTCAGGTCAGGCTCGGGCCTAGTAAATAAAAGTATGAATTCGACCTAAAAACCTAAATTTGAGCCACATTTACATAATGTATAATTATACATTTCGAGTTTAAAATTGAGCTCGAGCTTACATATAAAAATTCAGGCTGAGATTGGGTTTGACTAGTTCTTCTTACCCATCTGCTCATTGAGTCTAACCATGGAAGAAGCAATGAACTGAATCATAGCATTCACAAAAATGCTTTTCCTTTGACCTATTATTAATTCATGTCTATATTATTTAATTATTATAACCTTTAATTGTTGGTTCATTATAAGTCCATGTAAATCAGCACTTGGACCATCCGTTTAGCAATCTTAGCAGGCCAGTTTTAAATCGAATGAAGAGTGGTAGTAATCAAGACATAATTTAAAGTAATCAAAATTTAAACAGCTTAAAAAAATGACTTTTATGATTGAATCAAGGTGATTTTTTTTTAATCCCATGTTTAACCAGCGATTTTTGTAATGGACCCATTTATTACTCTATAAAATCTTTCATTCATTTAATAAAATATTCATTGAATGGCCATCTTGGAAAAGTTTCATCATGTAAAACTTTTCTTCTGTTCATGTAATATGTATGAAAACATGCTCTAAATAGACACTGATGAACACACATCTGCAAAGTGACAGAACAAAAGAGAAAATTTGATTTGAATTAAAGAGAAAAGAATTCAATTACTCTCTGAATAATGGAGCTTGATTATTTAACCACTAAATATGCTAGAAAGAAAGAAAAAAAAAAACAGTACAAATTCCCTTTCCTTTATCTACTTCTCAGCATCTTACTATCGATATCCAGAATCTAAATTCCTTAAACAGTGTAGTGCTGCTGGATGGTCTCGATGTCCAGTCCCTTCAGCTTTACCACCGATTCGACGTGCCCTTTCAGGGTATGAAGTTCTCTTAACCTGCAAAACATGTTGCCAACTTAAATTTGGATGCACTGGATGGCTGGTATAATGTGTTTTTTTTTTCAAAAAAATGTTTGTTTGCATATTTATCATTGTAGGAACGCACCTTGCAACCTCGGCACGTCTCTTCGCCTGCTCAGCTAGCTCAGACAATTCTCTGTAGTTGCTCTTGTCATGGAAGAGAGAAGCTGACTCAGGGGGTTGCAGGCCATGAAGAGTGCGTTGAGCTAGAGCCCACTGGGCCTCCCTCTCTCCCCTTCCATAATCTTTCTTTGTCGTGAATGCAGTCTGCAAAACAATATGACATTAGTACAAGGAGGGTTTAATAGAAGTTTAGAGTTTGATTTTGGAGTTAAATTTAATATTTGCTTTTGAGTTTGACATTATTTAATATATATGAGTCTCTAAATGATTATGCGATTAAATTTTGATAAAATCATCTCTTTTAGCAGTTGACACCCCTAGGCGATGAAGGGGAATCATAGTAATTAAGATCAAGATATGGTTTTCCACCTCTTCTACCTCAGATAGTTGTTGGGTGGAATGATAAATCTAGATTGAGTTAAGGGAAAAAAAAATTGGTTTGGGACATTCAAACAGATCCTCAAGCATTTATTTTCTTCTTGCCTGACACCAACAAATGATGGTTGAAATGTACTTGTTATCAAGTCAATTTACCTTGTTCTGCAGTAGATGATCCCAAGCTTTTCCACTCAAGGCATAACGGATCACAAATTTGAGAATGTCGAGAGGGAAGTAGAAGATAACGCTATATATCCAGATGACTCCAGCCCATCCCCATCCAATGCCATGAATCCTAGCAAAGCCCCAGTTTGCATACACAGCAATCAAAGTTGCAACCTGAACATTTGACCAAAATGAGTTCTCGCATGTTAGAATTACTATTTCTCTCATTATGATTTAAGATGTACATCTGAACAGGATATATAGATCATAGACACTTACCAGTTGAGCAGCAATGAAAGCACCGACCAACATGAATCCAGGCCGTTCAATGAATGACCAGCTTCGTGACCGAGTAACAAAGATGAGTGCTTGGCTCACAATACTCACTTGGAGGTAGAGGGCAGCTGTTAGCTCATCATTGTTGTTTCTAATAGACCGCACACCAAATTTATCCTGTAAAAGAAAAATTGAAATCATATACTGCACCTAGATACTTGTATATATTTCGGCTAAACTTGAATACAATTTTAAAGTGTGAGTTTGGGCTTCACGGCTCTCTGGGTCGCTCATTTCCAGGAATGTGCAGCCATTTCATTCTCTCCATGACCATATCCATGTATCAATCAACGTCTAGGAACATGTGATATCTGTTGGGGCTGGCTGAGAACGAGTCCCACAGTAGAAGTGTAGAGGGAGATCTAGGGATTTATAGAGGACTTGGGTCACTCCACCGTAATAGGCTAGTCTCTTGAGATGGATACCCAGGTCCTAACAATATCTTCCTTTTAATATTAAAGAGAAACAGAGTACACTTACAGAGAAGAAGTCAGAGTCACAAGTAGCCCAGAAGAAGATAACAGTCATGACGGCAAGGTAGGATCCTAGAACTACACCAGTGGCAAAGATCTCCTTAAGCTTCCACGAATCTGGCAGGGGCGAGGGTTTCACCCGGTCCTTGGAGATGGTCATGATTGTACCATCATTGAGGATGGCTATTATCAAGACCATAAATGGTGAGAAGTCAAACTTCCAGATAAGAGCAATAAGCATGAAGCCAAACACTATCCTGATCGTGATTGACACAGCATAGATTGTGTAGTTCTTCATCCTTTGGAATATAGCCCTGCTTGTCAGCACGGCACTCACAATAACACTTAAACCGGGCTCTGTTAGGACAATGTCCGATGCACTTCGAGCTGCATCTGTTGCATCATCCACTGCAATTCCAATGTCTGCCCTCTTCAGTGCTGGTGCATCATTTACACCATCTCCTGTCATGCCGCAAATGTGTTTCCTGTCTTGCAGTTTCTTTACAATCTCATACTTGTGTTCTGTATATTTTTCATCATGCAGAGTATGATGAATGGTCACAATATGGAACATTGAATAAAAGTTATGATAGCGATAGTCTAACCCTGGTTAGCAACTAGTTGTTTACCTGGAAAGACTCCTGCAAAGCCATCAGCCTTCTCAATGAGCTCGTCAACAGGAAGGGTGGCAATAGCTTCATCCTTGCTCTCACCAAGCAGGGTAGAAGATGGGTACATGTTAGTTCCCATGCCTAATCTACGCCCAGTCTCCTTGGCAATGGCAAGCTGGTCGCCAGTTATCATCTTGACATTGACACCCAAGTGGAGTGCACGTCGAATAGTTTCTGCACTATCATGCCTTGGGGGGTCGAATAGAGGCAACAAACCCACAAACTGCCATGGCCCTCCTGCACTCTCCTTGTTCGCCTCCGGCACCGTCTAATGCAATAATCAATCACACAACACAATCCAATCTATTCAATTAAGATTTTAAGATAAAAATTTAAGTCAACACATGTACCTACATCACTTCAGTTAGTATTTCTGACCTGTCTGGCTACACCAAGAGAACGAAGACCACGATCGGCAAACTTGTCGATGATAGCATGCACTCTCTTCTTCGCATCCTCCTTAATATTGCAAAGCTCAATAATCTAATTATGTTCATGTACACAAAATATAATTAGAACAAGGTACAAAATCAATACATCTCTGTCTATGAACTTGCCACTATAATACAAGAGTGTGCATATGAGAATTTCACCTGTTCAGGTGCACCTTTACTATCACGATGCCATGAGCCATCTGAATCTATGTAAGTGATTGCCGTACGTTTCTCCACAGGGTTGAAGGGTAAAAAATGTACTTCATTGATCCCAGCTCGTGCCTGTCGACAAAGAAGGTGAGGCATGTGTATCCAATTTTGAATAATGACTTTGATATGACCATGGGCTATCTTGAGGACCTCAAGAAGTCCAATGACTACATGTACTGGGCTTAACCATGAGAAATCAGAGTCCTCTATAGGTTGTATATGGTGTATTGCAAATCTTAAATCAAACCCTCTGATGATAGGAAAGTTCACCTTTAATTTAGTTTTCTATTAGATCCTATGCCTTAATGGTAATGATTAAGAATAATGGTCTTCACCTCCTTTGGGTCAGCCAACATCCCAACAATACAAGTGTCGATGGCGTCCTGGTTTTCAACTCGTGAAGCCCTAGCAGCAATCAATAGCACTGTGTCCTTGTCCATGTCCTTGACAAACACCTGCAACAAAACAAGTGAAAAATGGAAGAGAAATCATTCAGCAATAGAACCTATTAGTAACCCAATTTACACTATTCCAGTTATTGTACCATCTGACCTCAATCATGTTTTTGTCGACTGTGAGCTTATTGAGAGTGAGGGTTCCAGTTTTGTCACTGCAAAGCACGTCCATCCCAGCCAACTCTTCAATGGCTGTCATCCTCTTAGTGATTGCACCTTGCTCTGATAAGCGGTGAGAGCCAATGGCCATAGTCACTGACAACACTGTGGGCATGGCAATTGGAATACCACCGATGAGCAACACCAACAGATTGTCAATTCCATCTCTATATCGTCTGTGCTGAATGGGGTACATCACTATAATTTCCACAATCATGCCCAAAGCAATTGAGCAGATACAGAAGTTACCAATTGCAGTCAGGACCTGCATCAGAGTAATGAAATGCACCATCAAGCATGTTAATATTTTAGGCACTTCAATCTGTTATACTCCTCTATGATTGATTTGCGTGGAAGTATTATAAGGTATCACCCGAACCTTCTGAAAATGTCCCACTTGGTTGGTACTGTCAACAAGGTGTGCTGCCTTCCCGAAGAATGTGTGAACACCAGTGGCGATGACGACTGCCTCAATTTCACCTTGCTTGCAAGTGGATCCAGAGAAGACTTCATCACCTGGGTTCTTAGTGACGGGGAGGGATTCACCTGTGAGTGATGATTGGTCAATCTTGAGTGGATCTCCCTCTAGGAGCCGAGCGTCAGCAGGAACAATGTCACCAAGCTTGATGCTGACCACGTCCCCAGGAACAAGGATGGATGCTTCTTGTTCACTCCACTTCCCATCTCGAAGGACCTTCATTTCGAGATTATTATACTTTGCACGTTAGATTACAATTTACAAAAGCAAAAGGTTTCCTTTCACTGAGACAATGACTTGGGCCAGTGATTAGGCCATGTTGTAGCATAATAAGGAAGAAACCACTCTTAACTGGTGGAGCTACCATTGATGCTCAACCATAAAAATTTCACATTTACGGAGCTACCGATGCTGGTTGAATACCAACGATCAAGCATCTTTGATTTCAATAACTGGTTCCCATTATAATGTATAGAATTTTTACCTTGGTCTTGGGGGCAAGACCTGCCATCAAGGCAGCAGCTGCATTCCCGGCATTGTTCTCTTCAATGAAGCTAATGGTGGAGTTGATGATCAATAACACAACAATACCAACGAAATCTTGCCAATCAGGAGACTGGCCCTGAACAGAAGATAAAAGTAGAATATTTTCAGGAAAGGGTAAATACTGCTAATTATGAAAAGTTGGTATAAGATGTCTATCATCTGCCAAAACAAAATTACCCCTCCATTGGCCAAACCAATGGCCATCAAAGCGGCGATCTCCATGACCCATGACAGAGGATTCCACATAAAACCCAAGAATGTCAGAAATTTGTTCTCCTGTTTAGATTAAACAAGAAAAATATTTTTAAACACAGCGTATCAGAGAATCAAATTCTACATAAGTTAATGCCCATGATGGCAAAGATATTATTTTTGCAGAATATCATTCATTGTATTGTTATAATTTCAAGACCTGGTTGCACAATATTAAGAATTCTCTTCAAAAGTTCAAATGTCTTTGCGTCTTTTAATTCTTGTTGTTGAGACACCCCTCACTAAAATGATTAACAATCAGGCTGATTCTTTTCCAAGTGACATTGAAAGTGATTGTAACTTGGTCATGTACCTTTTTCTCCTCGAGCTTGTTTGGGCCGAAGATTTGGAGCCTCTGATCCCCTTCCTGCGTGGTCAGACCTTCCTTGGAACATTTCAGCTGCTCAAACACTTCCTCGATAGGTATTCGTTCCTGTATCCATTTTTCAGAGTGCGCAAACGATCATCTTCTTCATCCACAAGCATACAAAGTATATCATCCCATTCTCTATATGAGAGAGAGGGAAAGAGAGAGAAAGGAGTAGAGAAATGTTCTAAAGAGGATCTTGGGGACATAACATAAAGCATTTCATAAATCTCATTCTGGGTACGAGGACAGCACAACTATAACTTGGGAGTCATTGAATATTGGTAATTCAATTTTATTAGAGGTAAACCGTGGAATGATTTTGTTTTTCAGTTCATATATAGAAAGATTCCACTTATATAACCATTTGGTTATAAGCAAATCCAATAACAATTACAAAATACAGTGATATTTAGTCATATGGAGAGAAAAAAACCCCTGTTTCAATATAATGCACTGAAACCAGGAATAGCCATCTCTACGTGAACAATGTTCACTGCTATGAGAAAGATGATTAATCTCGACTCAGGCGGTGTTCTTACAGTCTCACAACTAACAAAGCTACAACAAATGGTGGTGACTTCATCGTTTTACATAAATCTTTTTCTTCCAATCATGAAAATATCATTAAATAAAGATGGGTTGGCATTTTTCTTGTCGAAAATGCTGGTGTGTCTGAAACAGCCTTCCAATTGAAAACAATATGAACGTTTGAGCATAAATTGGCTGAGGCTTTGTGGCATTTAATCATCTTAATCAAATCTACTTTCCAACAAACACATAATAAATACCCGGATTCTGAAACCAGCTAAGGAGAAATAGACAGGAAAGAAAATTAAGCAAATGATTTCTTTTTCAGGAGAGAATGGGAATGAGAATGAGTGATGATATACCAGATCAACGGTCTCTTTCTTGATTTCTTCGAGGCTGATTGACGACATTGTTTCTTTCCCACTTCACTGATCAGTGATGATGATACATATATAATTTCTTCTTCTGTTTGCTCTGTTTTTTTCAGATAAAGAAGATAAAGCCCATAGCAACCAAGAAGAAGCCTCTCAGCTTTTGTGGGTGGACAAGTTCTCTCGTGGTTAATGATAATGGGTTTCTGTGTTTTATAAGGAGAATGGAGGAGAGAGAGAGAGAAGATGAAGAAGCAGAAGAAGGAAGGGTCTCTCATGGCAATCCAGTTCCAGCGCTCAACAATCGGGTCTGCTTGTGGGTCCTATGTGGGGCTTTGACCAATGACGTGTCGATCCTGTTTGTTATGGGGTAGTGGGTTTCTCGGCTGTGGGAGCCCCGGTCCTTCGGCTCTCATGGAAAACGGGCTTTCAAGTCTCGAGCATTTATCGCCGGCGACGATCCCTCAGCTCTGCATATGCATGGGTACCTGTCATGATTTTAAAAATCGACTGAGTTTGAATAGTTCACTCCACTCAATCACAATTCGTATTAGATGAGTTTACTTGACTCAATCTATCTTAGATACGATGCTAACTGTACAACTTAGGCTTATTCTTATCGTTATGTTTGATATGACTTCAAGCAATGTCATAAATATCGAAGATATTTTTAAATTTACTTGGTCAAAACACCAATTGCCATTAATATCCTAGATTTAAATTCTTGATTTGCCTCCCACCTCAGGAAGTGAGAGGTTATAGATTTGAGCTCTCATGACGTAACCTTGGTGTACCCTAGAAGTAGTGGGCTCATCATTAGGAGTTTTACGCTGGGTATCCTATAGTTTCTTACAAGTAAATTAAAAAAAAAAATCATGTTAAAAATACAATAAATAGTAATATTGTGATAATATCTCGATAAATTCATGATAAATTACTGATAAGGATATATTATTTTATTTATTAAAATATGCTATATTTTAGATGTGTAAATAAGATCACTTAAGAAAAATATGCTATATAACATTATAATATATATATATATATATACAATCAACAATTTTTTTGCAATGATCAAATTTAGATTTATAATATAAAAATAAATGAATATTAAGTGTCTAACATGGTCTCTTCATGTCAATATGTGATTAGAAACAATGAGATGATAGGAATGCAAGGTTACAAAACTTTGAAAGTACAAAATGTAAAAATGTTAAACTGAGGAGTCTGGTGTGGGTGTGGAGCGTTTTCTTTAAGGGGTTTATAGGGGATCTTGCCTCGTGGTTTCTTTCGGTCATCAAAACTAAAAAAACTCAAAAAGCTCACATGGATAAATATATATTTGCTTATTGAAAATAATGATGGAAATTTTTTCCCACATGTCACACCCGCACCTGGGGCTCCCATGTGGGGCCCACTGGAGTCTAAAATCGTAGAGTCTCTTTCTCACATTCATCTATCTTCTGTGAATTATATTCGTGTTCATCTATATAGGTGTAGCTCAACTGGTTACTTTCTACTTCAGGAAGTGGGAGATTTTGGGTTCGAGCCCCCATACCTTAACTTTGGTGTGCCCTAGAAGTAGTGGACTAACCCGTGGAGGTTTTACGCTAGACGTCCGATTTGAAAACATTTGGAGCTGATCTAAAATCCATAAAAAATAGACTCTATTTTAACTGTTGATTTTTAAACCTAAAAAATTATAGCTTTTCAGAGACTATTATTTTTACGAGAAAAATCATCCTAAAAAAAACATTTTTTTACTTATCCATCCCATGTATTAGACCCCACCCTGTGGGCCCTACAATACCCAAGGGTGATTGTCTCTCATAAAGGATGTCACCCTTGAGAAACTAATCCGATAATGATGATGATGAAGAACATTAAAACAATAAAAATTAGTACAATTTGTAAAAGTAATCAAATATTTTTAACGACTTACTTAAAGATGTAGAATTTATTAAATCCACATATGAATAAAGTAAACTCTCTAATTACTTCATTAACTAATAAACATAGTTTTCTAGTTAGGAACATGATCAATTAAAAGATTTAAATATATATTCTTTTTTACCAAGATTCAGTGAGGTAACAAATTGGATTAATTAAAGACTTAACATAATTTTCATTAAATCCATATATTTAAGTAATAAAACATTAATCAAAATATCTATAATCGATAAAGCACCAAAATAAACTCAGTTTTTCACAGAGAATTTTGAATCCTTTACCAAGATTGTCAAAATAAAATAGTTGTAAATTTTATGATTATCGTATCAAAATTTAAAAGTCGAAATTATATAGCTTGAATCATCAATTGAGAGAAAAAACCTTTTTTTTACAACGAAAAACTTCAAGATCCCTACCTCTCTTCACATACAAGGGTATTAGGTAAAACTCCATATGCATGAAATCCCCTACAAGCCACAGGCATCAAATTGCCACGAACTTTATACTCCATATCTACCAATCAACTATCAAATAGACCTAAATTTAAGAGACCCATGATCTATTTAATAACATGTCTCCCTAACCGAACTCAATTTTCATGAAAAAGTGTTGCTAACCTTAGATGTTTTCCATGGAACTGTCATTTTTTATTTTCCTAAGTCCCCCCTTAAGAAAAATGACTTTCGTTCTGAGTTGGAAAATTACAACACCCATAACTTAAGAAAGATCAACTCCTTGCTCTATCTATTCAACTTGATTAACCATGCAATGGAACTCATATTCTTTTACTCAAGTATTAAATGGGTCAAGTCAATCAAAACCTACTTATGAAATGGTGCAAGTTAACTATTGTTTCATGATCGAGCAAAGTTAATTTAAGTTAGGACAATGGTTTTCTAACTTTAGAGTCATTTTGATTCAATTTGATTAATGGGCATGCGAGATTCAATAGTAAGTAGGTCAAGTTGGATATAGGTGAACTAGTTAACCTATTTAATAAAGTGAAATGTTCACCTGACCACAGGTGAACATATTATGCTGAAGACCTTTACATAGAGTCCATTAAATAGAGCCGTGATGATTGCATCAAAAAGGATATTTCTTAAATAAATTATCAACTTTGAATGAATCGATAAAGTTATATTTTAAAGGCTATAGAATTTTTAAATTAAAAAATAATTTAAACTGGATCAAATTTTAGAAAGTATTAAAAAAATGGCTTGATTGATTCATATATTCAAAGATTGGCATTTCTAATTCACCCATCACCACTCTATTTTATTTGATTGACCTTATAGTTAGGAGAGTCGACCCATATAATTATTAAATAGATAATGGGTTCAAGGTTTGATAAATGGGTTGACCATCCCACCTCAAACCTTACTCATTATCAAGTATCAACTATGATCTTCCTTGCCACTTTCATAGGTTGAACACGAAAAGACATGACATAGAAAATAAACAAAAATTGAGAGGATTCCATCCACAAACACACAAAAGGAAAAAAAAATTGCTTGCCGTAGAAATGTGAGTCTAACCTTTGGTACTTATTTTAAAAGTGTCTTTTAATAAAAATTCAATTTTTCATATGAGGTTAGAAATACGCAGACGTGGCACTTTCTAGTTATAGAAGAAAGTGACAAATGAGACCCTCTCTCTTCTTCAATGGACTAAAAGTTCTTTGCCAAGAACACAAGAGATGAACATCACAATATATATCTACCGAAACAATATGTATCGACAGATATTTCAGCCTCAGCTTAAGACGGATTCTTGACTATCATTCTAGCCCCTTTCCAATTTACCATCCGTTACAGATATAGTGATCAACTCAACCAAGGTACAAACATTTTGATTTGAGGTTTACTTGATACAGAGCACATGAGTCCACATTGTTTTCGTGTTTCCTTTCTGTACTTCTTTAATTTCAATCCATTTTACATTTAGAGTGCATTTCTCATCCCTTTTAATCTTTAAAAAACCACATTAGGCATTTAAGATAATTCTATCCTTTGTCCTGCATCATTAGCAAAGTTGATAACAGTTGCATTATGGTGTATTCAGATGAAGCCTATCAATCGCCCATCCATAAGCAAAGTCATTGAGATGCTGGAGGAAAGTGTGGTGGCATAACATCTGCGCTACAGATATTTAATGAAGATTGTGCTGCTAATAATGAAATTACATCATCAATACAAGCCAATCAGTATCTGCCTCACCCAATGTTGTGACTTGTGACCTTATACGCAAGATGTAAATACAAGACAAGTTGAGAAAAATGAATTTAAAGTGATCAAGACATGTAAGTAGATAACTAGAGCCAACCTTGTTCTATAAAGTCTGAGAGGATACAAATTGAAAATATATTTACAGCCCTTCGAAGCCAACTAGTGAAGCATGTAAGTTAACACATCTGCGCTTCATAGCCTATTCCATCCAAAGAATGAGATTGCCAACATGGAATTTAGTATGCGGATAGACATTCAAAAACATGTTTCATACTTATCATTCAAAAGGTTGTATATTAGAGCTTGTTAAGAACGATCATATTCAAAGCATCATCCTTTACTCCATTCCAACAATGGCTAATCTAGAGATGGAATTGGAGAATGGGCATAAGCCGGATGGCCATTGTTTCATGTCATTCTTACAGGAAGATAACTCATTACTGGAATGGGACCATGTCAGCACCAATTGCCCATTCAATTCTGTCTACCAAACAGCCCAATTAGTCTCCTAAATAAAAATCTACAGAAGGAGATGACACCCACTTTCCATGATACCTCCCCCGTCGTTAACATCAAGCATTCCCCTTATTCTGCTTAAAATTTAAAAATGTTTAAGGCCAAGAGAATCGAGCTCCAATTGAAACAATAACAAAACAAATTGTAACAAACGGCTAATCTAACATATTAAGCAATCCAAGGGATGACAAAACATAAGTCAGAACCCAACATCTAAGAAAGTAAAATTGATGCAAAACTATTAAATTCCCACAAAATCGTAACTCTAAAGCACTGCAAAACAGAACAAAGAAGGTAGATACCCGTTTCCCATTTTCCCTTTCTGTAGCGTCTTTTGGATTACAAAACCCTAAATTAAAAGACAGAAAGAGGTGAGCTCAGAAGCCAAGTTTGGTGCGGCGCCAGTGCCTGCGCTTCGCGTTGTACCTGAGAAAATAGAGGGAAGAATGAGTGAAGAGGGAGGGAGAAGAAGAGAGAGAGAGAGAGAGAGAGAGAGAAGAGTCGGTGTACAAGTATAACCAAGCAAACCTGATAGTGTTGTCGGTCCGCATGCGAATCCAGTGAGGGATGGGCCTGTTCTGCCTCATCTTCTTCGCCAGCTTCTTCTTGATGCGGAAAGTCTTGTGCGACGGCTGAGATAGCACCGCCGCCGCCACCACCACCATCAAAATCAACGGATCAGATCACATCATCATCACATAACCACAAATAAGAGAAAGAAATGGAGAAAAAGAATCAGAAAATACCATTTTCGCCTTCCTGTGTGTGTACGTTTGGTACTGCAGAAGCAGTGGAGCGGAAACCCTAACCTGGAAATAGATATGGAAGGCATTTTTTCCCCCTTTATACGCAAGAATGACCGAGCAAAGTGTAAGGTGAACCTCGGCCGGGTCGGGTCGGATCGGGTTTGCTTATCGCAGACAAATCCACGTTATGCATGTTGGAGCCTGTTCCAACCCGCCTATTCCAACTCGATCCAAGTACTAATGTAAACGGGCCAGGCTCGTGTCAAATTTAGATAAAATCCATATTTGAATCAATTTAATGGTTTTGGATTTGAATATTTTTTTACCTGTTAAGAATCCAAGATCTCCAACTTTCTCTGAATATAAGGGCATTAAATGAAACTCAGATGCATACGATCCCTTGCAACCGATGGGCTTTAGATTACAACGGGACTTGAACAAAAAACTTCTAATTTCTGAGTTAAAGTGTCAAATTTATACCCAAATCTATATTTTGGATGTGAATTTGAATTCATTCATATATGGTTCATTCTCAAATCCACTTAAAAGTATGGTTGTCAAAACTACTCCTAGTGCACAAATTTGAGCAACATTATCAAATGGATTCTATCGGCTATGCCCGACCCATGCTTTCACTCGGCTTATCAAATATGGGTTGTTTGTGCTTAAGGAGGATTGGAATGTTGATCTTAATGGATCATGGATCATAAATCAATCCCTTTCTCACATAGATGGATTTGGAGCTTAATGGAAAATCAAGAAAATATCCTGAGCATTCTACGTACACAATGTTGCGCAACATGTTAATGGAAAATTGGAATGTACATCTTGATGATACTTATATCATGAACTCAATCTCTCTCTCACATTCCAAACTTCAATAGGCAAATCATTTGAGCCTCATAGTTCATATTGAATGTGATTATAAAAAAATATGTTGAGATTAAATATTATATCATTACCTTTCCTCTCACAATTCAAGACCATATAGGGAAACCTTGAGCATTCAATGCTCTCATTGATTGTGATTATGGAAACCCATTTTAAGCTCATTAATATCCCTCCCATTCTCATTCCAAACTCATAGGTAAATCTTGAGCATTTTATGCTCTATTGAATGTGAAATGGAAAGACCATTACTAGAAATCAACTTGAGGTCGGAAGTCCTAAATTACTAATTGATCATTACCCAAGCTAAGCTTGATTCTACATTTTGAGTAACTCAAAGTAAGCTTAATCATGTACTATTTTCTTAGAGATATTCCTGAGTTGAACTTGTAATCCTTCTCTCTTGTAAAGAAAATGTGTAAAGGGTTGGTGGTGTAACCCTATTAGTGAAATTCCGAGAAGATGTTCCCTTAGTGCTACGGTTTTATCTCCACCCATCGAGAGAGATTGAAATGTAACGGTTTCGTCTCCACTCTCGAAGAAGAAGTATATTATATTAAAATCATCAAGTGGCGTACTTGAGGCGAGGACGTAGATAAAGTTGCCAAAGCTAGTTAAAATCTTTGTGTCGCTTTTCCATCTCTCCTCATCTCTTCTTCTATTTGTGTATTAATTTAATTTGCTTTATATATTGCATATAAATTTTGTTCAATTCACTCCCCTCTTGAGTCAATATCTAAGCAACAAACGTTATTATATAAATCAATAACACAACAACAAGGGGAAAAAGGAGAGAAAATGAAAGATTGAGAAGAGAACGTTCAAACGATTTAAAAAACTTGCACTAGTGTTGGTATTTCAGGTGGCTACATTTTATATATTCTGAGAAATTTGGTTTGCGCTAGCACAACGAATGATATTTTCATCTTAAGTTTAGCATGAGGCACTTTGAGATATAAAAAAATAGAGGTATTTTCACCCAAATTCATGAGTTTCTAGGTATTTTCAAAAAAAAAAATTCTAAAAATAATTATTGAAAACCATTAAATTGGAAGTACAAAGATATATGAGACGTTCTATTGGCCCTACTTTTATTTTAGCTAGTCGAGTTCATTCAATCACCCAAACATAATAAGGAATCACCGTACAAGTGCCCCCTAAAATGCAGGATCTGTAATCCATGGACGCCCTCAGTGAGTGTTCCTCCTTGCTAGGGCTGAAATTCGGGTTAGGTCGGGCCAGTTTCAATAAATTCAACTGAACCTACGTAGAAAATTATTGAACTCAATCCAAGTCGACCTGAATTGCTAATCCGAGTTACTCAATCCGACTTGACTCGACTCGAATTTTTGACCCTACTGATTCGAGTGTTGTTTTATTACTTAATGCACTAAGATCGGATTGCTTTTAAATTTTCAACCCGATTCGATCCGAATTTCATATGAGTTTATTTTTTTCCAACCTGACCCAATCCAAGATATACAAAACATAATCCTAAATCCATTGATTTCTCGGGTGAAGTCATGCCACATTTCACCTCTACTCCTGCCATGTTTTAGGCACCCATCGTAGGTAGAACCAATCCTCCGGATTCTTAATTAACACTGATGGCCATATCATACCATCGTCAAATGTTAAAATTTTACTTATATTAAGATCGATTTTTAAGTTTTATTTCTTCATTTAATCTTATTATAACTTTTGAAGTCAGTCATTGTATTATTTATTATATCCTTCTTATCATTTTTCGTCACATTTTAAATGATCTATTTCTCCTCCTTATATTTATATTTTAAAACCATTCAACTCTAAGTACTAAGTTTGCCTCCTCTGTTTTACTAATATTGATTGTACTTGCTAGGCCTGAAAATGAAGTTCAGATCTGATCCACAAGCCCTGATTTACAGTTGCTCCAAGCCAGCCCAGTCCATTTCCAGCCCAACATTCCCTAGCAACCCTGAGAAATTATTGGTTGGCAATGGGCTCATTGTAAACCAGATGATTAATTTCTCATAATGTTTATATTAGTTAGTGAGAATGAGTTATTTTGAGAGATTAATCTATGAATATGAAATATGACAAAATTTAATTAAAAAAAAAAATCTAAGGTATAACTTTAAAACTAGAAGGTATGAGAGACGAACCAACTTCAAAAAGCGAGAGTCTTGAATTCGATTTCTACCGTACGCTAAAGGGTTATTCTCTATAAAGTCACCCAATATGTGTGGGTAGAGAGGGTTTAATTCGATGCTCAAAAAGAGATCTAGGCTCCGTTTGGATGGAGAGGGTGCATCTAGGGGTAAGGATACCCTTTGCATGAAAGGGTATTCAAAAAGTAAGAAAAAGGGAGTAAAAAGAGGTGTTATTCCAAATTTCCAATACCCCCAATAACCAAAAAGGGTAATGGGGGTAACCCCATGTTACCCCTTACCCTCATCCCACCGCAGCATTAAGCACCTTGGTCATCAAAAATTTAGTAGAAGAGAGAAAAACATTATAACATAACTTCAATAAAATATTACTCGTCAGATTTGCAATGAATTGATTCACAATTGATAATTTCTCAACAATTGGTCCATATAATCTCTCTAATCCCTCGTACAAAATTGGTTTCCTAGAAAATATTTGTGTTTTCACACATAAAAAAGTAGAGAAAGAAAAACTTTCATTGAAAATCTTAATTTTAATATACATCAAAGATTGACAAATTATATTTTGATTGTACACAAAATTCTATTTTTATTAAAAAAATAAAAATTCAATGAAAGACAAATAACCTTCCCATCATAAAAAATCAATTGATACAAAATCGATAAAATTCAAAAAAGTGAGTTTCTGAGATTTTCGACACGTAAATTTATTTAAAAAAGAGTTGATAAAAGGTAAATAATATAGATAGACAATGAATTCAAAATCGGAAGTGACCGATCGGAAGTGACCGTTTCTGTCATTGTCTCTAATCTCTATTGACCGTTTGTGTCGTTGTCTCTAATCTCTATTGTCTCTTTTACTCGTCATGAGTCATGAAAATTGAAAAGGGCCAAAAGAGGAATCTAAGAAACTTGAGATTGAAGAAATCTTTCCATTTCACACACGTATAAGTGACATCTATGTGGAGCCCATTTTGTCTCTAGTGACTCCTCTTTCCTTCTCACCCTAATCTACTTACATTAATTGAATTTTTATTTAATTTAATCACATTTTAAATTTAATAGACTATTAATCTAACTTCATTAATATTTATACTTTCAATTAAAATTTAATTTTTGTAACTTAATAAATGAAATTTACTTATCCCATTGAGATGATTTTTGACATATACTTTATTTAAATAAAAATCTTTCCAACCAATTCATTCATATGATTCTGTATATACATTAGCTTTAAATTTATGAAAATATATTATGAGAAATCAATTTTATACATTCTTTTCATTTACTTATTCATTGTCATTTTTTTTATTCTTTATTTGTAATTATTTTTATATATGGAATTCATTTTATAAGATTATTTTCATTTCAATCCATTTTTCCTCATTTTTTCTAAACATTTTAGAGAAAAAAATGAAGAGAGAAACATATCGGTAATGCGTTACACCAATACAAGCGTAATGGGGCCACATCAATTTGGCCAATCTGCACAACGGCTCTTAAAATTGTTAAAAAAATTGATATTACCCCATTTATTCAGGCATAGATATAATTCTATGGAACATGGTCTTTAGAAATAGAGTGAAAATCGAAGTAAAAACTTTCACTTCCCGAGAAGAATTCTTGCCCATCACTCACACGTGTGAAGAAATCTTGCAACACTCATATATTATCCACTTTGGCCACAAAATTGCTTTCCATGTATGAAATGATTAAGTCTATTGATGTTGTTAATGAAACTTAATAATCAGCCCATCTAAGCCACTGAGTATGTCCCTTCCACTAATAAGTCCTTGAATTATATTCATGATTATGTTCCACGTGGACATCTATTCTCCAACAAGGTAGCTCCCACAAAAACATAAGGTTCATTGAGATTGAAAAAATTATAAATTCAAGAGTTCAAATATTAATGATCCCTAATTAAGGTCACTTAAGATGGTTTTTAATCCAACACTAACATTAATTTCAAATGGGTTTAGATGGGTTTGAGAAAGAGATGGTGTAATTTTGGACCAATATGGGCCCCACGTGTTTATCCAATAGGGATATTGTTGAGCAACATCACTTAAGAAAAAGCTATATAATAAATGTGTCGTGCATTCAATTTAAACAGATATACATACTGCGTTGGATGAGTGATTTAATACTGAAGAATAGAATAAGAAAGTACTACGTTAGAGACAATTTAAAAATAAACATAATGAAAGACTAATTGAGTGAAACATAATTGACATGGTTTGGACATGTGAGTAAAATATTAGAGAAAATTTGTGAGTACATAGGGGTGAAATTCAGATCGGGTTTTGACCCGATCCACATGACCTGACTCGAGAATCATGCGGGTCGGATCATGCGAGTCGGGTCGGGTTGAGAAGACAAAAACCATCATAAAATTCGGGTCGGTTGGGTAAAAAAAATTTCAAGTTAACCTGACCTAATCCGACACGATCCGATCTAATCCGTCTAAAATTAGGCTAAAATGGATTCAGAATACATGTCGGGTCAAAATTTAGGTTGAGTCGTGTTAAAATTCAAGTTGGGTTGGATTGAGAATTTTAAGTCAGTAGTTCAGATCAAGTCAGGTCGGGTTCCATAAATATTGACTCGGATCAAATTGGGCTATGAGTACACATTTGAAGTTACAAGTTCTCTGTACTCCGTATAAGGAGAAAGAGCAAACCGGGAAAAAAAAATTTAATTAAATGAAAAGATATAGAAATACATGGAAGAAAGTGGAGTGAAAAAAAAAGAATAAAGAAATATATGATAGAAAGTAGAGCATTAGAGATTTGTGATAGGGTTAAATTGAGAAGTAAAATTTGAAAAATTAATAATAATTTTTAATATACATTAATGAAATATAATATGAATATTAATTAAAATTTAAATAGAGAACTCTAAACTATGTACCAAAATAATTAGTTTATAATGTTGCAAAACGAGGGATGAACGGAGGAGACAACAATCATGATCCACCTTTCGTAGTGTTGCGTTCCTACCTCTACATGGGCCCATCCACCATTTCGAATGCCGTTGTCGCCGTCTCTATGTGGTGGCGCCACCGCACGCGCAATGTGGACCCCATTTCTTACCTTGTCTTATTGACATATTTTCCTCTTCACGTTAGCTGTAAGACAATAATAAAAAAAGGACGGATAAAATGAATGAGAATATTAGGAAAGAAGCTTATAAAGATAACATCCATCACGCGCTAGCCAGAAAAAAAGTCAATTTTTAGCTTAAAAATATAATTAAATACATTTTTTTCATTAATGGAATTTTATTATTTATTTTGTTGTTAATGACCAAAAATTGATGTTAACATGCAAATATCAGAAAAATCTGATAGTATTGCGATATTAACAACATTTTAAAAAAAAAACTTTTAAGTTATAACCAAGAGTGATTCAATTTTTTTTTTTTTATAATTTCGACGATGGTATTTAATAATGAATTTATATGGCGTTGGATGGAGTTTTATGGTTCAAGAAATGTTAAATGATGTATTATATTTTGTATTTTAATCATAAATTTATTAAATATTATTTCAATTTTCAACTATATATATATAGATATTATCTTTTCATGATATTTTCTCAATAATATTCCAATAAGAATTCAAAATTTTAAAAATATCCCGATATTTTCAGTGGCCAATAATATTCGGAGAACGATATCCTTAACATTGGTCGTAAGTGAAAGAGATATTGAGCTATCTATCCAAGTTAATGACTCATAAAATTCAAACTTCCAAGTGTCTACATCTCGTCGTGAATTTACTCACACTTTTTTTTAAAATCAAAGATAGATTTATCAAATCAACTCATTTTCATAATTTAATATTAAAATTGTAATTTGGGCGAGCTTAAGTCGAGTTAAGAATCTAACCTTAACGTGCCCATTTTAAATTAGATTACTACTTCTTCTTTTTTTAATGTAATCCATATTTCATCTCTCTTCTAATGGTTCACAAACAAAGAAAGCACAATTATCAAAATATAAGCAATCACACTAAAACTCACAAAATTTATGCGCTTAAGTAGTATGTTTAGGTCCATAGAGAGATGAAAGAGATTTTATTATCTTCAATGATAGGGTTACAAATTTACAATGCTCTTTACCTCTCACCTCTCCGATACATGTGAATAGATTAACATATTTAAGTTTCACCAATTGATTGCAAACATTATCACAAATCTCGTTTTTGGAATATTAACGGCAATTGTTAATAGAGGGATATTTTTAAATTCTCAAATTTTATCGAGAATTTAACGGGAAAATTTCACGAAAAATATATTATTTAATAAATATAAAAAATAAATAATGTGACCGGATTTTGAAAACATAAACGATGTTTCAGAAATAAAAATAAATATTTAGTCCAAGCGTTTTTAACGGGAATTTAACGGTAAAATATCGTGATTTTAACGGGAATTTGCCGTTTTTCAAGATAAAAACGTGTTTTTAACATAAATTTACCATTAAAATAGCAGACGCTATAAATTCAGATTTTTAACGTGCAAAAGTTATTTTGTCCATGAAAATATTAGAGATACTTATTACAGAGATATTTATTACATTGATTGCAAGAGTAGCTCAATTCCATTTATAGTTGAATATAGACCCTTTGACCCCAACAATGGCATATTGAAAACACTTTTTATAAATCTATTGACTTATTTTTTTCGAACAAGCTTAATGAGTCTATTAGGATAAATTGAAATTTTCTCAACTAAGTCTAACCCACTAACAATTATAAAATTAACCTTTATTCTCCTTACATAAAAGTTTTAAGTCTATCAAATTTTTAGCATGTTTCATCAATAATGGCATCACCAATGAATGATCAAAATTGGCGTATGTGTAAATATATCTATAATGAATGAGTTTCCGTTATAATTTAAAAGCTCAAAATTTAGACTTGGCTGAAATTTTTATCGAGTTAAATAATTTGTGAGAGCTTGCTAACTCGTTTGATTAAATTCTATCTATTTGAATCTAACTTATTCAAATTAATTTTAGGAGAACCATATAGACACTTAGAAAATCTGCCTCTATACATCTGTTTTCGAATTTTTGGGTGAAGTTACCATTTTACCCCGCGTATAAATTCATTATCAGTTCGTTCGAATGAATATACTCATCCGAACGAACACCTTAGTGTAATTTTCGTTCCTTCGAACCAAAGTGACAAATACCGTTCTCGGGAGATCAACGGCAATTGGTAATAATGGGATATTTTTAAATTCTAGGATTTTTACCGGGAATTTAACGGGAAAATCTCGTGGAAATTATAATATTTAAAAAATAAAAAATAGAATAAATAAAAAAATTAATGAAATAAAAATGGTATAGGAAATTTACCGGGAATTTATCGGGAATTTACCGGGAATTTACCAGGATATTATCACATTATTAACGTTTATAGCGTTTTTAATGCGATTTTATCGGGAATTTACTGGAAATTTATCGTCGTGGCGATAAAAACGCGGTAATGGTATTTTACCGATAAAAACGCGGTAAATTTGAAAATACCGCCGATATTTGTGACAAGGATTCGAACGAGTGTTCATTTGTTCGAATGAAGATACATATGTCAATTTTTTACAAAATTCGACTTATTCATTCAAATGAACCAAATTGTTCATTTGAACGAATGAACACTCATTCGAAGAAACAAAAATTACATTAAAATATTCGTTCGGATAAATATATTCATTCGAACGAACTAAAAATGAACTGAAAGTTCGTTCTAATGAATTTATACGTGTGGGTAGAATAGTAATTTTAACCAAAAATTTGAAAATATGTATGTAGAGACAGATTTTCTGAATGTGTACCTTAATTTTAAGTTTTAAATTATAATTTCAATAATTTTTTTTATAAAAAAAGGAGAGTTTGAGATGAGTCAACATGAATTAGACACTTTCAAGGGATTTGATAAAGTAACGATACTTTTCTAATTGCACACATAGGACAAGTCACAATCAAATCAAAGGATGTTCATTACTACATTAAGACGCGTTCCTTGCCATCTGGATCCTACCCTCCCAATCTCTATCCGACGGTTGTCATTCATTGAAATTCATTGGGAGCAATAGATTCGGTCTCACAAGTGCGGATCTTTACGTGTGACAACCATCAAATCAAAAGATCAATAGAATCTCACTGACAGCTAACGTCTTTACTCAGCCCATTAATTTAGATTAGAATTTGACTAGCGAGACGTATTAATGAGATATATCATTAGATTAATTTTAGATTTTTTAAATTTAAATTTATTTAATAAGTGATTATATGAATATAGAATATGGGTAGAAATCTCACTATCGATAGATAAATTTATTTCTCTTTTTTTTTTTTGTTTTTTACAAAAACTACTAATATTAGCCGGTGCATATCATATCGACTGAAACTATTACCCCTGATATGGAGTATATAAAGTTTCAATATCATTTGATGATGCAAGTCATATAATTTTTATTTTTAAATTTTAATAAGTATGTGTCATTGATTTTTAAAAGTTTGAAACCAAGAGATGTGATTATTAGATGAAAGTGAAGCTTTATATAAGAACTATTCATATGGTCCTTTTAGTGAACTCTAAAATTCTATTTTTAATGAGTATATCACTAACAACTGAGACATCTCTATTTTATATTAGGTGAAAAACACTTCTAAAGGAGATAATGTATGCCGCTAAATTTGGATGAAGAAAAATAAATAAATTGAAAATTTGCACCCCTATGCCTGTTTGATTAGAATGATTTGGCTTATTGAATTACAGAACATCTCTAATAAAAATTTCACAAGCCCATTGAAAAAGTGAGTAAAAGGGACAAGGATTATGACTATTAAACACAACAAGTAAGACTTGTTTAGTGAATCCAAAATTTTAATTATTATTATTTTAAACTTCAAAGTATCTCCACCCTTTTTTTGATGTAAGATTGATCTCTACAAATAAATGAAACTATTTAGATTAGATCACGAAGAGTTGAACTCAAAACCTAGTCAGATTGAAGAAGCACGGGTCTAATAAGATTGACAAGTTTAGAAAATAAAAAAAATTAACCCTTATCATCATCATATCATTATTATCTTGAGTTATCTACCCCACTTTGGAGGTGATACTTATCCTCACAAATATATGAAACCACCCACAAGTTTTGTATATTAGGATAACTTAAGTGAAGTCGAGTCCAAGACATGTGGTCTCATCCCAAAAGTTCACGTCTAATAAGATTGAAAGATTTCTACAATCTAAAACTCGAACTCTTATTATCGAGAGAAGTCTCTTAAGATTGATTGAAGACTTGTCACGTGCCTATTGGGGCTCAAACTAGAATGTGGATCTAAACAAATGGGATTGGATAAAGGAATTAATTTCACACGTTCCAACAGCTTTGGAACTTTTGATGTATTGGTCAGGTCCTTAACAACTGACATACACTAGGCCCCATTTTTCAATTTGGTGAATGCAACCTAAAAAGATGTTGACCATTAGAGGAGGTGGATAGGGAAAAATTACGGTAGTCCTATTGTATGATGAGCCAATAGTATGAGAGAATGTTGAGATCCATTGATGAATTATCTTGTGCTTATGGAGGCCTAGCCTAGAAGGTGGAGCTAAGTGTATGAGATTGGATATTTTTTTTTTTAATCATCAAGGTATCCAGGCCTCTTAGACTATCTAATTATTTTTCAGGACATGTGTAAGCCTCCCTCTCCACAAACACCGGATAACTCTACATGGAGTGGTCCTTTGGGGTGGAGTGAGAATCGAACTCAAGACTCTCACTTCTTGAAACGGCTTCATAATCATCAGTCAAACCCATTTAGGTTAGATCGGATAAAAAGACTTAATTTCACGTTTTACTCAATTTTAGAGTTTTTAACATATCGATCACGTCTCTCTAATGAAGTCGAATTCAATATCTCTAGACTTATATCCAATAAATCTGATAATCTTCGAGAATCTATAAGATTTAACCTTTATATGTATGTGAATCACCATCGTCATGGAAAAATATGAATGGACCCTATGTTGTATAATGGCAAAGATTCTATGTAATGTGAAATTGAGGAATGGAAGGAAGAAAGTGGGTGGAATGGAGAAGTACGTATAGAGGAAGAAATAGAGCGGAAAATCAGGGTTTTCCAAGTCCCTTTCAAGAGCATGGGATGCGCTCTGCTCACGTGGATAAATAGTGGTTCCACTCAATACGTCAAATCCTTCAATCTTATTTCTGTCTTGATTCTATTATCTTATGCTCTCTACTTTACCTTTCCTTGTTTGGTACCATGACGTGATCTTCAATCATACCCCACAATTAATCTAGAAACCACTACCAATCAAATCCTCTTCTACAACCTACTCATAATATCATTCAATTGGATGAAATCACCATTTTCCAAGTGAATGGTATACAAGGCTTTGAGCTTCACTTTAAATGTTTTTTTTTAAAAAAAAGATTGAAAGCTATCTTAAGAATAGTGTGATAAAAGTCTTAATTTTTTTTTTTTTAATTTATGTGTGGAAAAACCAACGTAAAACCTCTACAGGTGATACCCACTGCTCTTAGAATATACCAAATTAGGCTTAAGCCATGGGGACTCGAATTTAACACCTCTCGTTTCCTGAGACGGGAGATTAACTAGTTGAACTACACCCATGTGGGCCTTTTTCAATTGCTAATGACTCTCACAATCTAAAAGGCTAGAGCTCACTCAAAATCCTAAACCCTAAACTCTTAAAATCTAATCGTTGAGAGGAAGGTGTCTCAAGTATTACATGGAGTTATTGGTTTATTGAATTAATCGATGTGGAACTTTTGTCACTTCACGAAAATCATGACTTGATAACAGTCTTGATGTAGAACTCACTATCAAAAGCTATCCTTGAGAGGAGGGTGTTTTAAGTATTATATGGAGTCATTGGTTTCTTGAATTAACCAATGTAGGACTTTTATCACTTTACACCTGCCCTCACGTGCAGATAGACCTTATGGCTACATGTGGAAACTTCAAACCCGCCTTCATGTATGCACTAGGTACATAGAACCTACTCTAACACCGTGTCAGAAAATCATGAATTGATAACATTTTTGAGATAGAACTCACTCTTAAAAGTTAGCGGTTGAGAGAAGGATGCCTTAAGTGTTATATGGAGTAATTAACTTTTTTATCGAACTGTTTGTTTATTTTCTCAAGAAAGACAATTTTGTAAGAGTTTGATTCATATCATCCAATGTGTGCTATGAAATCTATTCTTGTGTTAGGTTATAGAAACTTGATGTTTATTTTTGTTTGCTTTTATATTTTATATTTTGATTAAAAATGAATAAAACATTGTCTTGTCATTAAGAAAAATATTTTTTTTTAAACATTGTCTTGTCATTAAGAAAAATATAATTTTTTTCTCATGAATATTTTCTATCTCCCATGAAAAGTTGATTTTTTGAAAGAATTAGAAAAAGTCGTACTTTTATTTTCTTAACTTAAAAGCTTTTATTCCATAAATAAACATAAAAAGTTCTTATTTTTCATGCTTTTCATTTTCTATTAGTAGAAAATGATAAACAACCCTAAAAGGGCTGAACCCTAGGCCCCATTAGAGGGTAGAGGGACATCCAACTTAGGTTGGTGGGAACCCTCAATTAGAGTCTACTATCCAAGATGACTTTGCAAGATATCTTCACAAACAATAGGAGTTTATATGTATTTCATCTAGTCATGTTACTGTTTTATAGTATCATTTTATCCAGCAGTAAATGTCGAACAATATCATACCAACTAATATTTATTTTTTGAATTTACAAGTGGAAAACCGTAGAATACCCTGCGTAAAATCCACACGGTTGAGCTCGTTACTCCTACGGCATATCAAGGTTAAGCTATTGGGGCTCGAACTCACAACCTGCTGCATCCTGAAGCAGAAGGCAACCAATTGAGCTACACCTATGTGGATTATACCAACTAGTATTTTAACCAATATACTAAAATATCAAGTTAGTGTATGTCGTATTTGAAAATTTTGATATTTCGGTGTTGATCCAAAAAAGTGAAACACTCGTGTAATGGGTTGATGAAGTTTCATTAAAGATAATTATTACATCATTGCAATTTTAGCTTTTAATATTCAACAAATAAGAAGTATTAGTGATTAAATTAAAATCAAGAGATAAGATGATCTAATGAAAGTAAATGAAGAGAAATCTCTCAATGATATAATACATACAGGACATCATGTACAAAATTACAAAAATACTATTTTGTCCTATCAAAATTAAAATTTCATAGTGTCTAGATGACGTGGAGCAGGGATTTGAATATCGGCCGATACGTATTGGTTTTAAAATCTATATATATTTGCCGATATTTGTTGTTATCGGGCTATATACGATATATATTGCCGATATTGTCCGACATCAGTGGTTTTAATTAAGAAAAAATAAGAGAGATAGAGATTTCGCAGCCGATATATCAGCCGATACCGATATTTGAACCCCTGATGTAGAGCTTCATAGAATACAAGATTATGGCATCACAAATCATTATATAGCATATAGACAACTTTTTTTGATAACTAAGTTGTTCATGCCTTTTAGAGCACCCAACTAATTCATTAGGTATGTGCAAGCCTCTCTATCCAAAGACATCAGGTAACTCTACGGGATTTGGAGTAGAGTGAGAATCGAATTCAGAACTTCCATTTCCTAAACGGGTTTCTTGTCATCATTCCAGCCCCTTTGAATTAAATACATAGACAACTTTATAGATGAACTTGTCATTATAAAATTTTAATAATTAATATAGATTTGAAATTACCAATTCACTTTTGAATCTGTCTGTATGACTCTCATTTGTTCATGAGTGACATTACAAATTGTTGGGTGCTACAATTGTAATTTATTTTTATTCAACTGAATATATATGTTATCTAATCCGAGCCTATAATAATTTACACTGTAAAAGTAATTTATTGATGTCTTATCTCCTTTCAACAATAATGGTGATGATTAAAGTAATTGTGAAGTTTACATAGATTCCTATGAAACTTTATCTTAAGATAACTTACATAAATATTTGTAGACGTAAGAAACGTCTCGATTTGGAAAGTAGGCCGAGACGAGTGAAGTGATAATAACTTTCTAGGAAAAAGGCCTTTCACGCTGTCCTCATGGAAAACGAGATTTCAGATTTTTTTTTTTTTTTTCAAATTAATCTTAATATGAAAGCATGGGTAGATAACCCAAAATAAAGTAAGGGTATTATGGTGATTTTATAATTAGAACATTCTAGATAAGTTTATTTATAAGTTCGAATCTGGTTTGAGATCCATTAAACCCGTCACAAATAAATGAGTTTGAACGGATATGACAGTCTATTAAGCCAAGCTTAGAGTAAACTTTTAAATCTGTTTAACTAAATACCTAAGCTTAGACTGATTGCATGTGTCTCTAAAAGCCTCTTAGCCTTTTCAGTCTGTTTAGCTGTTTAGTCATTGCACACTTAGTTCATTTTCTTCTTTTCTTGAAATTCATTAGAAAAACTATAGTTTGTATTGATAATAGACTTGATGATATATAAATATATCAGATTTAAGTTAAAAACTCAATTTCTACCTATTTGATCTTAGTGATCAAAATCACCAAGCATCTACACTCAATTGTGACTCATTATATCTACTCTCAGGTCTCGCACACGTCCGCTCAGGCTTTGACATTGAAAACCTTAGTGAGCTGCGTGTGAATTCAAAATCTCCAAACATTTAGATCTTAAGAATTGCGAAATTGAGATAAAGAAAAGATTGACGCACTCTATTATAAAAGGCCACTTCTTATATAATTGTTCAGTGTTTGTAGGAAAAACTACATATACTTTGAGAATTAATTGCGTACTCTAAAAGACGTCATTAAAAAAAGATTGGCCCATGAAAAGACCAATTTTTAGCGAAGTTCAGCTCCCTTTTAGGCAAATTTTTGGCAAACTTCTACTCTCTTTTTTCACTTGACTCAGACTTTTAGTTGTCGAAAACCAGCCGAACTCACAGAGAAAACCCTAGCCATGGCCAATTTTTAGCAAACGAAAGGATCCAAACAAGTTGTCTGTGAGAAAAGTAAAAGAGATTATATTGGGTGGGATCCACACCAAACTGGTTACCATTAAGAATTCATCCAACTTCTTGTAAGCAGCAACTACATAAACCCCTCCCCTCCCCATATACCCACCCCCTCCCCTGCCACACACTAACCCCCCCTCTTTAACACTCCCTCCCCTCCCTTCTCCTCTCCTCTCCTCTCCTCTCCATTACTTTCCCAAGCAAACCCAAATTAGAATTTCAGGTTGATTGGCATGGCAAGGCCACAACAACGGTACCGGGGTGTTCGACAGCGGCACTGGGGCTCCTGGGTCTCCGAAATCCGCCACCCATTGTTGTATGTTCATGCCAAATCCGCCACCCATTTCACAAATTAATAGTCTTGTGTTTCTATCTCTGTCTCTGTCTTTCATTTGTAAAACGACGGTCTGTCAATTAATGCAATATGTCTTGATCAACCAAATTTATCTTTATAATGTGGTGTTGTTGATTTTAGGAAAACAAGGATTTGGCTCGGTACATTTGAGACAGCTGAAGATGCTGCTAGGGCTTACGACGAAGCGGCACGATTGATGTGCGGACCGCGGGCGAGAACTAATTTTCCCTTTAATCCTACTCTGCCTCCATCTTCCGACTCCAAGTATTTATCTGCTACCTTAACTGCTAAGTTACACAAATGCAATTTGGCTTCTCTCCAAGTAAGCCGGCCTCCTGTCAAGGTCCCCAGAACTGCTGCATTGCCCAACAAGGACAATAGTAATGGCAATTGCAATGGCAATGGCAATGGGTCCTACCCGAATTCAGACAAGATGGCTGGCCGAACAAAGGAAAGAAATTGCAACACAGGAATTGAATTGGAGAAGAACCAACTTCAGCAGCCAAGTCCCTCTGAAGATGATCATATACAACAGATGATTGAGGAGCTACTTGATTATAGCTCTATAGAGTTTCAATCTCCACCTCTCAACTCAAATCCTCATGTACCCATGAACTCTGTGTTTAGCAATCAAGTGAGGCATTGATCGAGGAGAGAGAGAGTTTGAATAGACTTGAATCTTCTAATGCAATTAGGACTTTTTTTTTTTTTATAAATACTACCGTAGATGTAGTTTTCAGGACACAATAATAAAATCTCTCTCTTTCTTCCGTGGTTTTTTCTCTTAAGGGTTTTTCACGTAAATCACTTATGTGGATTTATCTTTTCTGTGGGATCATGTACATGTACAATTGCGAGACATCAGGGATGAAACTATCTATCTATCTCACCAAACCATTTATCAAAAATTGATATTCAAATTTAGATTTAAGCATGAGCATGTTCTTCTCTATAAAATAAAGTAGTGTGAATGGAATAAAAGTATTTTATGTTTTAAAGTTGATAGTTTCAGGTAAAGATGATCTTAGTTATGTGTAAAGTAAAGTAAGAGATGAAGGCGATATAAAAGTATAATTGGAAGGTTCAATTCTCTGTGTCTTTTAACTCTACTTTTTCAATGGAGTCTTTAAAGGGTTTGGGTTTGTTCTCACCACTGCTGCTTTTCTTTTCAGTGGGAATGAATGAATTGGGAGTTGCTGCTGTTGTTGAAAGGACAAAGTAGTAATCGAGTGAGATGGGTCTTTTATGGCCAAAATAATTGAGAGGAAAGATTGGGTCCTTAGCCTCAAGATACTCATCTTGTGGGGCTATCATCCCAAATTAATGTGCTGAATTAAAAAAAAAAAACCATTCACTAAATATGTGAGTAATCATTAAATGGATCTGCCTATAGTGAGATGAGAGCGGTTTCACCATCTTTGAGGCTAGGGCTACGGAGTTCTCTTCCTCACGTCTCTCTGAATACCGATGAATTCTCGTAACCTTAAAAGCTCGTTAAAGATACAAATATATATTATATAAATGACACCATATTTAAAATTACAAAAATATCTTTATGCCTTAAATTTTTTAAAATCTAAGAGTTCTGCATCTAAATTTGAAAGAGAGAACTCTTAAGAACAGAAAGTATGCCATCTACTCATGGATGCAAGGCATGGACTCACAACACCTCTCGTTTAAGGGGAAATTGTTGAAATATCGAACAAATTCTGCATTGGTTGTGAGTAAAGAGATTTAGAAATTTATAAAAGACCTGAGTCACTCCACCTGACAAATTAGTCTTTTGAACTGAATACACAAACATAACACTGACAACATTTTAATTCTTTTGTCATTTTTTCTCTTTGATTACTGAAGCTATCATTGTTTTTGCCGATGACATAGGCATCAAGAGTCGAATTATATTAAATTACTTTGATTTTGTGATTTAATTTTATTTATTTATCTCTTATTATAATATTTTCTTCATCTCAAGCTGTAATCTATGTCTGGCGATTCTAGGTTCTACGGATAGCATGTGGGTTCACATGTAGGAGAGCACAAGAAGTGTTTGGCTGATTTGAAATTAATGATGAGGATGAATCTTCTACTGATTTCTCACATGCTTCAAACTCAAGCTACAAAGAGCCCATGTTAGTATATTTGACTCTCCAAAGAGCCCTTCTTTGACCCACCAACTTCACTGCATTTATATGATATGAATTGGGTCCATTTTCCATATTTAATTGAAACTCTAGGGCCCTCTACAATATCATACTAGAAATAGGAAGACTCTAGAGATCCTTCCTCGCGCTTTACTCTTTTAATATATCTCATTATTGAAACATGTGTAAATCTTTCAATCTATAATTATCGAGTATAGAATAATGAGGAGTGACCCTTTTTATATTGAGAAAATTTGATTAAAACTCAATATGAAATTTTCGAGTATAAAATAATGAGGAGTGACCCTTGGAATTAGAAGATTATACTTAGTCATCTAAAGCTTTTTACTTTGTTTTGTAAATTATGATTTAATTAGATTTGATTAAAAGTTCTTCTTTTAGTCTCAATTTCTACCCTATTTCAGACACTATAGGTATTCATTTAATAACTCAATATATAATTCAATCATTTAATTATACTTAATATTTTGGGTAATGTGTAAGGACATTTTAGCAAATCGAGATGCTGTATCAAATATGTCTTTATGATTTTTATGACTTTTAATATTCATAAATTCATACTCATTAACTCTGTGATACCCAAAGGTCCATACCAAATTTATTAAAAAAAATTAATTCAAGATAATTAAGACAAATCAATCAAAGGTCTCAATGAAAAGTAACAACTGCAACTACGAAACAAAGGAGAGGATTCATTGTTGTCTTGTATTTTGCGGGACTAATCAACTTTGTTATATAAAAATATTAATAAAATTTATTTAATTTATAAAAATATTCTTAAAAGTATCTTTTTTTTTTTTAATTTACATATGAGAAACCTTGAGATACCCAGCATAAAACCCACACAGGTGCGGGGCACACCAATTTCTTTTAAGATGCTGCAAAATCTACACTAAATCCTTTATCTGAAAGGGGTGGTCCATTCTATTTGGGGTGGTCCATTCTATTTTGTGGGTGCAGCCTTTGATTGCCCATGCCTACTGAAAAGGTGTAGATCAAATGAAGGACCTTTCCTAAAGGTCATAATAGTTCATAATTTTATTGAGTTAAGAAATATGATTAAAGTCTTTTAATTCGACTTAGTACAATTTATTAACTTATTTGATTTGAAATTTTATACAGTTGAGTCAATTCAGACTGACTAAGTTAGAATCTTTTTGAACTTTAAATTATATTTATTTGTAACACAATTAAGCGGATGATAAAGTGAGAGAAACATATTTGAGATGAGTTGGACATGTAATTAGACGACCAGAGACAACCCTAGTCCATTAAATAATAGATTATAAGTTGTGGTACCAAGATGAAAAGTAGGGCCATAAAAAATGTGAAGAGAATAGATAAAGAAAGACTCAGTAAATGGTAGAGTGATCAGTTGCATAATTTATAATATGGTCAAATACGAAAGGGTAATTTGCATATAGGCCCCTACTAATTGTAAAAGCATTTCTAGGCTTTTAATAATCGTAATTTCTTCTTTAATAGTTGAAAGTAATCTTTAAGTGATTCTTTGTTAGTGCCAAAATATTTATGATCTATCTAATAAGGTTAGGATGGCAAAATAGGGTAAAACTTTATCAATCATCTATTCATATTGCCATGTATATCTCATACATTTCAATAAATTTTCTGAATGATAAATGGATAAGGTATATTGTTTTTTTTTTTTTATGATCGAAGGTATTACAGACATTTCATTCAACTAGTGTTTCGGAGCATGTTACCTCCTAATCTGTATACACTAGGTAAGTCCATTTGGAATGGCTCTTCATTGAGGTTGAGCATAAACCAAATCCAAGACCTAACTTCATGAGGGGAGCATCTTGATCGTCAGGCTAACCCCTTCTATATTGTTGTGGAGTACAAACTCTCTAATAATTACTAGTATTCCCACTCGGAAAGAAGGGGATAAAAAACTATCCTATGAAATAGGGCTTGAAATCGGGACAGGTCAGGTCGGGTTTTTTAAAATCCAACCCGGCCTGAGTTACTAATATATGGAACTTGACCCAAACTTCTGACCCAGACAGTCTTGACCCGACTCGACCCAAATTATAACTCGACTAAACTCGAAACCCGACCCGACCCGACCCGTATTTTGAACCTACTTTAGCCTACTTTTTACCAGGTCGGGTCGGGATTGGGTTTGATCGGTTCGGATCGGGTTAACTTAAAAATCTCTCAACCCAACCCGACCCGAATTCAATGCGGGTTTCTGACTTCTCAACACAACTCGACCCACTGACCCGACTTTCATAACCCAACCCACATGCTTTTCTGGTCGGGTCATGCGGGTTCGGGCCAAAACCAGACCCGAGTTTCACCCCTACTATGAAAGGAAAGAAGCCCACGATCTGGGCCCGGGCCCGGGCAAAAAAAAATTCAGAAACTAAGAAAGATAGGGATCAGAGTATGGACAACAATCTCAGGGACCCAAAATGATTTTTAACAAAATATTCCTTCCCTAACCCAGTTGTCTGAGGCAGCAGCTGAGGGACTTATCCAACATCTCAGCCACTTTTAACAGAAAGGAAAGCATCTTAATTTCCTCAGTAAAAGCTTCAGATAGGATCCTTCGAATGTTGATAATGGCCATTTTGCTTTGCCAAGGAACTCGTATCTTAAAGATTGAGCTGATAATTTGACGCAGAAGATAGAGTCTCTTGACAATAATGGGAATGGAGAGCAAATGCTTTACAGATTTGTAAAATGATTTATTTTATGAAGAAATCGAAGATCCCCACCTCTGTCTCTGAGTACAAGAGTATTGGATAAAAACTCCGGAGCTTCTCGTAATATGATTGCATAGTTCCTTTGCTTACCTGGACTAACAATGAGGGAACCCCAGTTATTGAAAACAAAATAGCCACACAACTATACAAAATTACAAAGAAACCAAAAAGGGACCAAAAATGGCTTGGGCCTGACGGGCAGAAAAGATAGAGAGGCATGAGAAGAAGGTTCCCAACTAGTAGCAATATGGGCAGGGGTAGGGGATATGAACGTGAGAAAATGACTATTTCTTATAGAAAAAGTTTACCAAGATACTCAGTAAAAATGGATTTTTAGGGCTACTTTGTTGTGTTGGATGTAAAGAAGACCATATGAATAGTCCTTTAACAGCTGAGATTATATATGGCTTGGATCATCAATTGGTGGTGAAACTTTATATACTCTATTCGTGTAATCACCTATCAAAAACCTAAATTTATGAGACCTACAATTGATCTAATGACAGATCTCGTTAGTGTGTCTCGCTAGCTTAACTCTTTCTTATATCACTGAAGTGGTCTCTCTGTCTAGGCTTTGTTGGCATAGAGTCTGCATTTTCTCTCTCCATATGTGCACGTTTGTAAAATAAGTGGAATACTGTGTATTTTTCACTGATTCATTTGGCTAAATCCAATGGGTTGGATGATGGCCAAGAACTCACCTCTACCATTGGAAAGTCTCAAGTTCAATTCCCACTCTTCCAAAGGGCCACTTTCCATAGTTTTACCCATTTTATATGGATAGGAAGGTTTGCATATGTCTTAAAGATTCTCCAAGTCTTGGACACCTTAGTCTTCAAAAAAATCATGTCTTTGCAAGTAATCGCTCCCCTAATTACATAAAATTAAGTCTTGAGTTCAAACCATGGGAGCCCCAATAAAGGGCCACTTCCCATGGGAATATGTACAGAGTAAGGTCCCATCGATTTACCCGGTGTGTGCGGATAGGGGGGTTTTCACACACCCAGGAGGACTAGTCGGGTGTGATGCCTGGACACCTCTGGACTTCAAAAAAAAAAAAATTACATAAAATTAACCCAAACCATTTCCCTTAATTACATGAAGTTGACCCACTAATAGCTCAATTGTACAACAGCCTAAAGCAGCCTACCAAAATTGTGTGTGAATTACAGCTTTCATATAATTCTATTGACCATGACTCTGGCATCCATCTCGTAGATTTCATTGGAGAGAGCAATTGTGTGATACTGGTCCTGGTTTCTGCATTTTCACACTTGGGCACCAGCACAGGTAGGAGGCTTTAACTTTCTTAAGAAGGGATGGTTCAAGAAGTTTTGGATAGCTTTAACAATGTCATCATACACCAATAATCTCCCAGCATTTCTTGTAAAAATACCCATTAAACCAATCAGGTCCAGGGGCCTTACTTGGGTTGCCTGAGAAAAACACCACCTTAATCTCCTCATTGGTGACGGGAGTTTCCAATATTTGGATGTTGTCAGCTCCTATGATTTTGTTGTTGTTCAGCAAGGAAGAACAATGTTGTTGTTATGATTTTGTTGGCCAGACATTCTTCCCCGTCGACTATTAGACAAAGGATTATTACAAACAGTCCAAAAGCTATGAGGAACTTGTTCTAAAGAGGTTGGTGTCTTAATAGGAATGGTATGAGAACTAGGTTTTGAACTCCAGTATTTTTTCCCTTTTAGTGCTTAAACAAACTAGAACATTAGAAGTTCATGCAATGCTATTGTACAATACATGGGCTTGAACATGAAGTGAAGAAGGAAAAATGAACAACACGTGCAAAACTAATGGCCTAGTCTAATTCTATTCATCACAAAAAGGGGACACAAAACACAGGGAAGAAAGTAGCAAAACCCCAGACCCATACACCCCTTAAAGGATACAGATTTCTTGCACACTGATCGGTTCTTTCTCAGCTCACTGGGACAAAATTGTTGGGGTTGGCAGCGAACGAGTCACGCATTGGAAGTGTAGAGGAGATTTCTAGATTTATAAAGGACTTGAGTCACTCCACCTAATAGGCTAGTCTTTTGGGATGGATACATAGGTCCTAACAAGTGGTGTCAGAGTCAGGTATCAGGCTACTTAATATGAACTCAGGAGATCCCCTAAGCAGATGAGTTAGTTGTCCTCATTCGAGGAGGGGATTGTTGGGGCTAGCAGCGAACAAGTCCCACATTGAAAGTGTAGAGAGAAATTTAGAGATTTATAAAGGACTTGAGTCACTCCGTCAAGCTTCAAAAGTATTAGCTTCAAGAAGAATTTCAGTGGAAATTAAGCCTTCCTCAATTAGAAATAAGACTTTTCTCGAAGGCAAGAGCATCCTGCTCGAGACTTCTTCGATACTCCATCTTAGAGGATACTTCAATTTTTCTTCACTCAAATCATTTGCAACACTATGGATTCTATAGATTTTCTACTAAATATTTAGTGTTGTTCATTGGTGGGCTGTGTTAAGATAGAAACAAGTCGTTGAGATAAGATTATGATGAGTTGGTATCCGGATTGTATCGAGGTTGTTGTGATAAGCATGGGTCATTATCCTTGTGTAAATCTTTGTAGTGTATCTTTGTATTTCCCAAATTTAACATGTCATCAGTTTAGCCAGGATTCTTCCTCTGTTTTCTTGGTTTTGTAGTGCCATTCAAGTGTTAATCAGTTTAAGACTTTTAAGTTCCTAGGTTTCTTCCTGTTATTCTGGTTAACAGTGGTCTACACTGTACTCTGAAACCTATGACAGTAGGTACAGTACCTTGAGAAACTGGTACATCAATGGCACTAGTCAAATTGAAAGGAGTTTCTTCTTCTCCAATTCGACTATGCTCTTCCTTGTTCAATCAGTCTTAACGCCTGACAGTGCTGCTTCAGCTGCTCGTCCTCTGTTCTCATAGACGCACCATGTGACGGTTAGGGTGCGAATGAGAGTCTCACATCGATTAGTGAGAGGGGAGAAAACTAAGGACTTATATGGGATTGGGTCACTCCACCTATCAAGCTAGGTCTTTTAGGCAGGAAGTTCAGTCCTAATAGTGATATCAGAGTCATATCCGCAATCCAACACATATGGACTCAGGATCCCTTAGCCGGACGGGATGGCCAACGAAGTTCTATATACCGAAGTGCCTCGTTCGAAAGGGGGATTGTTGGGGCAACAAATAAGTCCTACATTGATTGTGAAGGGAAAGATTTAGGGACTTTTAAAAGACTTGGGTTACTCCACCATACTGGTCTTTTAGGTTGGATACTCAATTCCAACCATCAACCTCTATGCGAAATTCTCCAAAGGGATAAAATTCTAGTAAAATTAAAACTGAATTGTTTGAAATAATTTCAAATTATGAAAAGTTGAAAACAACTACTTAGATCTGAATTTTAAATGCCAAACAATAAGCTTACATAAAATAAATTAATTTAACACAAATCAAACTAGCATTCAAAAGAAACTAAAAGACTTACACAAAGGCAAAAAAAAGGTTTTCTCTTCACTTGGAATCAACCGAACTGATTGGATACAATAGATTATTACAATGGTCACCATGCCTCCAATATATTGAGGTTCATAGTTGAAAAAGAATAATTAACAAAAATACAATTTAGTGTCACTTTCACACCTGATAATAAAATTAGTCAAAACATCATCTGCGTATATAACAAGCCGTCCATTCAGCACAATATTGTCCGCTTTGGCCCACGTGGGGCCGCCCGCATGGCTTTGCATTGAGCCTGACTCATAAGACCAGGCCCAAAAGGTCTTGTGCTAAGGAGAGGGTAGCACCCTCTTATAACCTCACCCTCCCTCCACCGCATGTGCGATGTGAGACTTTTTCCCACACCCCCATGTAGGTGGGGTGTTACAATCCACCCCCCTAAAGACCAGAGCCGTATCCGGCTCTGTCACGTCACACTGATAAGGGGTTTATACAAATGACACAACACAGAAGGGTAGAGGGCTACACAGTCCGAGTGTTGAACCGTACTTTGATACCAAATGTAACAACCTGTCCCTTAAGCACAATATTGTCTGCTTTGGGCCCCACATGAGACGGTCTGCACTGCCTGGTCTTGTACAGGCCCAAAAGGCCTTGTGCTAAGGAGAGGGGAGCACCCTTTTATAACCCCGCACCCCCTCCACCTCATGGGCGATGTGGGACTTTTTCCCACACCTCCATGTAGGTGGGGTGTTACAATCTACTCCCATTAAGACCAGAGCCGTCCTCGGCTCTGTCACGTCACACTGATAAGGGGTCTGCACAATCAATGCAACACAAAAGGGTAGAAGGCCCACACAATCCAAGTGTTGAACCGTGCTCTGATATCAAATGTAACAACCCGTCCCTTCAGCACAATATTATCTGGTTTAGGCTCCACGTGAGGAGGCCCACACAGCTTTGCATTGGGCCTAACCCACAAGACCAGGCCCAAAAAGGTCTTGTGCTAAGGAGAAGAGAGCACTTTCTGATAACCCTACACCCCCTCCACCTCATGGGCGATGTGAGACTTTTTCCCACACCCCCATGTGAGTGGGATGTTACATTGTACATCTGAAATGTGCAAATTTGAGTTCGTTAAAAATGTCATACAAAAAGAATTCAACTTTATAAAAATTCAATATCGTTTGATGCATCAAATAAGCGTACAAAATTAAACAGCGTTTTCTGCCAATCACTAACATGTGTCCTATCTAAAATAAAATAAAATAAAATTTTGCATCATAATCCTAATTAAGCTTGGACGAATTTGGTGAGAGATTTTGTGATCCTCTTAGTGGTAAACATTTTCTTCTAACTTTTGGCCCCTTTTCTTCATGAAATTAAATTTTATTTTTTTGCATGATTTTGAATTGAAGCCTGCATCACTAACTTACAGAACATTGTTTTGCGAAAGATTAGTGTTAAAGTATAAACTTAATTTTTTTTTTCTCTTTTTTTATTTCTTTGCCGAATGAAAATGTTTCCATCTTTTAGGTAATGAAAACTTTTAGCCAAAATGTCATTCTTGCCAATGATTTTGGTCGATATGTAATTTTAATTAAAATAAAAAATGCACAAAAATTCTAAAAATGGGCTAATTTTCTATATAAATAAGTTGAAAATTTTCCCCATTTCATTAGAACTTTTAACCTCTCACACTAATTATTTTTTAAAAATTAAAAATGTCATAGTAAGCCTTTATATAACAAAATTTTGATTTATCTTCTTGAGTGAATACCCATCAATCGAGAACCAGCAGTAATAAAGTGACATGTATCCTTATCTAGAGCTGATAAATTATATTATTTTAATTATATTTGGTGATCTGTTTAAATATAAAAAAATTAAATAATATCTTTTTAATACAAGCCCATAAAAGTGGATGTGAATATGTAGAAAGATTATTTTAACTGAAAAAGACAGTAAAATGTGCGCGAATTATCCAACATACATTTTTATAACCTTAAATTAAATAAATAAATGAATTTCTAAAAAAATATACTTAAATAAAGAGGAATTCTCTCATATATTTTTCAACTTTTTCAGATATATTGAAGATAATAAACTACTTACATACTTATTTTGAAATTTCGTAAACAAAAATAACACAAAGATACGTACTTTAAACAAATATGAAAAATTCTTTCAAGAGTTGATACCTATTGGTTATGAAACCGGCCGATATTATATATACATCTACTGATATCGACTGATATTTGTAATTTTTTTATTTTTTAATTCGAAAACAATTATATCAGCCCATATTTATAAAAAAAATTATGAGATAAAAATATATTGCGGAGATATCAGTCTTGCCGATTTTTTGACCCCTCTAAATATAATTAAAGACAAAAAAAAAAAAAAAAAACCTTTGACCGTATGGTGTTGTGGAAGTCCGTTCTCCCCTTGTTCTTGAAATTCATCAAGCGTCACTGCCATCGCGACTACACTCATCTGCGACGAGACGACTTTGACCGTCCCATAATTGTACCGTGAAAGAACGGTTAGCTGATCTAACTTCTACGTCAACAAGTCTTCCAAGCAATGACAGATGAAAATCAAAACCTTTAATTACTTTTTTTTTAAAAAAAAAAATGGGATAGTTGAGTATGGTGTAAAATAGGCCACAGGAGTGAGGTGTACATGATGTTTTACTCTCATTAAATCTTCTAACCTTTTTATTAAAATTTTTAAAAATTAAAAATTTATATTTATCAAAAGTTAAAAGGACAAATATTATAAGTTTTTAATGTATTTCATATTCATAAAATAAATTATTTAATACAACTAACCTAAATCTTAATCGAATATATAGTCCAAGTCATATGTAAAAAATGTGGTCGATACGTTACATATCAGCTGCAAGCCTACAACGTATCGACTGCAATGCATCAGTATATTGCAGTCAGTGTCTAGACAAGTGCCGAATAGGTGCAGATGACGAATGAGTGCAGACAGATGATTATCAGTCTGTTGCGGTCGATACATTTTGATTCGCCAATATAAACGCAATAGTCACCCGTATCGACAAATCGATTTTTTTAATCGGTAAAATATCATTACCGCATTAATAATGCATATTTACTGGTACGACAGTAAATTTTTTATAAAATCATATTAAAAATGTAATAAGTGGTATTATTGTGATAATATTCTAATAAATTCTTTATTAAAAATTTTATTTTATTTATATTTTTTGTGAAAAATATCATGAGAAGGACATTGTGAGTTGTGACTATGCTGCCTTTTACCCCACGTCCAAGCTAACTAAATCGAATCTTGTTCGATTAGAAGTCTTGAACTTTAAAACTATTGGTCCACACTACTCCACAGCACCTCTCACACTGGTAATAAGCTGACCATGCCTGCTTCTTGGACTTTTCTGCGTTCCATTGTGATGAGGAAATAAATGTACAGCCTTTTCCATGCAACTTCTTCACCCCCTTTTTTGACTCTTCTTTTTCTTTCTTTTTTTACCTTTTTTTTTTAAATAAACAGGCGTTTACCAAAGATGATGGAATGGAAAAGCAAAGACTGAAGAAAGCTGTGAGATTATAGAATTAATTGTTTGATTCTTTCTACCATTTGAAATTTAAAGGAAGCAGCAAAGCAAATATGAAACAAGTATCTTTTTCTGTGTTGGTAGCTGTAAAAGTAATCCTTACATTTCTTCTCCCCAATCACTAGAAAATAATAAGACGGCCCTTTACTTCCATTATCATCTGCAAACCAATGCAAGAGAGAAAGGGAAGAGAGAGAGGGAGAGTCCAATCCAAACCTTCTCTTCTCTCCAACCATTCCCCACCCTCCCTCTTTCCAACTCATCTTTGTCTGCACTCCCATCCACAATAACCCTACCTTAAACCCCACCTCTCTCTCTTTCTCTTCCTAAAATCTAAACCCAGGAAAGAAAAGAAAAGGAAAAAATCCCTTTTCCCTAAAACCAAAACCCAGATTGGAAAATCTCCTCTTTCCCTGAAACCAAAACCCAGATTGGAAAACCTTCCTTCTCTAGAACCCGGCCAGCAGAAGAAAGAAGAAACCCTGCAACGATCAAAAGCCAGAGAGAAGAAAAGGTAGGCTCTCTCTCTCTTACCAGAGCTAAGCTCAATAGCTCATTGCTCCAGGAAGGAAACCAAGATTGAAAAGAAAGGGCAGAAAAATGAGTGATGTCTTACCATCTTGCTTCCGAGGCAGTGCAGATCCAGAAACATCTACCTCAACAAACTCCAACCTCACCACCTGCTTCTATCAGACCGCTCTCGGCGTGGCTGCACTCACATGGTGCCGAAACATCATAGGCCATGCCCTTCGCATCGATCTCTACTTCGACTACTACGATACCGAGCAAACCCACATCAACAGCACTGCCTCCTTTCAGCTCTCTCTCAAGCCATGGTTCTTCTGGAAGAAACAAGGCTCCAAAAAGTTCGATCTCAACACAGACGGCGTCAAAAGAAGAATCGATTTCTTTTGGGATCTCTCCAGAGCCAAATTTCCATCAGGGCCCGAACCCACATCTGGATTTTACGTCGCCACTGTGATCGACGGGGAAATGCTACTTCTTGTCGGCGACTCTGCCTACGAAGCTTATGCAAGAACCAGAGCAAAGAGGGCTTTGAAAGTACCTGCGCTAGTGATGCGAAGAGAACATGTGTTTGGCAACAGGGACTACACCACCAAAGCCCAATTTGGTGGTAAGACCCGTGACATCACCGTCGAATACACCACAGGGAGTGGCGGAGATCGGAGGCTCTACTTCAGCATTGATAAGAAGCGAGTCCTTCAAGTAAAGCGGTTGAAATGGAAATTCCGCGGCAATGAGAGAATTGAATTTGATGGAGCTGCAATTCAGGTGTATTGGGACGTCTACAACTGGCTATTCGATGACTCGGATGACGCACACGCGGTCTTCGTGTTCAGGTTTGAGAAGGATGCTGAAGAAGCAGAGAATTTGGTGGTTGGAGGGAACTGTAAACCGAAGGGGATGATTCTGTGGCAGCCATTTGGATTGGGGATGAAGGGATCGCAGAAGAAGAAGATGAAGAAGAGCTTGTTGAAGACGAGATCATCGTCATCGTCGTCTTCGGCATCTTCTGCTGGAAGCTCTTCTGTGATGGAGTGGGCTAGCATGGAGGAGAACGAGTTGCAGAGCTCTGCTGGCTTTTCTCTGCTGATTTATGCTTGGAGGAGCTAAGTACTTCTATTGCAAGATGAATATTTGTGTATTTTCTGGTTTTTTAATTTTATTTTTAATTTTATTTTTGGATTTATAGTTTCCATTATTGACTGATTCATTGATGAGTAATACCCAATAAGGCAACTTTGTCTTTGTAGAGAGAAGAAAAATGCCATCTCTCCTTCTTCTAGTTATCAGAAATTATTCTTCTGAGATTGGTTTAGATACTTAGAACTTGATTTTCCTCTTATACATTTCGTTTTATCATGGATATGTTGATTTTATTATAAATTTATGAGTGGTGAGAGGAATTGACCCTGTAATTTAAAAAAAAAAAATGTTTTTTTTTTTTTTTTAACTTACATTGAAATATGTTTTGATTTTTTATTATCTCAAGATTTTCTCTTAATATATTTTTTTTTAATGATTGAGATATTCTGGACCGTTCTGCCCATAGAGACTGAGTAACAGATTCTATTAATATGAGTGTTATAAAAAATAAATAACATTGGTTTCCAAATCAAAAACTATTTTTTTCCATCTAAAGAGCAAAAATGCTACTTCTGGTGGGACACTTGCCTAGTTGAATAATTGAGTTTGGTGCAATATATTATCTAATAAATTTTTGTGGTCAAATTTCATTTTTGATTTAATTGTTATAACTTTTGATTTTGTAATTTATTCCACCTATGATAATGGAATTAATTGCATGTCTATTGAATTGAAAAAAAAAAAACAATTTAAAGTGGTAAGATATGTGAAAGGTTTGAATTGGTTACGGGTGAAATTCACTAGTAAAGTCTTAAATAATTCATTGTTTTAATTGCGAATGGATCCAATGAAAGATAAAAACTTGTAGAATAATTGGTAAGGGTTTATTGGTGCAGTCTAAATGTTGCAATACTTACTAAATTAAAGTTGGAAGTTATGAATGTATGAATTTGAAAAAGGTCTGAAGGAGGATACTAAGTTTGTGTTGAAAAGCTTGGATGTTTTAATGGGTCATACTCGAAGACTAATCTAGGCTTGAAACTTGGGTTGAGTTTTAATTCAATTCGTATGATTTAACTTGAGAAATCAAGTGGGTTGATTTTTACATTTTTAAAAGTAAGATTAGGTTGGGTTGAAGAAAAAAAAAATCTAAATTAAATTTGAGTTGAATTGAGTCAAACTTTTTCAAAATTAACCGATCCACTCAAAATTTTTAATATAGCACTTGAGTTGAGTCGGTCCAGTAATTTGATTCAGCACTTAGATTGAATTGAGATAGCAATTCAGATCGAATTGGATTGAGCAATTTGGATCAGATGAGATCGAATTCAATAATTTTTTATATGAATTAGATTTGATTTATTAAAATTCACTCCAATCCGTCCCAATTTCAACTATACACTGATGTGATAGAAAATGAATAGCTGTTGAGTAGGTCTTCTGGTATGGAAATGAGTAATGGAAAATAAGATGCTGGTGGTGGTGGCCCACTTGGGAAGGTGGGTCCCTCTGATTAGTGCCATCTCATTGGTAGTGGTGGTGGCCCACTTAGGAAGGTGGGTCCCTCTGATTAGTGCCATCTCATTGGTAGTGGTTATCTTTCTTGTTTGGATTTTCCAATTCCAGAGCAGGGGGCCTGAGTTCTGACCAGATTGAAGTGCATTGCATGTGATGTGTGGGCCTCTGCTTGTTCTTTTCTACATGATTTCCCAACGTCTCTTTTGGTGTCTGCAACTCTAGGTCTCTACCGTTTGGACAAAACCAATGTCACAGGTATCATTGTGGGAACAATATTCGCTATCTTTTAATATTAAATATTTAAAAAAATTAAAAAAATATTAGGAAAATGTTGTAAAAAATATACATATTTACATAATAACAATATATATAAAAATAAAAATAACATTTTTTTTTTGAATTTATGTGTGGGAAACCGCTGGATACCAAGTGTAAAACTTCCACTGGTGAGTCCACTACCTCTAAGACACACCAAAGTTAAGCCATAGAGACTCGAACTCGCAAAACCTCTTGATTTTTGAGGCGGAAGACAACCAGTTGAACTACACCCAAAGTGTAAATATATTATAAAAAGTAATTTACTTTTGCAATTATCTAAAAACCAAATGTAATTATCATTTAACATTTCTCATACCATAGAATGTCATCTAATGCCGCACAAGTTCATTGCTAAATACTATTACTGAATTCATCAAATATCAAAATAAAGGAAGAGACAAAAAAAAAAAAAAGCGAATAGAAGAATTAAAAATAGAAGTGGCATTGCTCATTAAATTTTTTTTAAAAAAAAAACTGGCGTCAAGAACGACAATATACCAAAATATCATGTTTTACCAAACTTTTATCTATAAAAACAGAAGTGGCAAACAATTCTAGATAATTTCATAATAATAGTTTTTTTCTAATAAAAACACAGTAAAATTGAATTTACAATCAAATAAAATGATAAGAAGTTTGTTTCCAATTCCATCTTCCTCTCCCAACGAATATTTTGTTGAGAGTTATTTTCTTTTTTGAGCAGTTGTTGAGAGTTATTTTGATCCATAGATATGGGAAAAAAATAAGCATAACTATATATAGAAAGTGAAAACATAAGACACTACAAAATTAAAAAAGCTATCTAATAACAACCTCAATCCGCATAAACTGAATAAAGTTATGGAAAGTGGCCATATAAAATCTTCATTTCTTAAGACGGATTCTTAGACATCAGGCCAATCCCTTTGAACTAGAATGTGGAGATTATTTAAAATAATAGAATATTTATTTTTATTAATTCTGAGCAAACACAATTCACTGCTGGGGAATTAGATATATTTAGCACCGATAAGAGAAGAAATAAAAAAAATAAAAAAACGCCGTTGCCGGGGATCGAACCCGGGTCACCCGCGTGACAGGCGGGAATACTCACCACTATACTACAACGACTTGCTGTTTAGTTTTGTGTATTATAGTATAAGATGTTTTGGATTACAATTTTAATGGTCAATCATATTTACAACAAAGCAATTAATTATGATTTTAATTGGTGAAGTGATATTTTATGAAACTTTGGTTTTAACCTGCGAAACCTGAGTTCTATTTTTTCTCTGTTTTAACTAATTATTTTGTAGGATCATTGGACTATCACATAATTGTCAAACTACATTAAATTCAAATTGACTTAGTTACATTAACTTCTGAGTCAATTTTAATAAAAAAAATTGACATTTAAATTAATGTACCAGTATATTCTTTAATATAAATTGTTCTTATTTTAAAACGAAATTTAGGTATTTCATTAAGACAACTATCTATTTTATATTGCAAATCAAATTGTTAAATACTTCAATTTGTCATTATAATTCCTATATCGTTAATGAGTAGTATTTTATGTTTCTAATGCAATATAATCTTGAAAATATAAAATATTATGAAGTACTTATATTTAAGTGGCATAAAAGTATGTTGTCAGTCGAAAGTAAAACACTAATACACATTTTTATTATTTTTAAATATTTTATAGTTTCTACGCCCAATTCAAAATTACAAAACTGAAGGCAAAGATGATAAGAACTGACAAAGATTAAAAGTTGGGCAAAATTGTATTCCTAAAAGGAATACTTCTTCGAATAAATAGGTAGAATATCACTATCGAATCCAATATGAGACTAAAGTCCTTTTTTTTTTTTTATAAATGGGTATCCATCCCCAACTCACCTTAGAGACGAGACTAATACCGCAGATACACAAAATCACCCGCAAACTTCATGTATCTTACAGGTATCACAAAATATGTTTTCAATTTTAATTTGCTCTACAAAGTTTCCACAGAAACAATTTTAAAATCAAATCACAATTGTGAATCTTTACATTTATCGATGCTCAAATTAAAAATTTACAATACATATGCATAACATTGCAATATACATTGTAGACTTGTTAAGAAACCCACATGAGTGTAGCTTAATTGGTTGTCTCCCGTCTTAGGAAGCGGGAGGTTGTGAGTTTGAACCCCCATGGCCTAGACTTGGTGTGCCTTAGGAGTAGTGGACTCACCCGTGGAGGTTTTAGTAAGACTGTGTTGAGTTTCCATCCGAAAAAATATACATTGTAGACTTGTTAAGAAAACAAACCAAAATTTTGTTGCCTATTTAACAGTAACTGAATTATATGCAACTCGAGATTATATTTATCACCCAAGTTGTTACAATACTAACATCCAAGCCTTTGGAATTATATTCCAATTTGTCATCAATTAGATATGAAACTCACTTGACGCCACCATCTTTATTTACTCCAAGCCTTTGGAAATCAATGAAAAGCTCCTCATATGACTGAACTTCTGAAGGCTGCAATCTTCCAATGGCAACCCCAAAATGTCGCATCGATATTTCCGAGATATCGATGTTCTCCTGATAGTGACATTAGACACGGATCAAAGAATTGTTTCGAAGGGATCAGAATACTAAAAAATTAAAGATAGAACTAGACTAACTTCAAGAGCAACAAGAGCAGCTTCTCGGCAGATGGATGATATGTCAGCCCCAGTACAGCCTTCAGTAAGATGAGCAAGAACCTTTATGCTGACATCAGACCCACAAAGCATTTTACGCAAATGAATGCGAAATATATCTTCCCGATCAACTTCACTTGGGGGTCCAACATACAGTAGCCGATCAAAGCGTCCTGTGCAAGTTTATCAACCGTTAGCTAGCCATCAAGTAAGCATAGGAGAGGCAAAGTAGACCTCATGTCAAACCTGGTCTTAGAAGTGCTGGATCGATCTTGTCAGGACGATTAGTGGCAGCAATGACAGTAACATTAACTCTCTGTTTCAGACCTACATAAAATGTATGTTAGGGAAGAGGGAGTTAAACTGATAAATGTCAATGGACATGTAGAGGCTCTCTTATAACAGTATATTTGCCACACATTAAACGAAGCATTACATATGTATCTAATGATTCGACACTTGGTGTCACCGCCATATGTGATATCTGGATAAGATCTAAATTAACACAGGACTCAGAAGGTATAATAAGTTCCTCAATCTGGCATTGCATACCATTGGTATGCCCGAATAAAATTTTCCCAGGTCCCCAAATTTTACTCATTTTGCATCGATGGGCAATTGACTGAAGGTTCATATTCTCAAATCCGGATCAAAGTTCCCAGGTCTCCAACTTTTTACTCATTTTTGCATCGATGGTCAATTGACTGAAGGTTCAAATTCACAAATCCATTATTATTATTATTATTATTATTTAGTCATATTGTCAAATCTGGGAGCATGCAGAAAATTTTGTCCAGTGAAAACCATCAGATCAATGGTTTGTATCATCAAAACATAGCCCCACAAATATTCCAAGGGGGAGAGAACACAAGAAGCCTGTGGGATGGACCCTCATAATGTCCATAGTCACTTGTCATATGGCAAAAGTACGATAAAATATATGTCCAAGTATAATTTGTTCAAGTTGGTTAATAATGTGGTTTACTTCGGTAAGAAATATGAAAATGACAAAAAATCAAGAACAGATAGTTGTTTAGGTATAATATGGTTTGCTTGGAAAAATATGAAGCCAAAAATTCAGCATGCTCAGATAGGAATACATACAAACCTTCTCTTTCAGATCTGCCAGGGACATCACATCTGCATATTTTGCATTTTAAGCTTAATATCTGGCTGTATTTAAAGATTTTACAATCTGAGTTGCCTTCATTGGAATCACATCTTGAGGAGTTTTGCATCCATCTGGTGTTTGTATTTTTTTTTTTTTTTTGGCTTTTGTGGGCCTTCTATTACTAATTTTTTGAGATACAACCAATTGGAAGACAGATCTGTTGCTTTGATTTCTTGCATTTTTTTTCTCTACTAAGATAGTACATCTGATTTAGGTTTTATTGGTTTTCTTATTTTCACAAAACCCCAATCAATGGCTTCCTCTTTTCTGACCAATGCTCTGGATCTGCTGGGAAAATCACAAATGAACTGTTGGATGAGAGCTATTATTTATCTTGACCACAAGCGGCCAAAATGGATATTGCAGCCAAAAACAAACTAGGACCTCAGTCCCCAAGACTACTGACCTGACATATAAAAAGTGGAAAGCCAATGAGTATCAAGTTCAATCATGGCTTATTCACTCTATGAAGCTGCAAATAGGGAAGAGTGTTCAACTTTTTCCTACTGCCAAAGTAATTTGGGATGCTCTCAAACATCTTTATTTTGATAAAGAGAATGTGACCAAAGTTCCTTATGTTAGGATGCTTCTTGTCTTCAACATCGAGAGTCTTCCATCATACATTACTGAGGACAGCTGCAAGGAATGTGGCAAGAATTAGATTATACTTACTGATGGAGTCCATCTTAGTTGTCACAACGATGTGGTAGCATTTCAAAAATGGCTCAAAAGAAGATGGATTTATGAGCTTCTTGTTGGTTAATCCAGAATTTTAGCCTATTTGTGCTCAGATTGTTGGCATGAAACCTTTTTCATCAATCCATGAAGTTTATGCATCTTTCTTACGAGATTACAAGCAACGTGCTGTTATGACCGCAGAGGTTGTCAAAGAAAGATCTGCATTATTGTCAAAGGCTTCATCCTCTTCTTCCAAAGGCAAAGGAGTTGTCTCTGAACACAATTCTGGATCATCTGCTCCTGCCAGTTCTAAGAATAAGGTCCTCACTTTGCATCTATTGCAAGCAAACAACTCCTTTTGTTGCAAATGCTGAAAGTTGACTGGCAAGCCGCCTCATTTATCTGGAAAGAATAAGAGCCCTCCCAAGCAAGCTCATTAGAGTTCATTTTTTGACTCTACTGATACCAGCACAGATGACATGAGTATCAATCACTCTTACAAGAATGGATGCAACAGACTGCTACATCTCCTTCCGTTACTTCTTTGGTTCAGTCAAATAATGTCTTCCACCATTCAGGTATCCCTTGGATCATTGACTCTTGATCACATGATAGGTATGTCGCAAATATTTATTTTTTTAATTTCCTTCCTTATCTAGTAGTATTAGACTTGCCAATGGGATTCTTACTACTATCAGTGGCAAGAGTACCATTCCCTTGTGTCCATCTCTTCATTTGTCATCCGCCTTACATGTTCCCAATTTATCTACAAACTTGTTATTTGTTAGCTCACTAAATCCTTAAATTGTTCAATGACATTATTTCCCTCATTGTATTTTTCAAGATCTACCTAAAAGGAAGATGATTGATGGTGGTGGTGGTGAAAATTTAAGATCTCTATCTTTTCGACTTGGGTGCTGCTTCAGCTGCAACTGCGTCTTCTAGTCTTCCTGGTTCTGCTGCTTGGTTATAGCATTGTGGAATGGGTCATTCGTCCAATAAAGTGTTGGAAGTCTTCAGTTCCTTCTTTACAATTAGATGGCTTTGTGTGACAATTGTCAATCTAGCAATCATTGTCGAACTACTTTTAAACCTTTGAATAATAATTTCACATATGATTTTATGTTGTAATACCCCGCCCCAAAAAGTCCCACATTACTAGTTGCATTGGAAATTCCCTGGTATATAAGTGGTAGCCTTCCTCCTTCTAGCATGAGGCCTTTTGGGAGCAACAGTGGGTTGGCTCGCCAATTGAAAGCTGTGCGGGTCATGTGTAAGGCCCAGAGTGGTGTAAGGCCCAGAGTGGACAATATCATGCTAGCGGGACAGATCGTTACATATGTCTTTAATTCATCCAGATGCTTGGATATCTCCTTCAACTGCTTTGGATGGTTTTAAATAATGTGTTTCTTTCATTGATGATTTTTCTCAAATGACCTGGATTTATCTTATGAAACACAAAGATGAAGTATTCACTCATTTTCCTAGTTTTCATTCATAGGTTTAGACTCAGTTCTAGAAACACAATAAAATTCCACGAAGAGATAATGATGGTGAATACCTCTCTTTTGTGTTTCAACAATACCTCCAAGAACATGGCACCATACAGATGTAGAGACCTGCCAAAAAAGGCAGGGAAGTACTGGGCTCCCACCGGCCGAGAATGCACCGGTGGCCAAATTGGAAGTTAGAAAGTCCATGCAGTAGGAGGACTAACGACAGGTCCACTGCACAGATCCTTCAGCCCACTAATAAAGAAATTGTAACTACCCCCAAAGATCTACTACAGACATCCTTAGTGATCGGAGTCGAAGCTCACGCTGGATTCTGCCGAAGATCAGTAACGCCTGTGAGGAACAGTAAAATGGGGAAAAAAATTCTCCTTAAACTGTCAAGAAGGTCGTTCTAACTGATACCATGTAGAAAAATAATAAAAAAGAAGAAGAAGAAAGAATATGGAGAAGAATTCTTCTCTGAATTGTATTGGATGTTATGAAACCGGAGGAGATTACAAGTATAATAATGTACAGAGAGCCAATAAAGGTGGCTGATTTGGAAACAAATAAAATAATAGGTAATACAACTAATTACAATCAATAGAGTTGACTTTCCATAATGAGAAGATTCTAGTCAACTATGGTGTAGAGGTGGGTCCCACAAGAGTTGAAGTGGGTCGCACAACAGATGTGACCAAGCCTAAGTTGTTCGGAGGTCTTGGAATAGTTCTCTTCAAATCAAGAATCAAGTGCTTCTGTGTATGTGGAAAACCGAGGCCAGCAGGAATTGGTTGGGTCCTGCGCGATGATACCGAAAAATCATTAGTCATTTTCTTCGGATCAGTTGAGTGGAAAGAATAAAACGAAGCGGGACTTCTTCGTATTAGGAGAGCCTTGACTATATAGACTTCCCTAGGGCTAGGAAAATTGCTTATCAAAAGTGACTCGGCAAATGCAGTTAAATGGGTATTAGGAGTGAAACAACCCCCTAGGAGACCAACAACAGTAGTCAAAGAGATTAAGGCCTTACTCAGTGGCCGAAAGATATAACGAACAAAGCATATTGAGGTCGATTGGCACTTTCTTCAAGACCATGATACTTCAAAGACAATCCCCACCCTGATGTCAAGTCCAAAAACCAATTACCTAATATGTTGACTAAAGCTATTTCCGCTCCAACTTGTGGGGGACTATTGGAGAATGTGAGTGTACATTTTTCTGTACTCATGCCAGCCTACTGTACATACAGAGTTGACTTCCCTTGTGTACATTTTTCCTTTTTTGATTAAACATCCTCTACAAAAAGGGTTCTTCAGTCCCTTGGATATTCATTCAATAGAAAACAATATTCCACAAAATTCTCCATTTCTTCTCTTCCTTTTCTTTTCTCCATATTCTTCCACAAACATTACACATTTACATATACACACTAAAGCATTTTAGCAAGTAATTGAATAATTCAAAAAGGCTTTGACCAAAAGTGCTTCTGTTGGTACACAACAAGAGATCAGAAGGAGGTCAAAGGGGAAGGTGCTTGTTAGTATCAGATAATATAGGAACAACCAAAGGATTAAGCAGAAGAAAACAACAGATTAGATTTCGCAAAATATGGATATATTCAAAAACATGAGATGGTACAAGACAAAGGTCATGGAAGTGCTCCGTTTAGATTGGTCGGCTATTTGGAACTTTCTGGCAAATGATCACTTAAAGCTCAATCTTAATACTTGTTCCTTTCGAGATTTAGTGGAGGTGAAATCTTAAGGAACAAGGACAAAAATAAAAATAAAAAATAAAAGGAAAAAAAAGGTCACATGTTTTGGGTAAAGTGGCATGTGTTCTATCAATTAAGCAGGTACTGTGCATTGTAAAGGGAAGATCACCAAAGCTATTTAGGAGTAGGCTTTTGTGTTTTTTTATTTTTTGGATTAGTCTGAATAAGAAATATTCAACTAGGAGATTATAATTATATAGATATAGGAGGAAGCGTGTATAGTTCTACAATCTCATGGAAAGAAGGCTGCCTCTCGAACCAAGTTGTAGCATCATTATAGAATTCTCTACACCAATTATGCCAAAGAAAATATCAAGTATAAAAATATAATTAGAGTTGAGCTCATAAAATTTTTCTGCAAAAGTTACTAAAAAGTATCAAATCCATATCCAAAAAATAATTATGAAATTTATTCTAATGCACTTACCATCCAACTCAACAAGAAGTTGAGTAGAGACTCTATCATCAACAGAAAGCCCATCATTTTCTTGTCCACGGGTGACAGCAAGACCATCTATTTCATCAAAAAATATAATTGATGGAGCAGCAGCCCTAGCCTTCGCAAACAATGACCTTACAGCCTTCTCAGATTCCCCAACCCATTTGCTGAATAATTCTGGGCCCTTTACTGCAAGAAAGTTAAGCCCTGCATTGGAGGCAACTGCACGGGCCATTAGGGTCTTACTGCAACCTGGAGGACCAAACATCAGCACTCCTGATGGTGGACGAATGCCAACTTGCTCAAATGCATTCTGATGCTTTTGCGGCCATTCAACAGCTTCTATCAGTCGTTTCTTAACGTCATCTTGGCCACCAACATCTTCCCAGCTAACCTTTGGAACTTCAACCATAACCTGTTAACACAAGGAGATTGATAATGATCTGATGTTGCCCTTCTGTGTACTTTCTATTACAACATGCTCTTATGAACATTGAAAGTTCAAAGGAATTGAATTTAAACCAACAGTAACAGATATACAGAAAAGATTGAGAAGATAATTACAATACTTGATCATAACCATTTTCACAACTGTCAATATGGTAAAAAAAAAACACAATAATTATAAAATGATCCAACATCATCAAATTAAAACATGGAAAATTGTTCATTCATGTCTAGCCCATTCTGAGCCACCAAGATAGCTATAACGAGCCCATGTGGAGACATAAAGTCATGACTGATGTTTGGGTTCACCACATAAATGGGGCAGTTGAATAGACTACCAAAGAAGGTAAAACCCGTCCATTTTCTGACAGAGCAAGCAAATATTGCTTCCTTGTGATTAACCATCTTATAAAATAAAAAACCCATAGTGAGGGGCAGCTTTTACATAACAAGTTTTCACATGCCAATACAAATGTTGGTGGGATCCCGATGATAGACCAGGATTTGGTAGTTTAACAATAATCAGCCCAATAGGACTAATAGCAAAAAAGACGAAGATTCATACAAAGGGGGAAAATTGGATTGTATCTTGTAACACAAAATCACAATAAACCTTCAACACAGAATGTAAAGAAGAATAAAATTGCAGTCGAAAAGCTAATGAGATAACAGAATAAGTCAATCCATAGAAACCGAACTTTAAAATAAATCCTCAACTGTAAAAACAACAGAATAAAGAAATGCATTTGTACAGCTAATTAAAACAGTGTAAATAAGGTACCTCTCGCATGGCACTGGGGCTCACTTCCATCCTGGCCTTCTCAAAATCACCGTAAGTGACCTTTAGTAAAGGTTCTTGTTTCATGACATAATCTCCTTGGTCATTATCCAAATAAAGCAACTTTTCGAAATTATTAGAATCTACAGAGTCTGACTTCAAAGGGTGCTGATCAGGTGAGGCTTGAAAGTTGCATGGGCCTTCTAACTTGATATAACGGCGAAGAGCAGTCAATGCTGCCCTATTGCAGAGTGCAGCCTAAATCTGCACCAACAAATCCATGGGTAGTTGAAACAAGAGACTGAATTTCCGTGTCATTAAGGGAATGATTTACTTCTCGCAAAAGGGTAAGCAGTATATCCAACCGCTGCTCTCGAGTTGGTACTCCTGCAAGAACATTCACCAGTGATAACAGAATCCACTTTCATCAAACCATCTCATCCATAAGACAAAAAATCAAATATTATATGCCTCGTGGAAGTATAGAGATTTTGGATGACATACGTCACAGAAAAGATTTTCACAAATCATAGGAGAAATTGTACACGAAAAGCCAACCCTTAAAAATCAGACAAACGAACAGCAGAAATTTAGCCACAACCTAACAATATCAAAACATAGGAAGACAGAATTAAGAATTTAAAACTAAAATATGCAACTAGAGTTGTAAACGAGAAGAGTCTAGGTTGGGCCTTCCCCCACTGTTGTCGCCTCTGCCCCTAGCTTTCATTGGACCTGGTTGCGCCACATTCCACCATCAGTGGCCCCCTCTTTTCTGCGTTCTCCCAGACACTACCTAGACATTTCCCAATCCCTTTTTTGGGCCCTTTTTTTAGATCTGCACAGAACCAATATTTTCGTTCCTGGGATTTGACCCATCACTATCACCCACTCATTTGCGAGTGGTCCAGATCCACCAGTCTCTGACCAGTCTGATCTCCCTATTGCGTTCCGCAAAGGTAAGCGTTCTTGTACTAGTCATCCACTTGATCGGTTTGTATCACATTATGTTGTTTCACCCTCCTATCACAGTTTTCTCACAACATTGGACAACATTAAGATACCAATGAGGATTGATACGGCCTTGAAAAATCCCTCCTAGAAAGCAGTCATGGATGAAGAATTATTTGCCCTTGAGAAGAAAAACACCTGAGAGATGGTTCCTCTACCTCTGAGAAAGACTCCAGTTGGGTGCAAATGGGTCTTTTCCTTGAAGCATAGTCCACATGGATCCATTGCCAAACATAAGGCACGCCTAGTGGCCAAATACTACATGCATACATATGGGGTGGACTACCAGGACACTTTTCACATGTCGCCAAGATTACCTTTGTGCACATCTTGCTTTCCCTTGCAACCACTTATGTCTGACCCCTACATCAGTTAGATGTGAAGAATGTTTTTCTCCATGGTGATCTTCAGGAAGAAGTATACATGCTTCATCCCCCGGGGTTTGTCATGCAGGGGGAGCCTAACATTGTTTGTAGATTCAAGAAGGCTCTCTACGGTCTAAAGCAGTCTCCCTGTGCTTGGTTTGAGAAGTTTAGCAGTGCCTTGTTACCTTATGGTTTTACTCGTTGTCAGTCAGATCACTCAGTCTTCATCTACAGCCTCCACTCGGTTGTGATGATTTTGGTGGTCTATGTTGATGATATTGTCCTCACAGGTAACAATGATGCAGTCATCTATTTCTTCAAACAATATCTTCAACGGACTTTTGATATTAAGGATTTGGAGCCCCTCCGGTACTTTCTTGGAATTGAAGTTGCTTGGCCTTCTCGTGGCTTCTCTCTCAGTGGAAGTATGCCCTGTATCTCCTCCAAGAAGCTGGCTATTTTGGCCGCAAACCCGCTGATACTTCGGTGGATGTGAACACCAAATTATCTACATTTGATGGGACTCTTCTTGATACACCGGGTTTTTATTAGAAACTTGTCGGCAATCTCATTTATCTCACCATCACGAGACAAGACCTTTTTAAGAAGAAGCACGTCCAAAAAGACCCTACAAAAGAAGAAACCAAATTACATCAATCTAGTAACAACTTCCTCATCTAGCAACACTCCCTGCTTGGCTAAAGAATCTACAGCTGAGTTAGCTGACCTAGAAACCCAAGCAATCTTAAAATCAAAAGCATTGATAGCATGACGAATCCTCTCAACTTTATCAAGATAAATCCAAGGGCAGAGAGAACCCAACACCCAACCTATCACAACCCGAGAATCACCTTCAACTAAACTTCCTTGAACCCCCAGCTCTTCCAACTCCAAAATACCTCTCTACAAATCAAACAATTCAACCTCAATAACCGACCCATTACGAATAGGACCCGCAAAGGAAATCAATGTATTCCCAAACTCGTTACAGATGAGTCCACCATAACCAACCATACCAACTTCTCGCTTACAACTCCCATCAAAATTAAGCTTGAGCAACCCTAGAGAAGGAGGAGACCAAGGAACAGCCAGTCTAGAGGCCCAATAAGGCCTTGAATAATCCACCGACGCCCACTTCCTACACATCTCAGAAATAGACGTCTGACGAAACTTCAACACACCAACCATCCACCATGCAACCCGCACCTTGATTAAATCGAGAAGACCATCAAAAGAGCCCACTTCACCGTGAAACACCCTTTTATTTCTTTCTAGCCAAATGGACCAAATAATAGACAAAGATGTTGCCTTCCAAAACTGCCGACGAAAGGAGCTTCCAAAGAACACAACTTCTTCATTAAACAACTCGCACCAGACTTTAGGGAAACAAAAAGAGATACCCAAGAACTGAAAGAAATGTTGCCAAACACAAGTGGCGAAGCTACAATGAAGAAGAAGTTGATTAACCGTCTCCTCTGCAGATAAGCACATAGGACACGCATTAACAATAAGCATCCTTCTTTTCCTCAAATTATCTATAGTCAAGATCTTCTGCATCCCCACAAGCCAACAAAAAACCTTTACTTTAAAAGGAGAAACACCCTCCCAATTCTTAGGGTGAACAATTGGAGCTTCACCAACTGTCAAAAGATGATCACAAAAAGACTTCACCGAGAAGATACCAAGAGGACCTAACTCCCAAATTCTACGATCAATACCACGACCCAACAAGAATACATTTCCCAATAACGTCATGAGAGACAACCAACCTTCTAACATCCAATCTTCCAAATCTCTCCGAAATTTAGGGCTCCAGACCACCTTATTTTGAATGATCTCATAGCAATCCTTAACCTTAGCCTGTTTATCTGCCGCCAGAGAATAAAAAATTGGGAACAACTGTGCCAGAGGAGCTCGACCCAACCATTTATCTGACCAAAAGAAGATGTCCTCTCCAGAATAAGGCCGATACCTAAAATGGCGATTATAATCCAACGAAATGGAACAAACACCCTTCCAGAAACCTGAAGTCCTCTTATTAGCACCCCCAATCCACCATCCAAAACCCGACATTCTATACTTCCTACAAATAATATCCTTCCATAAACCTTCCGAAGAATCCCCCAACAGCCACAACCACTTGCCCAATAGAGCAGTATTAACCTGAAGAACAGGGCGAAGACCCAAACCCCCTTCCTTCTTAGATCTACAAACCTGAGCCCAATTGACCAAATGAAATTTACGTCTGTCTCCATCATCATTCCACAAGAACTGTCTTTGAATCCTGTCGAGCTTATCCGCCACCATTGCCGGACATTTGAACACACTAAGAAAGTAGACTGAAAGACTAGCCAAGACAGCCTTAAGCAAAATAATAAGACCACCAATTGACAAGAATCTACCTTTCCAAGCAGATAATCTTCTCTCCATCTTATCAATTACCTTATCCCAACAAACCTTCCGAGGTTTGCCCTTACAAACAGGAACCCCCAGATACAAAGATGGAAAAGAGGCAACTTTACACCCCAACAGAGAAGCCAGATGCAGACATCGACTATACTCAACATTAACGCCCATCAACGCACTTTTATCAAAGTTAATTTTCAACCTAGAACAAATCTGAAACCACAACAGAACAGCACAGGCCAACTTGACCACATCCTCATCTGCTTTTAAAAACAGAACGGTATCATCAGCATACTGCAAATGAGAGATCTCAATATCAAAGTGAGCAATACCGAAACCCTGAATCCAACCCTGAAAAACAACTGCCTGAAACATAAGATGCAGAGACTCAGCAACTAGCACAAACAGATAAGGAGATAAAGGATCCCCTTGACGAACACCCTTCTCCATCCTGAAAAACCCCTTAGGACTCCCATTCACCAAAACAGACATATGAGCCGACGAAAGATAAGCAAGCATCCAGCTCCGCCAACGGTCCCCCAAACCCATTCTTTGCAACACAAAATTAAGAAAACCCCAACAAACATTATCATAAGCTTTTTGAAAGTCCAATTTACAAACCACACATGCATCCCCTAAAGAGAATTGGGAATCCAAACATTCATGGGCCACCACCACCGAATCCACAATCTGCCGACCTTCAATAAAGGCACTCTGAGAAGACGAAATGAGAAAAGGGAGAACACCCTTCAGCCTATTAGCCAAGACCTTAGTCAAGATCTTATATGGGCTCCCAAGCAAGAGATAGGGCGAAAATCATTTAAAGCAGAAGCCCCCGGCTTCTTCGGAATCAGAGTGATAAAACCAGCCCCCAAACCTTTAGAAATAATGCCTCTCTCAAAGAATTCCATATTAAAAGCCAAAATATCAACCTTCACCAATTCATGCATGAACCACGGTACACTCAACTCCATGCTGTGTTCTGTATCCTTCGGTATCTTAAGGCTCATCCTAGCTAGTGCTTGTTCTATGTACACTAGCCTACTTGTTTGGTTCGCGGCTATTCTGATGCTGATTGGGCCAAGTTTCCAAATGATCACCGCTCTATTAACGGCTATTGTGTTTTCTTGGGCTGACATTTAGTTGTCTGGCAAAGCAAGAAGCAGTCTGTTGTTGCTCGATCTAGTGCTGAGGCTGAATATTGTGCCATGGCTAATATTGCTTCTGAATTGTTGTGGTTCCGATAGTTTCTTACTGAATTGGGCTTTCTGCCAATCCACTCATTATGTTATGTGACAATCAGGCGGCCATCAACATTGCCTCCAGTCCAGTCTTTCATGAGCGGACTAAACACATTAAAGCTCATTGTCATTTCCTTCATCAGCATATTTCTGAAGGCCGACTTTTCACTCCTCATCTGCATTCTAAAGATTAGCTTGCAAACATTTAAACAAAGTCCGTTCCCTAAACTCAGTTCGCTTCAGTTATTAGCAAGCTGGGTTTACTCGACATCTTCGAACCAGCTTGAGGGAGAGTATTATGGGACCCACTTCAGGACAGAGATGACCCAAATCATCTAGTTTTGGAAAGGACATTCTATTAGTTGTATTATTGATTGTAAATAATCATTTCTTTATTCTTTTCCTTTTTAAGCCACCATGATTGGCACCCTTTTTCTTATTTATACATGTACCTCTTTCAGTTTATACTTCATAAACATTTAATATACAAATCTAGAGAAGAATTCTTCTCCAAATACTCCATATTCTCTTATTATTATTATTTTCATATTATTATTCTACACCTGGTTAGATGGTCAGAGGTCACTAAATCCAAAGGAAAAGGAGGGATGGGAGTAGTGCCTCTTGGGTTAAGAAACCATGCTCTGTTATGCAAATGGAGTTGGAAGGTTCGGAAGAGAAATGAATACTTTATGGAGGACGATTTTATTAGCTAGGTATGGGGCGGAGAACGAAAACAGATGGAATCTATTGGAGGAAGTGGAAAGAAAAGGATTCCTTAAGGCGTGGTGGAGGATAGGTGTAGGGAATGGTAAGGTCGCTGGACTTTTTAGGGAAAACTACAATTTTTAATTGGACAAGGAGATTGGACTTTTCTTTCTGGAAAGACCTATGGATAAGAGACAAACCCTTACAGGAAATCTACCCAAGACTTTTTCGAATAGCGAGGGATAGACAAGCTAGGGTGAATGACTGTTTCATGTTTGAAGGGGGGGTTACCTATGTGGGAAATAGAATTTAGGAGGGAACTTAGAGCCTCTGAGCAGGAAAGCGTATCGAAACTTAAAGGAATGCTAGGGGTCGTACCTATCTTCCAAGGCATGGCAGATGAACTAATCTAGACAGATGACCCTTCGAGCATCTATTCAGCAAGGAGCATGCTGGATTTAGCTCAAAAAGAACCTGTCAACAGGGGTGGCCTGAGCCTTCTGCGTGGAATGGTTTGGCTCCTGCTCGAGTTCAAGCTTTTACTTGGTGTGTCCTTAAAAAGCATATCTTATACAAAGCGGAACTCAACATGGGATGTATATGTGTGTCCAATGACGACATCTCCTGCCCTTTTTGTGGAGAGCAGGAAGAAAACATAGATCATCTGCTAGGAACTTGTCCAATTTCGAGAAGTCTCTAGAATAGAGTTGTGTCCTTGATGGGAGTATCTTGGGTTCTTCATAAATCTGTGTCGACAATAGTGGATAGTTGGGTAATTTCAAAGGTGGCTATCAAGTTCAAACTGGCTTGGCAAACTATTCCGTCAGCTATCCTATGATTAATTTGGAAAGAAAGGAATCAGAGAATTTTTTAGAACAAAAGATCAAATGAGGACATTTTCCATACAGCGACATGGAGGTTTTGCGCTTGGTTGGCTTCTAGTTCAGTGTCTAGAGGGACTAGGTTGTTGGACTTCTACACATCCTAGGATGGGAGTTGGTTGAGTTCCCGTAGGGAATAGACTAATTTAGAAGTTTGATCTCCCCCGAACAGAGGAACATTTAAATTCAATGGAGATGGGGCTTCACGAGGTAAACTAGGTCTAGCGGGGATAGGTGGGGTTTTGGGGGACTCGAGTAAGTCTTCTATGTTAGTTTTTTCAAAACCTATAGGGGTAAAAGATTCCAATTAAGTGGAACTGTTAGCCATTAGGAGAGCCCTGATCCTGTGGATGGAATGTGGTCACGGTAAGTTAACGATTGAAGGCAATTTGGCTAATGCAATTAAGTGTGCAAAGAAATCAAAACGACCTCCTTGGAAACTTGTTACAATAGCTAAAGAGATCAGTGCCTTGTGCGCTGGGAGGGAGATTTCTTTTTCTATTATCAGAAGATCGAAAAATGGAGTCGCTGACATTTTAGCAAAATGGGGAACGGACAGATTGGTTGGCGAAACACTTTCTTAGGATCTAAGGATTCAGTGCTTTTTTGTTAGGTTTTTTTATTGTATATTACTTCATGACCATTTTGTACATTTTTTATTTATTAAGGCAAATCTCATTGGTAACCGTTCAAAAAAAAACACAAAATGTCTAGTCAATTCTAAACAGATTTCAAGATAAATCATGAGATACATATAATCATCATTTCAATTCTAAACATCACAACTTACTGTTCACAACATGATGCCAAAAATAAATTATCCAAAAAAGGTTAAAAATGTGTGTCATCTTATGGTAGCATCTAGTATCCACATCTCCCATATAAATAAATGATCCAAAAGGTTCAAAATATTCACAAAGTTGGCTCAAAAAGCCCGCATTCTACCTATTTCAATTTCTCGATCAAATCGTCCATGCCGTCGTAATGCAGGATCAACGCTATCAGGTCGGTTGGTTGCAGCAATTACAAGCACAGCAGTAGTTGGAATCTCATCCATCAATTTCAGCAATGTTACAACCATTCTTTGAGAGACGTGTTCACTTCCATCTTTTCGTGTTGGGGCAATTGCATCTAACTCATCAATGAACACCTTCAAAAAAGCAATTCATTAATGATGCATCAACAGCAAAGCTGAATACCAAGCACATTTTTATGGCACTACATTAGTTAATGTATGGTAATAGTAGCATAGAAAAGGTACCATTGTTGAATCTTTATTATTGATAAATAAGCTATATATGAAGTGAAAAGCAAGTTTCTTTAGCCCAATATCTTCAGTGACTATGAAAACAAAGTTTCTAATAGGAGTTGAACTTCACCAAGGTTCAACTTTAAGCCCTTATTTGTTTTAGTAATAGATTACTTAACATCAGATATATAGGATGAAGTGCTGTGGTGTGTTATTTGTATAAGATATTGTGAGGAAAGAGAAGAAGGGGAAGTGGATACACAAGAAGTATGGAGGCTTTTTCGGACTTCATCGGTAGAAATGAATTGTCAAATTACCCACTCATTGGTGGTAGATTTACTTCATCAGATTTACTTGGTTTGGTAGGCAAAACGGGGCATTTATGAGCCGACTGGAAAGATTTCTTACATCATCTGACTGGAGTGATCACTTCACTAATACTAGTCAGCTTAAGCTCTTCAGCCCCATTTCGGATCATTGCCCGATTCTATTAGATACAAAGGAGAGAGATTGGGGACCTAAGCCCTTTCATTTTAGTAATTCTTGGTTGCAAGACCCCAAATTCATCTCTTTGGTTAAGGAGTGGTGGGAAAGTTTTGAATTACAAGGGTGGGGTGGCATTGTACTTGCTAAGAAACTTGTCCTGTTGAAATCTAAAATCAAGGAATGGGTCAAGGCATCTAGGACGACAATGAGATAACTCGGACGAACCTTCCCTCTTAGGGACGAGGGTTATGAACGAATTCTTCACTTTTGTTCACAACTTCGTTTTGGTGAAATTCCTTAAAAACCCTCAAAAAACCTAGGCTCAAAGTCTCACAATATGCTTTAAAGAAAGTAAAATTGAAACCATCTGCACCTAGTGCTTTATCTCCAACTAGACCATCCAGTGTAGCCTTAATTTCCTCAATTGAAAACCCTCTCTAACCCAACTAATCCTCCTAAACAAAATTCCATCCAGCATTGGTCTTAGGAAACTCGTGAGTCATTGAGGCATTAAAAATCTCAAAAAAAAAAGGGAGATCTAAGGCCACTGGGACTCTAGTCGAGTGAATACCCGTGCAAAGGAATAGGGAAATGCAATATAGACGGGATAAGGAGTGGGGTAGATCCCAAGAAGTAATCACAATGGTACGGAAGAAAATAGAGGTTAAGGAATGATAATACATGATCTAAGCCAAAGAAAGCCATAGCACGAACTGCTGAACAGGAAAGATGATGATAATACTACGTTGTTGTGCTCCTGGAAGTCCTAATGTCGAAATGGGACCACCAATGATAAACCTCAGCCTCGATGGGAATGACATCAGATTGGGCCCAAGAATGAGAAGAGTGAGCCGAGAGCGAAGAAGAAATCTTTGAAAACTGGCCAGACGAGAAGTAAAAGAGTCCAAAGAATCTTGCATCCGAAGACAAGGAGTCCAAATCAAACTGATAGAACATGTTTGTACAGCCTGATGTCAAATGTGAAAGGCCCCGAGGCCTCCTTAAATCGCCAAGTCAGTCATGATCATGAAGGCTTGGGAACAAAATCCTAGACCCTCCAACAGAGAAACCTGAGGAACAAATGAAGATAAAAGACCACAACCTAAAAAAAAGATCTAGGAAGGCAAATGTCAGAAAACAATGTAGGGAGAAGGGATAGAAAGTACCTAAAACCAGAGTCGAAGGTGAGATACCAATGAGGGGGGTGGGAGAAGTAGGATGAGTAGGAAGCGGTTGCTTTGATGACTATTGAAAAATCCCCATAAAATGATTCATGACTGCATGTCTAATTCCTTCCATATCCACAACATGCCAACCACCCACCACAAGTGATCTAATAGTGTTAGAAGCCCTTCTTGCATTCGCACAAAGATGAAAGAACTTTGTATTATTATCCCCTTCCCGAAGACACAAGGCTCTAGACTTCTAATGCCACTCGACTTCTTCCAACCGTAAACAAAGAGCACTCGGTTTTTTGTTTGATAAGGTCCTTCGTGACAGAAGAAATCTCGTTGAGGATAAGTCAAGAATTGGTATTTTTTGTTGAACAATTGTAGCTATCACCTCTATACAATAGAGGTTTCTTTATGAAATGAGACACTTCTCTCTCTCTCTCTAATCTTCCTAAAAACTTTTCAAGAGCTTCAGTGAAATCAACACATTAAGTGTATCTCAAAAGGGAAGAAGCATCAACAATGAGCAATCTACCCAACCAATCTAAATGGTGTGGAGGAAATAGGGTAGAGTGATTAGTATGCAGAAACATGTGATGGAGAAAAGAGAAAATCAGGGCTAAGCAGATGGTGGCTAAAAAAAGGTCCAAGCAAAGGCCTGACATAGGTGTAGAAATGTGGCAGATCCAAATCTGGCTAGAGTGTTCGGGAATAGATGGGTTGCTTTTTGTGAAATGTAAGACCCAGAGCTAAAAAAGGCTCAAATAGAACCTTCCAAACATGTTAATGCCACTATCTAGAGATAATGCACAACAAATTATGCAAAACAGAATCACATGACAAATATCTCTTGTTTATAAAATGAATAAAAGAAGGAATCTAACCAAAGCTGGAGCCACTTTCTTTGCTTCATCAAATACACCATGCAGTTCTTTCTCACTTTTTCCGTAGTCTTCAGAGAAAACCTCAGGCCCATTTACAGAGAAAAGTTTAACACCAACATCATAAGCACAAGACCAAGCCAATGATGTTTTTCCTGTACCAGGAGGACCATGAAGAAGCACCCCAGTGTAGTCTGCATCATGATGAATCTGAAAGGAATACTCTCAGGATAACAATATACCATGTAGTCCAACAAAAAATGACTATCAACCACAACATGTAGTCCAAAAATTACTATTGTTTAATGGAACTGAACTTAATAAACGAAAAAACAATAAAAGCCAAAGAAAAAAATTTGGTTCTCTACACTATGACCAACCAAAGAAAAAGCATGATAAAAGATTTAAAAAAAAAAAAATTATAGAAGGCAACCCACATCAATAATAAATCATTACAATGAAATTTTCAAAGCCATGCATAACACAAAAACTACATTCACACATTAATGGTGATTAAAGTAACCTGAGGTCATTTTACATATAAGTCGAGGTTATTGAAAAGGATGCACAAGTCACAACAAACAAAATAATTAAGTTTGTCATGTACAAGCTACAAAAAATAACCCACGCATACAATTTTAGTGTCCCAATCAAAACTACTGAAGGTCAATAATTCTTGTGGAAACTAAATAGCCTCCAAGGTTTCTAATCAGGAACACCATGGACAGAGTCCTGCAGGAAAGTTGGGCAAAAGTAGAAAGACTAGTTTTCCACCCACCACCCCAACTCCAACTGACTCAAACCTGAAACCTGTTGGTTGCAAAATATGAGCAACTGCCAACTGTTACAAGCTCGACACTGTTTATGGGATAATCAATTCTGAGTTTTTGAGAGAAGGGTTCTTTTGAAACATTGACAAATTTATTAAGAAGAGTAAATGTACAATTAACAATGTCTAGTATAAGAGATACATACTGTGGACAACAAAGGACAATTACATCACAGAAACCATATAAATTATCTTATCTCTCAATTCCCACTTTTGTCAAGAATTATGTAGTGACACTTTTCAAGCGCCTCACATACCTAAAAGAGATGTTGATGCCTCCTCCTGGTTGTTAGTTTCCATGAAATTGTCATCAATTTCCACATAGGTTTCTTCCTTCCCAATGCTCAAACAACTACAGTAGCCGAGACACCAACAACAATCAATCTCCTCCCTCTCTTGTGCTCCTTCCAAATAACCAATGCCTGTCTAAAAGAAAGAACTCTGCCTCATTTGAGTCTTTAACCCCTACTGGCACCAATAAGAACATCTTCATTTCCCCCTGCAAGACTCCCTTTATCCCTACTAGACTTGGCCCAACTCCAACCACAACATCAATATTAGCTTTAACCACCCTTCTGAAGATCATCCCCATCTCTTTACTTTTGATTCCTTCTCTTCCAATGTATTAAAACCAGGCCCGTAGAGCGACCTGTCTTGGAGGAAGGGTGGGTTAAATAAGGTTCAACCGGGTTAACCCGTAGTCAAACCCGTGCTATTAATATAATATTATAAATAGAACTAAATTATTAACTAAGGTTATATTTCATAAAATATATTATCTCTCTCACAAATACAATTATAAATACAAAATTATAATAATCCAAAATTCATATTCCCAAAAGAACAACCTCTTTGATAAATGCCTAAAATTGCATTTATATCTTAATTTTTTGAGGTATAATTGCATTTCTTCTATTTTTAATTCCTCCATTTACACATAAATATTGGAATTTTAATTTTCAATGTCATTAGATGCATATTTCATGGAATTAAGCCAGCTAATTTAATAAATTCTACTCCAAACCAGAGTCAATCAAGTCGAGTCTACCTGGGCTGAGTCAATTTTCAGATAAAAAAAAATGAGTGAAGTGTAGTCAAATTGTGAGTTTAGAATTGAGTCAAAACCCAATCACATTTGGCCAGTCCCTTATTGGCTCTCAATTTGGAGCCTGGCTCCTACAACACATCTGCAGATGAGAAAAGAGTTTTTTCTTTCTACAATCGGTTGTGAAGGGAAGGAGCAGCAATTTTTTTCAATTTTTTTTTGCCTTTTCTTCTTCTTTTGCTTTCGTTTTGTGCAGGTCATAGAGAGAGTGAGATGAAGAAAGGTGGCTGTTTTGTTTTCATTTCCATCTTGGGGACTAGGTGGTTGAAGATCTGAAAAGCAGCAAACGCGATAGAGCAAGAGGGGGCAGCATCCTGAACAGCCATCTGGAGATCTGGCCTAAGAAATGCAATCTGGGCGTTTGGGCTATCGACGGCCAAGCAGCAAGCAGAAACCCATTTTGCAGCCAAGAGCACAGAGATGGAGGCCAACCTGAGACAGCAGTAGCAGCGTGTGTATCGACTGCCAGGCAGCTGCGTGGATGGAAGGAGTTGAGCGACGGCAGTGAGCAAGAGCCATTGTTGCTCTATTTTCTTTTGATCCCCTCTCTGCAATCTTCGTCTAAACCAAGGGTTTTTAAGGGTCATGGGTCACGGGTTTATTAGATAAACTGGGTTGACCCACAGGTCGAAGAGGGTTTTTAAGGGTTTTTAACTTAGAAGGGTTTTTTTAATGACCCGACCCTATTCAGCCGGGCACGGTTGACCCGCGGGCCGGGTCGGGTTTGATAACATTGTTCTCTTCCATTGATGTATTATTCCAACTCCTAGTAAAATCATCAAAAGAATACCCTAAACTTCTTGCAAATCATGTCATCTAACAAGCCCCACCTTAGTGACCTCAAAAACGTCTTCCACCATACAAAACTCTCCTTGAAAATCCTTGCATTTCTTTCTTTCCACACTTGCCATATAAATGCCAAAGTTTTGGTTGACAAAGTGATATCACCTTTGCCCCTAAACGAACCATGTTTCCAACTTGATATTAAAGAATCAATTGATTTGTGAAACACCCATGAACACCTCATCAAGGAACTGATTCCAGATTTCCACCACAAAAGGGCACCCACTAAACAAATGATCCACATTATCCTCTTCATTGCCACAAAGTATGCATGATAAGTCTGCATCATCTGGTATAATCATCCTCCTAAGTTAGCATTGAGTTAAAACATTCCCAAGTCACACACTAGTAGAAAGCATGCACTCATGAAGGTGCCTTACCTTTACAAACCATTGAACAAGGATGATGAAGTGTACAAGTCTGATATAGCACCTTCATTCAAGCTTTCACATTGTAGAACCATTAATTATCACATCCATAATCTCACATTTTCCTCCTACACAAATGACTAGATGATATCCAAAATCATAAGCAAACATTCATAATCAACAATTTACATCTCTCCCTAATAGCTCCTTTGAAAATGATCATCCAAACTATCATCCTAAGTTGAAAGGGTAGAGGTGAGAGGTGTCAAGTTGAAAACAAACAAAATAGGACACAAAAACATGCCACCTCCCTCTCCCCTTTTCTATAACGAGCATGCACACACACACACACACACACATCTTTAAAATGTATTTAACTATTTATAAGAAAGAATTTAAAGACATGGGGTACCTTGTTGTGGGACCCAATTCCGGCCAAATGACCCGACTTATCCTATTTTGGAAAGTCAACTGTATGGTTGTAAAATTGTGTGTAGATAAGGTTTGCTTATTGTAATTCCTTTTTAGCCATCTTAATTGGCTCCCATTTTCCTATTTATACTTGTATCCTCTAAGAGAAAAATACATAATAAATTTCAGAGAAGAAATTATTCTCCCAAAGTTCTCTCCTTCTCTTTTCCCTTTTTTCTATTATTAAATTCTATAGACCTTCCCAGGGAAGACTTGAACAAAATCTCAATCAGCAGCAACCAAAAATACAAAGCATAACAGTCTCGAACTGATGCTTTGGAAATCCTTTAGATGCTAGGGCCCAATGGACCACTTCTCCCAAACTCTCCCCCATGATTACAATCTGGGCATCACAAAGGATTAGCACCAAGTCCAGAAGCAAAAGGTTTATACCTGAATTTTATTGTCTAAAGGGGAATGATCCTATGATGACAACCTAACAATTCAGTCATCAGCTACAGTCATGTGTACCCAACCTTTTCCTTCATAAAAAATCCACCAAGGATTGGTGAGCTGGACTATTGGATGGATAGAGTTGGTGGGAGAGGGAGTGGGGCATTGATTAACTCATAAAATAATGGTGGACAAAGCATTCCTTCCCATTTTGTATTTAAAATTGAGAGTAGAATTTTCCACATGGATAGTTTATGGGAGGATCAAATAAAAGGTAAATATAATTCAGTTAACCTCAGGTTAGGCTTAGGAATATCAGATGGCACTAAGAATATTACCAAAACAGAAATAGCGTTGTCTATTTTCATCAAGTTCTACTGAAGAATGGGCAGTGAATAGCCCTTTCCTTTTTAGTAATATGAATGGATAGATGCAGGCAGGCAGACAGAGAAAGAGAGAGAGAGAGAGAGAGAGAGAGAGAGAGAAATCATGAGAACTGGAAGCAAAAAGAAACAAATACAAAGAATGACATAAATATGCTAAACACCAACCTTGTCAAGTATTATTTGCTTCAGTTCTGCATACTCTTTTGATAAACCACCCAATTTGGAAACACCAAATCTCTCTTCATCCTCAACCAGTGATAAATCTCCTTTATCTTGAGTTTCCATTGATAAGGATGTAGATGACAGATGGAGCTTTGTTTTAGAGTCTATCAGAAAGGCAGCATCCACATGGTTTACTGGACTGTAGGTTGGAATCTCACAAGGCAAAGAACCTTGTTTCCCTTCATTCATTAGATCCTCGACAAATAACTTATTTGCATAATCCACTTGAAAAAAACCAATTTGAGGACCCACTGGAATTACCACAAGATTCCGGTGGAGCAACCTACGAGCACAAAGCCACCAGGCAGCACTGGTCTCCAAAAGCCGTTTTGTTTTTTCATCCTCTAGTGCTTTCTCAATAGCAGATGTGTCCAAAGGAATCTCACCAAACTGATCACTGATGCTTGCCACAGACCCTTGGCAGCTCGTCAAGCTTTGCTGACTTGAACCCAAAGAATTAAGCTTTGATTGGTATGGTGAAGGCGTCTTAGGGGATGAAACCTGCCCAGCTCTAAATTGATCATGGCCAGCTTTCTTTGAAATATCAACAGGTGACCCCACATCAAGTAACAATCTTTGCCCATTTCTGGATGGAATGAATTTAAGGTACAGCTCTCCACACTTGTACACGGGAACACGAGAAACTTCAGTGTTGGTAGAGTCACACAAATCAACTCCATTGACAGAATGAGATATTGATTGATTTCCTAGAGGAGAAACAAATACAATTCTGCCTGTATCAGGACCTCCCATGGTGCAAGAAAGACTCCATGACAATCTAACTCCATTCTTGAAGACCTACAAAGAGACTCGATATGTTTCAGATTACATATAACCAGTAATAATTACTGCTTCAAGAAAATATAACCAGTAATAATTAACAAACGGCATTGACTAGATGGGTTCCATATGGCAAGAAGTTTGACTATTTTGGCAGAATGAGTAGTTACCATTTATCAATACCACTATGTCTTCTATACCACTGTGTTTTAATGTTGAGGAAGTAAAGAAAATGGAAAAACGCACCAATTGTTGATCACTATTTTGGGACAGAAATAGAACTCGCATCATTTCCAATTTGTTTGCTGCCTCACCTAAACAATATGACAGATAACTATCCATTGCACCAAATCAATTTGCAATAATAGGGACATCTGTATGTCCCCCAATGATTGTACCCAGTAACAGAATGCTCGTTCACGAACCCATTTATATCAAATAATTGACAAAAGATATTTCTTGCCAGCTCCATTAATGGTTAGTGTACATAAAGATTGACTGAGGATCACAGCCATGATGCCCGGACATTTTGAGGTAGGCAATGTTTCAATATCATATCATGACACCAGACACTTCATTTTTTTATTATGTAAAATCAATGTCCTTGCAGATCCTATGGTGTGTGTCCCTGCTGCATCCATCCAGACCATGTTGGGCATCATAGAATAGTAGCATCAGTAAATAAGGTAGGGATTAATGATGCGGGCAGCAGTGGAGGTAGAGAAAATGTTATTTTTTATCCAGGCAGGTGTTAGCAAATTCCCAAGTTCAGTCCTAAAGTCGAAAGATGAAATTGTATCTTCGATCCAGGTGGGTATCCAGGTGGGTATCAGAGTGGAAATTCGAAGATGGATCGTGGGCTTCAATTCAAGAATGCAGGCCAGGCCCACAATTGAGGCCCAACTCAGTATGAATTCAGCCCATTATTTGGATTTTTACATGGGCCACGTGAATACTAATCACATGCATGCATGGCAAATTAAACCATGAAATAATTTCATGCATGCAATCACGTTGAAGCAATGGGAGTTCATGCATGCAATCATGTTGAGGTTGGAGAGTCCCACATATACTGGAATTGGGACACCGTGTGGGAGTTTGCAAGCAACATCTTGAGTTTCTCAAGGCAGCACATACGTTGGCAGGCCTTAGTCTTTTAGGATTAGTTAACTTTGATTTTTAAAATTAATTCCCTTGTTTGGTCATTGGGTGATTAGTTAGTTTTTTATTTCCATTGCAAACTATGATGTAATAGTTAGTTTAGGATTTATATTGGAGGGTCGGCTCCAACTTAGGGTCGGTTTTGAGTGTTATTTTTCCTCTATTTAATGGATGCATTCTGCAGATTTAAGAGTGAATAAATTTTATTTTTTTTCCTTTGGATCCTTCAAGTTAAAGACTCGACCAAGATTGGTGAAGCTTGTTTATCTTGCAATTGGAACAAAGGGGATTTCTCCATTGTGTTATCAATTCGGCTGAATTTCCAAGTGCTGTTTCAACCCAATTCGGCAGGAATTCTAACTTATTTTACCCAAGGGTTGTGCCAAAGCTTCCGCTTTGACGATTGAGTAGATGTCTTATCCTACTGCATCAATTAGGGATTCAAACGAAGCGGAACTTCTCAGTATTAGGAGAGCTTTGACCATTTGGACGGTCGCGAGTTCGGAAAATTAGTGATAGAAAGGGGTTTGGTAAATGAAATCAAATGGGCTAAGGGACTAAAGCAACCCCCCTAGAGATTGATTACCACGGTTAGGGAGATTAGGGCTCTCGCTTCGGGACTCGATGTATCATTTGCCCAAGCCAGTCTCACAGCTAATGGTGAGGCAGATTTCTTCGCAAAGAAGAGAGTCGACAACTCAATTTCAAGCATCTTTCATCTTTGAGATAGGAATAGTTCGAGCAAGATTGATGCTCAGGTGATTGTATTTGTTATATAGATGTTTTGTATTTCTGTTTTCCTCATGTGTTTTTTAGAGTCTAGTCCTTCTAGATCCTCATTTCCCTTGATGTAATTGTACTTTTTATTTATATATTAATATAAATAGTCTTTGCTACCGCTCAAAAGAAAAACATCAGCGAATAGGGTAATACCTGGAAAAAAAATAGATAAATAGTGATGACTAAATTGGTATTCACAGTTCAAACCTTACAGGAAGGAAAAACAACTGCTACTGCAAAGAAACTTCCCATGTTGCTACCATTGCTGTGGCCAATGTCAATTCCGAAATGCCTGGCACATTCATCCTCTAATGATTCAAGAGGAGAGGCACCATTTAAGAATGTTTTGCTTGAGGCAGCTAGTGATACCTGATAATCAATGGATTAGAAATAAGAAACAATCAGTTGCAATGTGTGTCAAAACATTATGAGGAATTAGAGGGCAGATTCCTTTTACTCAGAGAGAGAGAGAGAGAGAGAGAGAGAGGCCTTGTCACACCAATGTTGCTTGGTTAGAAATCCCTGATCCAGCAAATATTAGAAGTAAGAATGAAAGAGGATCCCTTGAACATCCTTTTTCCCAACTCATTAGAAAGAAGGGTTTCACATAGGCATGATATATGAACCTTGACAATAAGGGAAGCTTTAAGGGGTAAAACTCAGTTTGCCTAGTTAACAATCATAGAAAACAAAGCCGTAAAGTTTCAAATTTGGGTTTGATAAAACTAAACCTGGACTTGATTGATCCAGATCTGATTTCTGAGTCCAGGACAAAGTAGGGTCCAATTCTTCCTCGTCTTTTACTTGGTGTAAGTTCAATTCTAGGATCTATACCTACATCCAGAGAGATTATGGATCAAAGTCCATGGTATAACCTACATAACATCATAATACTCATTATCATGTTTATTGTTTAGTTCAGCAATGGACCAGTCACCATAGCATTCCAGGTCCAGGTGTATGTGGTGACTTCTTTCTTTCTTTGCTTCCTGTCGGGGGCAGGAGGGTTGGGAATGCGGGGTGGGGAATGATCACTTAGGAGCTGAAGCTAGAACCAATTTACAGGTCTCCATTCCCGCCCAGAATGCAATATCATAGACTGGAGATGCCAATAATAAGATATTGAAATTAGTCTCGTGCTTTTTGTAAGTCGAGGATCAGTGTTTCTCTCTTTTACTGTAATTCCTTACCTTTTAATGAAATTTTGGTTCCTTCTTCAAAAAATAAAAACACAAGCCATTGAGGTTATCACAATTATTTGATGTGTTCCATCATCTTCTCCATAATTCATACACTGGTCTGACAAGGACATAAGGATGATGGATTGACCAATTCATTAGCAAAACAAATAGTTCATAGTATTAATTAGTGCTGCCAAAGTCTACCATTCTTGAGATGACTAATTCCTTTTTTCGGTTTAACATGCATTGTAAATATGCTGTCACATCAAGTACAGTTTTAGACTGGATGAAATATAGTGTTACTGGCCTCCAGCTTCCACCTCAACCCAAAAAGATATTGAAAATTGAAATAAAAAAAATTTGCTAGCAGAAAATCCAAGCCCTCCAACTGGAAATGGTTGGTAAAATCTGATCAGTGAGATTTTTTAATATGATCAATCCAAAATGCAGGTCCAATTGATGGTCAGAACCAGATCTTGTACAAGGTTCTGTGCCCTTATTGGAAAAGGACAAAGAGTCATTATCATACTAGATACAATACAAAAAGACCTTGAACCTTTGAGAAAGAGCCAACACCCAAGAACAACGGGAGAAATGCACAAAATATCAAATTGAAAACAATATTCATCAAAATCAACATGAAGGGAAAATACATAATTCACAAAATTAAAAAAAAAAAAAAAAAGAGAGAAAAAAAGTGACATACCAGAAAACAAAGAATTCATGTTTGATGGAAATGATTCAAGTCTCAACAACTCTTGGGCATTGCAATTTTCTTTCATTAGTATGCAGAAGATGCATGGGACATAGTCTAGTGAAGGATAGTAAATTAAGAACCTGTGCCCTTTCCACAACTAACTAACAACCTTCCAATTCATCAAATTCAATTCTAAATATTGTTCTTGCATGCACTTTGATTATTTTTTAGGTGTCGATATGACAAGCTTGGGACAAATCTCTTCAACTCACAAAAAAAAATCCTAAAATTGCCTTTCCACTTTTTAGTCATTTTTTCACAAGTTTTCCCTTTCTTTTACGCTTTTTCTATTTCTGGCCAATTCTTACATGAGTTTTTCTTATTTGTATGACAAGTTTGACAAAATCCTTCGAACTCATCAAATCTAATACTAAATTCCCTTTTCTATATTTGGATAATTTTTTGTACAAATTTTCCTCTTTTTTTCATTACTGACACAAAAATAGTGGGCTATGCCTTTCAAATTCATCAAATTCAATCCTAAAACTCCTTTTTATTTTTAGCCAATTTTTTGCACAAATTTTCCCCACTTAATAGATATCACATGACATGATAAAGGCATCATAAATCATTCAAGTATCAAATCCAATCCTAAAATCTCTATTTCTAGTTTAGATATTTTTGCATGACTTTTCGGTATTTTTAGATTCCATTATTATCTCAATTTTAGATAAATAGATAACCAATATTCATTAAGGGAAAAAGAAGAGAAAAAAAGTGTTTCATTTATATGTAAGGAAGAGTGAAGGATTCGTTCAACATAGCCTCTAAATAATCTTTTGGAATGCAAATTCCTTTACAACATTTACCATATCAAAGTATGTGACACAATATCATAAATCTTTGCTACGTTGATGGGTTTTCCTTTTTCATCCCAAACTTCTTCATGAGTTGTCCAAAGATAATAGCTGCCATAGTTGACCCTACCTGATATAAAGCCAAATTGGTTTTCTCAAATATTTAATTCTTGTTTAGGCACTAATCAATTTGGTCACTTTGGAAAGAGAGGAACAATAGAATCTTCTAAAGTAAATCAATGGAGGTTGATGATCTCTTTCAGATTGCAAAGTGGAGACTTTGTGGGTGGCTCCTTTCTAGCACAAAGTTTAAGGGTCTTCAACCTTTGGATCTTATTTAGTCTTGGGAACGGTGAATATGCAATTCTAGGTGGAAAAGGAGATTCGAGGAGAGTTGGGTTCCTCCAGATCCGGGTGTTATGAAGTTTAATGTGGATGGTGCAGCAAGGGGAAAACCTAGACCAGCAGGAAGAGGAGGAGTTTTGAGGAATCTTGAGGATCGACCAACAATCATGTTCAATGAGTTAGTTGGTAGTTGGTATTAGAAATTCAAATGAGGTGGAAATTCTTAGTATTAGGAAAGTTTTGGCAATTTGGAAAATCCATGGGCAAGGTAGACTTGGTATTGAAAGGGACTTGGCAAATGCAACAAAATAGGATATGGGACCTAGGCGTCTCCCTTGGAAAATGATCACTATAGTTAGGGAGATTAGAGCTCTGGTGACATGTCTTATCTTTTGTTCGTAATAGCCGCACAGCTAATGACATGGTTGATTACTTTACTAAGCTAGGAGTTAATAATAGCTTCTCAGGAGTCTTCCGACTTTGATACTTGAGCCATTGTGATTGCTTTTTGGATTGAGGGGTTGTTCGTTACCGGCTACTTTATTTATATTTGTGTTTGGTTCCTTATGTTTTCTTTTGTTCTCTTCCTTTTTTGTTTTTCTTTCAGGTCTATCACTTTTAGACCTTCTCTAGCCCTTGTACTCTTTTTATTATGAATGAAGTATCTTCGTTACTGCTCACCAAAAAATAAAGGAATGATTCATAACTTTTACCATTCCTAGTGTCGGAAGATCCCACTCCTAGTGTACCCAAATCATTACCTGTTTCAATAACTTCGCAGAAATGTGGGAGAAAAAAATATGGAAGTTGAGAAAAGAAAATGCAAAAAAAAAAACATTACTGAGACGAGGGAACCGGGAAGGAGAGAGGATGAAAGCATCGCGGACTCAGAGAGCCAGATGGTGGCAGCATGTCCGATTGGTTTGGAATCAATGGCTGTGATTTGTCCGGTGAATGAAGAGGAGGAGATGAAAGAAGGGTACTTTGTGGAAGCTTTTTTGAGAACATTGCGTGAGAAATCATCGTCATTGACAGGTTGGTTTGATTCTGAACAAGAAGAAGACAGTGAAGAGCGCTCAGAAGACATCTTCGATCCCTTCTTGGTCGCTTTTGGAGCCATCTGTACCCTCTATCTAGAGACTGGTAAGCCTTTCTCCGCCTCTCCCACAACCCTCTCTCTCATAAACCCCTGCGAGTAGTACCCCTGCAAGACCCCACGACCGAGAAATTATTCCAACTGAAATTTTTTAAAAGATTTTCATAAAAGGTGAGAACGAGAGGATATGAGAAGAACGTTCTTTTAGTTAAAAAAAAAAAAGTGTGATAAATTTTAATTTAAAAACTCATTATAAATATAATACTAAAAGATACATAATAATAATTCTAACTGCTCATGTGAAATAATTAAGTTAAAGATATATCTAGAGATAATTTTATATTTATTATAAATTTAAAACATAAAAAGATTAATATGAAAAGAAAAATAATGTAAATAGAAGTTCTATATATATTTAGTAATTTGATTGATAACTAACTAGGTCAGAATCAGGGATCGAAATATCAATTTTGAAAACTGATATATATCGGCCGATATAATACGTATCGACCGATATTCATACGTTTTTAAAAAATAATAATAATAATAATAAGAGATAGAAAAATATCAACCAATATCGAATTTTTCACCCTTGTTCAGAATACTCTTCATTTTATATGTGTGTGTCAATAAATATATGTTGTACATAATGTGATTTATAACTAACTTGGTCGCAGTAGAAAACTTCTTGACCATAGTTCAAAAAAATTAAGCCTTGTGTGAATCAATAACTAAGGTGTATTGTTATTGCCTTTTGTAGAAAATGTTAGTGACTTGGTTTGACTATATCCCTATTTTGTCAATTTTTTTACCATGTCAAGCCTTGCCTTAGAAGATTAAAACTGTTGCAAGAAGGTTAATCGAATATCAAAAGCATGCTCCGGGCAACTCATCATTCGTTTGGAAACCACGCAAGTAAAAAGACCACAATGGACTCTAAGGTGAATCCAAACACCCCTAGGCTAGAGGACCTATAACGACCCGACCCAAACTAGTGGATTATAGTCCAATTAGAACCTAATTAGATAGAATTTAGTGGGTAATTGGATATATTTAGTTAATTTGTCTCATTATTGATTGAAATTGTTTGAATTTATGTTGAACGATAAAACTTTGAATTCTAGACCCCCATTGTCTGCTTACCTTCATCTTAATTGAATATATGAGATTCTGCGTACACCATCGCTGGCAAAGGAGAGCCACTACCAGACCATCATTGTGGCTAGATGGCAAATCGACTTGATGACATCTAACGGCCTCACGTGTGCACTGATATCATTTGAAGACCCCACACTAGGAAGGCACATGTGTGGTTTGATCCGTCTCACGTGCGCATAGTTACACTTTGAAGACCTCATACAGGAAAGGCACACGTGTGGTTTGATCTGTCTCACGTACGTATAGTTACACTTTGAAGACCCCATACTGGAAAGACACGTGTGATTTGGTTTGTTTTTTCTCATCATGTGCAGTTATCATTCGAAGACCTCACATTGAGAATGTACGTCATCTGTTTGAACTTGAAGTGGAGTTCTTCTCATATGAAGAGTTTGATGCAAAGCAGCTCAACTGGGCCTTGGCCCAGATTCAAGCCCAACCAGCCATAACTTAAATAAAAAGGGTTTTGTAACCCTAAAGGAGAGGAGTCAACGATTGAAGAAAAGAGGAGAATTGGTTGATCTTGCAATCTCATGTTGGATGAGCAATCTCCTCCACATGCTGTGGACAACTGACCAAAATAATTTTCTTTGTTAATTTGACTCAATAACCTTCTACAACATCAGTAAAATTCCACATTCAACCTTCTGATTTATTCAAACAATTTATGACATTGTGGCATAATTGAAGAAAACTCCAATTGTCATGTCCATATTTGAAAGCCTAAGATATTTCCTCAGAGTAATGCAGGATTTTTCACATTGTTATTTTGGACAGTGCAGAGCTTACAAGATCTAGACATTACCCCATGACCTCTCGATGGATATCAGTTTCCTTCCATGTTTTAAGACCCTCTAGCTAACTTGCAAACAATTTCCAAGTTACATTCACCATCAATCTTTTCTCGCCCTCAATGATGCATGTGATAAAACACACGAGTAAAAATCATCCTTGAAACTTGACTACTAAGAAAAGAGAACCCATGTGCTTATAAACTCCATAACCCTAAAGTTTACAGGGGATGTAGAATATTGCTAACACTCTCCCTCAATGTCCTGACTGAACCAGGTTTACTCAAAACCTATTGTCTTTGTTTTCCCATTTGTGTCCTATTTTGTTCCAAGAAATTGGAGGATGGAAGATAACCAGTTGCTTAAGTGTACAATGTAGAAACAGAAGTAACAATGTAGAAAGTGGAAGAACATGTAGAGCATTTTGTCGACCTTCTGGTTCAAATTAATCTTAGCAGCTCTGATAAGCTATGACCAATTTTCATAAGAAAAAATTGGCTTCTTTTAAATCTATACTACTTCCTTTTTCTTTTAACTCTGATAAGCTCATATAGACACCCATTTTCTAAAAGTTGATGAAAATTACTCTTTTGTCTTTCCATTTAAAAACACCACATCCTTCGAACGAGTGATCCACCGAATGAAAAAATTCGTTTGAAAGAATTCTACCATTTTCACTTGAGTTTATAAAATTCAGACTGCATGAATTTTGATACCTTATTTGTAAAAATCGGTCGACAAACGACTTCGTTTAAAAATCACACTTCACAGCCCACTTCGTTCAAACAAATTTTTGAATTCGTTAGAACGAATTTTTTCATTCAATGAATCATATCCTCCGAACGATTTGTTGGTTCAGTAGATGCGGTATTTTTAAATGAAAGGACAAAAAGATAATTTCTAAAAATAACTGTGTAGAAAAAGATTTTAAAGATGTCTCTGTGACTCCCTTAAAAAGTATATGCATGTCTTTGCTTGGAGTTTAGGTAAGATGTCAGGTGTGCCCACTGATTTGACAGTCTATACAAATTGGCTATCTGAAAATATATGAAGCCTATCAATAAAGCTCGTGGTAAGTTTTTTGTCATTGTAAAGTAGTGAGTTCAACTTAAGAGTGAACATGTTGATGTTCTAGCAAGACAGGGGTGACCTGTTTCTTATTTCCACTTCATAGAACACAAATAATATCTAACTACAGAGAATTATAGGAACCAAAGGGCAGACTAACTTCACAAGGTCACTACAGGTGAAACAATATGATAGGTTATGGTTGACGTATTTTTGAAATTTGTAGAACTTTCTAGCTGTTCAAATAAGCTAACCATGGGTTTAGATTCTCAGTAGCAAATGGATTTCCATGACACTGATCGATATGGGAAGAGATATGTCAAAATAATTTCTCTGTGTCTTGATTATGATTACAAGGGGGCTATTTATACAAATAATATTCCCCAAATAGAAAATCTAATTGATTACACGAGATCCAATTGATCCAATTGATAACAACCTTCCTATTTACACGAGATTCTAACACCCCCCCTCAAGTTGGTGCGTGGATATCGCTCATGCCTAACTTGACAAGTGAGTCGAGAAACATTCTGCTATCTACAGCTTTAGTGAGAACATCTGCCAGTTGGTCTTCGGACTTCACGAATGGAAAAGTAATGATTCCGGCTTCAAGCTTTTCTTTGATAAAATGTCTGTCAATCTCCACATGCTTAGTCCGATCATGTTGAACAGGGTTATGAGCAATGTCTATAGCTGACTTGTTGTCACAGTATAGTTTCATTGCCATTCTTGGTTTGATGCTTAAGTCACTCAGTAAATTTCTTAACCAGAGCAACTCACATACCCCAAGTGCCATACCTCTATACTCAGCTTCAGTACTTGATCTTGACACTACTTGTTGCTTTTTACTTCTCCAAGTCACAAGGTTCCCACCTACAAAGGTGAAATATCCTGAGGTAGATCTTCTGTCATCAGCTGATCCTGCCCAATCTGCATCGGTATAACCTTCAACCTTTAGGTGACCATGATTTGAGAACAATAAACCTTTACCCGGAGCAGACTTCAAATATCTCAATATACGTTCTACAGCATCCATGTGAGGTTTACGTGGGTCGTGCATGAATTGACTCACCACACTTACTGCATATGCAATATCTGGTCTGGTATGAGATAAATAAATTAGTTTTCCAACGAGCCTCTGGTATCTCCCTTTATCGGTAGGAGACGCACTCCAACACTCAAAGAGTTTATGATTCTGCTCAATAGGAGTATTAACTGGCTTGCATCCTAACATTCCTGTTTCAGACAATAAATCAAGGATATATTTTCGTTGGGATAAGAAAATACCAAGCTTTGATCGAGCTACCTCAATCCCAAGAAAATATTTAAGATCTCCAAGCTGCTTCATTTCAAACTCAGATGCTAAATACTGTTGTAAACTAGAAATCTCCTCATTATCATCACCTGTCACTACCATATCATCAACATAGATAATTAGCGCAGTGGTTTTACCTCTTTTGTGCTTTAGAAACAAAGTGTGATCTGAGTTACTTTGTTTGTAGCCAAAATTCCTCATAGACTTGGTGAACCTGCCAAACCAAGCCCTTGGAGACTGCTTCAACCCATACAATGCCTTTTTAAGTTTGCACACCATTGCTGTATCTGCGTATTTTGGTATACCTGGAGGAGGATCCATATATACTTCTTCAGTAAGGTCTCCATGCAAGAAAGCATTTTTTACATCAAACTGAAGAAGTGGCCAATCTTGATTAGCTGCTAACGACAAAAGTACTCTCACAGTATTAAGTTTGGCAACTGGTGCAAACGTTTCTTGATAATCTACACCATAAGACTGTGTATACCCTTTTGCAACTAGCCGAGCTTTATATCTCTCAATCGTCCCATCTGCTCTGTGTTTGACCGTAAACACCCATCTGCATCCCACGGTCTTCTTACCCCTTGGTAAGTGCACGAGTTCCCAAGTGACATTTTTGTCCAATGCTGTCATTTCCTCTGCCATAGCCTTGCTCCATCTAGAATCTGCTACAGCTTCCTGCAATTTACTAGGAATAGAGACAGAGGATAATTGAAGTACATAAGATGCATATGACTCAGACAACTTGTGGGATGACACATGGTTACTTATTGGATATTTCACTTTAGCTTTTGGGTCAGGCTCATATCTAGTTGCTGGTTGACCACGATTAGATCGGGGTGGAAGGTGATATTGGGATGGTTCAGATGCAGGATCAGTTATACTAACAATATCATGGATATTAGAGTCAACAGGTATAGGATTAGGTAATACCTCTAAAGAGTCATCTGGAGACGATTGGATCAGTGGTATTGTAGACGTAGGAGACATTGTACTATCATGGACTGGACAGTCACGCCCTTCAACTGAATGCTCAATGGAGGATGATTCGGGTGTCGTGGCTTCAATACTAGATGGCCTCATTATGTCAAAGAACCGTATTTCATCCTGATTCTGTACTTCATCGCTAGGCTCCCCCGGAAGTGAAGAATCTGTTATTGCTTTGGGATAAAAAAACATGCTTTCATGAAAAATGACATCCATGGAGACATAAAACTTTTTAGTAGGGGGATGATAACAGCGATATCCTTTCTGAGTGGAGCCATACCCGACAAACACACACTTCAATGCACGTGGTTCCAGCTTGGTGCGTTGATTGGCGTGTAAGTGAACATACACGACACATCCGAAGACACGAGGTGCCAAATGAACAACGGATGGAAGTGTACAGTGGTCAGATAGTACATCCAAAGGTCGTCTGAATCCAAGAACACTAGAAGGTGTACGATTAATCAAGTAGACAGCGGAACTCAAAGCGTCGCCCCATAGATGCGATGGAGCATGACCTCCAATTAAGAGAGAACGAGTGACCTCCAAAAGGTGCCGATTTTTTCGTTCAGCAACCCCGTTCTGTTGAGGACTTTGAGAGCAAGATGTTTGATGGATAGTACCAACGGAATGCAGAAAATCAGTCAAGTCATTGTGGAAATATTCACCCCCATTATCAGAACGAATAAATCTAATAGAAATTCCAAATTGTGTTAACACCATTTGATGGAAAAGGCGATACACAGTACAGACATCGCTCTTGTGACGCAGCAAATAAACCCAAGTCATCCTGGTAGAATCATCAACAAAAGTAATGAACCATCTCATGCCATGATTTGTAGAAAGTGGGGCAGGTCCCCAGACATCCGAGTGAACTAAAGCAAAAGGTGTTGCATTTTTATTATCAGTCGAATGAAAAACAGAACAATGGCTTTTCGCCAGTACACAAGTGTCGCAAACAAAGTCTGAAAGTTTAGAACCAATAAATAATGAGGGAAATAATCTCCGAAGGTAACCAAATGAGGGATGACCCAATCGGGCATGCCATAACCAAATCTCCTCCTGCCTTTTAAAGACGCTGGTGTCCATAACGTGAACACGGGCTCCATCATCTGATCGGTGTAACCCATCGTCCAGATAGTACAAGCCTCCACGTTGTTTACCACTGCCAATCTTCTCCTTGGTATGGAGGTTCTGAAAAAGACAGTAAGTAGGAAAAAAAGTGGCAACACAGTCATGAGATGCGGATAACTGATTAACAGAAATAAGGTTACAATGTAGTGATGGGACCAATAAAACATTAGTGAGAGATAAGGAAGGTGACAAGGGTACAGTGCCGACACCAACAACTGGGGAAGACACACCATTGGCATTAGTAATGGCGAACGTGGGACAACTAGAAGAGAATTGGCTAAACCTAGATTTATCATAAGTCATATGGTCCGTAGCACCTGTGTCAATTATCCAAGCACTATTTCGAGTAAAAAGAGTACTAGCAGAATTAGTGATACCTGACTTGGCAACGAAGCCAGAAGTAGTGACGACGTGGCTCTTGGGAACAGAATCCGCCGCAGTGGGATTATAAGTTTTTGGAGATGTCATCTTACCCTTCGGATGCCAATCAGGGTAACCATGGAGCTTAAAGCATGTATCAATCACATGATTAACCCCATTACAATGAGTGCACTTACGAACACCTTTCTTCGGGTCCGGACGAGGACCAGATTTTCGAATAGCCATAACAGCTCCGTCAGGAGATGGTGTACCAAGCATAGCATCTTGGCGATTGGCCTCGGCACAAATGAGAGCATAAGCAACTGGGAGAGTGGGAAGCGGTGTAGTTGCAAGAATACGACCACGAACTCCATCCAAATGAGAATCAAGACCAGCCAGGAAAACATACAGTCTTTGAGAGTTGACTAGGGAGGTATACCGTTCAAGATCACGGGTACATTCCATAGTGCAAGGCGTAATAGCATCAAGCTCCTGCCATAATGCTTGTAGTTTTCCAAAATAAGAAATAATAGAACCTCCATGTTGGCGGACAGAAAGGACCGCACAATATAATTGATAGGCCTTGGAAGCATCTTGGCTGACAGAATAAGTTTGTTTGGCAGCGTCCCAGATCTCTTTGGCAGTAGAGAGGCGAAGGAAAAGGGATCTGATGTCCTTAGTCATAGCGTCAAGAAGCCAAGATTTGACCATACAATTCTCCTCATCCCACGTTTCATATTCCTCAGAAGTTATGACTTCGGGGGCCCGCTTAGTACCAGAGATAAAGCCCCAACGTTTGCGGCCCTTTATTTTATTCTGAGCATTCAAGGACCACTCAACGTAGTTAGTACCATCTAGTCGTTCGGGAGTAATCAAGGAGGACATATCTTGTAGGTGGAACGGAGGCAATACAGTCGGAATGTCCTTCGCTTTCCCTTTCGGAGAGGATGACTCAGTCATGATATAGGGCGAAAAAAACCAGAAACCGCGTTTGATGCGTTTGAGGCCGACCCGAGAAGTACGCCTCGAGCACCTCCGAGCGGCACAAGGTTCAGACTGGGCTGAAGGAACTGGTTGTCAATAGAGTAGTGCAGACGATGCTCCGACGGAATAGCACAGCGGAAAGCAGGGCCGAAATCACGGCTGAAAGCACGGCCGAAATCACGGCGGAAAGCACGGCCGAAATCACGGCGGAGCGCGGCCGAAATCACGGCGGAGCGCGGCCGAAATCACGGCGGAGCGCGGCCGAAATCACGGTCGAAAGCACGGCCGAAATCACGGCGGAGCGCGGCCGAAATCACGGCCGAAAGCACGGCCAAAAAAGGTCAGGCGCAGATCTGGGAGGAAGACAGAGGGCGACAGCGGCGGAGGGCGGGAGGATGGCTGCAAGCAAATCGACACAGCAGCAATAGAGCCGGTAGTGAAGAACAGTGACGCACAGAGAGGTGCTCACGGCACCGTCGCGGTAGCGGGAGCTCAGTAGGGTCCGGCGTCTTCTCCAGCGTCGTGCGTATGCAGGGGATATCAGATCGGGATGTCGCTCGGGCAGAAAGCGGAACAAAAAACAGATCTGCGTTGTTTTCCGTCCGCAGAGATGAGCAGCGGCAGAGCAAGAGGTGTCACTCCGGCGGTGGGTGGGCAGCAGTAATGAGGCGCGTCGATCGGAATCAGATCGGATGCATCCACCCTCAAAAAAACGAGAGAGACCTGCCGTCTCTGTCTGCTCGGCAACACCGAAAAGGGGCGGCCGAACAGGAAGAGCAGAGCCGGAAGCGCAGATCCGGCGACGCAGAGGGCAGCAAAGCCGGGAATGAAAGAGGGTTCCCGTCGGCAATAGGGGCGGGCGACGCTCTTGCAGAGATAAAAAATCTCAGATCCGGCGAGAAGTGCAAGGATGTCGGAGCCGTAGTCGGGGAAGCCGAAACACGCGGGGATATCGGCAAGGAGGGAGCTGAACCGAGAGATGAAAAAGAAGCAGCAGAAGAGGGCATACAAAACTCGACAAAGAGAAGTTATGCCGGTAAGGGTAACAGAGCCGGCGTAGCCAGATCTGGATTAGAAACCAGATCGGAAAAAAAAAAAATATGCCGTGCACTGAGTGGTAGAGCCAGCAGCGGAACGTCTCTCCGCTCGCCCTCGACCGATGAAGAGATCAGCCCAGCGACTACGCTGTGAGATCCCGCGGATAAACGTCTGGTCAGTAGAGAAGGATAATACTGTGTAGAAGCACAGCAGACGAGAGAAAAAAAAATTTGCGATTCCTATGAAAGGAGATCGAACCTTAGCTCTGATATCATGTCAAAATAATTTCTCTGTGTCTTGATTATGATTACAAGGGGGCTATTTATACAAATAATATTTCCCAAATAGAAAATCTAATTGATTACACGAGATCCAATTGATCCAATTGATAACAACCTTCCTATTTACACGAGATTCTAACAAGATATTCCAAGATCCCAAGAAGAGGTCTTTAATGTTTTTTTCTTCTTTAACCAAGGTGACTAGACGTCTTTCCTGACTAATTCTCGCATGCGGTTAATGTTCCTTTCTAACTTCGAGCAATTTCTTAGTGGCCCACTGTACATCTACAATAGACACTTAGGGTGCCCCTTGGAACCCTTGGTTTTGCACTTTAGTACAAAGTTAAAAACTAGGGCTGAAATTCGGGTCAGATGGGTCGGGTTCTTTAAAATCCAATCCGACCCGAATTGATATATATGGAATCCGATTCGATCCGAATCGAATTTTTAACCCAAACTTCACAATCAGACCCGACCCGAATTCTAACCCGAACCAACCAAATTCTGACCCGACCCGCCTTCTGAACCCATTTTAGCCGGGTCAGGTCAAAGTAGGCCGGGTCGGATCGAGTTAACTTGTAAAATCTTCAATCCGACCCGACCCGACCCGAACTTCATGTGGGTTTTTATCTTCTCAACCCGACCTGACCCGAGCTGCTGACCTGAAATTCTCAACCCGACCCATATGATTCTCGGATCGAGTCATGTAGGTCGAGCCAAAACCCGACCCGAGTTGCAGCCCTAAAGGTAATCCAAATAGTGAGGAGAACAAACAATAAATAAGAAAAAAAAAAGGGGATTTCAGTTTGAGAAGAAATCGAGCCTCCAACGAATGGTTTCGAGTAAAGGCAAAACTGATTTTCAAGCCAAGAGCAATAATTTAGGGAAAAAAAAATCGATGACTTTCATTATTCAATATAGCTGAAAACAATCTTAAGTTGTTGTATTGATGTCTTGTACTCTAAACTGTTCTAAGCTATACTGGACACTAGACCTCAATTGAGGGCTCGCAGGGGCCAACACATACGTGAGTCAAGGATTAAAGCAGGCCGGAGACCCTAAACTCAAGATATTTTAGTATATAAAGCGTTGTCCATAAATACTGAAATCACTGCCAAACCTTGCATGTCTTGTGAGTTTTTGTGCGAGTGCTAGTGTATTTACTGCATCATTCTTTATTTGTTTCTCAATATAATTTACACCTCAAATGGAAATAATTATATTTGAAAAAGTCTCCTTTTTACAACGTAATAATTATTAACATTTACAAAATAACTTTAAATATTTCATTTAACTAGGACAATTTTATGGAGGCAAACTTTGTCCTCAAAGTTCAATAACAGCTAAACATCTGTACAGAGTAAAGATTACTCTAACTTCATCATGAATATGAGAATACAACCCATATGGGTGTAGTTCAACTAGTTACCTAATATCTCAGGAAATAGGAGGTTGCGAGTTCAAGTATTTATAGCCTAATCTTGATGTACCCTACAGAAGATGTTAATAGCATTAGAGTGAAAAATTCCTTATTTTCTTTAAGATTAAAGCATTCATTGTCAGCAAAACCGCCAATCGTCTATCACTTTCAAAAGGAAAGGAAGTCAATAATAACTATTGAGTCTATTCAGTGAGTTGATATGTAAATGATTATACTTAATTACTCTTGTTGATCAGATTGGTGTCAACATAATGACCGGAAGTTTAATTCAGTGTAACACAAGTAAATGTTATTACTTGGATCAACATTATTTTGAGAAAACCAATGACAAAATTGCTGTAAATATTCAATTTGATAATCGCTCCTAATAGGGATAACTATTTGACTTGACATTAATCTAATTCTAATTTAATGAGGAGTATGTATTTGAATGTATTCATATGGAAGGAGAAAACCAATATAAATATAACATAATCTCTTTAATTAAAGTGACAAAGAATCCAAATAATACTTGAGGCACACTCCTTTAACGACTAGTTTTTTAGAGTGAGTTCTACTTCAATATTGTTATTATGTCATGATTTTCTATCAGTTTATATAAGAAAATAAATATGTAGGATTATGTTGGGGTGCGAACGAGAGCCCCACATCGATTGTAAGGGGACAAATCAAAGACTTATAAGGGGACTGAGTCACTCCACTTATTAGACTAGTCTTTTGGACTGGAAGTCCAATCCTAATAGTGGTATCAGAACTAAGTCTATAAACCACAGTATGTGGACTCAAAGATCACCAAGCCGAATGAGATAGTTGAGGATGCTTTATCCGTCAAAGAGTGGGATGTGTGAACTAGAGTCCGAAATTCATTGTGAATAAAAGTTGATTACTAATAAAGTTTTCCTCTTAATAAATTGATTTAATAATGAAAATCTACCCTTATTTACGAAAAGGCTTGAAATCAAATTCTCTTTAATATAAAAAAGTCACTTCATATTATTTTGTATGCATATTAAAAGATTTATACATAGATAAATTAAGTGACACGCTACCTTAATCATAAAAAATGAAAAATATAAAAGAAAATAAAGTTTTTTTAAATAAAGTTCTCTTCAGACCAACCAACATATTGAAAAGCTAGGTCGCATCAATTGTGGGGCCCAATAAAGTACACATGTGGAGCATGTCACTGAAGGTAACTTTTTCTTTTCCTTAAAAAGCAAATCTACTCTCAATCGCATGGCTTGAATTTCACTTATCCCATTCCTTCTTAAAATGACACAAATTTGGAACATAAAAGATCATTCATTTTAAGTGCTCTAAACATAAATAAATAAAAAATAATAATTATAATAATTATAATTCTCTTACATATCAAAATGATGATCATAGTGCACTGATGTACCACTTATCATCATACATATCTAGATACAAGATCTACTAAATAAATTGATGATAATATGATAGAGTTTTTTTTTTTTTTAAATGGCGTCTTATCAATCTCTAAAATATAAATGTTTTAGAAATTTAGACTACTCAAAAATTTTCTTTTAAAAAAAATTTCAAATTTTATGAAATATTTAAATGAATTTTTAATATTTTCAAAAAAATAAATTCAGGGTTCTAACCACTGTTTTAGAATTTCTTTTTTGGACTTTATAGTAATATTAAAACCGCAACTTCTTTAACATGAGATGTTAAAAGATGAGATCCACCCTTAATTAAAACTATGAATAGATTATAATGAGTTCTATGAAACTGCTTAAAATGAGGTCTATTACATTATTTTAGCTCTTAATTTTTAAAATAAAATAAACTCGTTAAATAAATACTTCTATCATCAAATGCCTTTTACCAATGATGTTAAAAGGAAAAAACAATTCAACCAATTTGGATACATCATAAAATGGTCTTCAAATAAGACACAAAAGATAATCGTAATAATAAGGATGGCAAAGACCAGAGTGAAGGGTGATATTTGAGACATGTAAGATTGACCCAAGAAATCATGCACGTCGGGTCGATAATTTCGGGTCAACGGGTCGGGTTGAATTGAGAAGATAAAAATCTGTATGAAATTCGGGTCGAATCGAGTTGAGGATTTTACAATTTAATCAGACTCGATCCGACTGGGTTAAAATTAAGCTAAAATGGACTCAAAGTGAGGGTCGGATCAGAATTTGGGTCGGGTTGGGTTGTGAAGTTCTAGGTTGAAATTTCAAGTCTAGTTGGATCGGATCGGGTTCCATATATATCAAATCAGGTCAGGTTGGGTTTTAAGGAACCCAACTCGGATTGTATTGGGTTTTAAGGAACCCAACCCGCTTGACCCGAGTTGCAACCCTAATATAAGATTTATACATTAAAATTTTAATATCATTAAATAATTTTTAATTATAAAGATACATATATGCACTTTTTAATATTTTTTTAAATAATTGAACCTATTATTTAATAGATTAAATAAAAAATACTTAGAGTAGAAATTTTATAAAATTTATCACACTTCTCACATCTAATGATAAATCTAATAATTAAAAAAAAATCTAAAAAGATTATATATATAAATATTTATTTTTAAAAATTTATAATAAGAAAATATATATCACTTAATGAAAAGATAGTGATATATTTCTGAACTTGAGGGCAGAGACCCAATGGGCCATTCGAGTCACCTTTGTGGAATGTTCTGTCAGGGATATCAGATTTGTATGTACGGATTATCCAAATGGGGCCCATCCATGTGAGTGGGCCAACCCCTCATGTTTAATTTAATTTCAAAAGTGAGTGGGTCAAGGCGCTTTCTCTGCTGGCTACAGTGTCCGCGCCTATCATTTTTAACCCACATACAAGCACTGCTCATATGAAATGGCCTATACAATAATTACTGCCAATTATTAATCAAATATAATATAATTTATTAGAAAGCCAGCAAATGAAAAGTTCCTGTCGTGTCAAATTCTCTAAAATATTTTCTTTATTTTATATCTCATTTAAATTTTAAAACCTACCTACAGACATCCAATTTTTCTTTCTTTACTAATCTGAATTTTCATGACAAATTACTATTTTACCTCTACATTTCTAATCATTCGAATGAATGTCCAATTCATTTTGACATTCATTCGAATAAATCTATTCATTCGAATGAATTTACTGAACAATAACGTGTGAATGGATTCATGCGAATGAATGTCAAAATAAACTGGGCATTCATTCGAATGATTAGAAATGCAGAGGGTAAAATGATAATTTGTCATGAAAATTCAGATTCGGGTGTGTAGAAGCAGAAAAACCAGGTGTGTATATGGGCTCCCTAATCTATAATCCTAATTTTTCATATTTTTTTGCATTTAAATTTCAACTGTTTTGTAGTAATTTGGTGCCTACAAGTCAGAAATTCAATATTTTAAAATAAGTCAAAAAATTGTGAAAAGATTATTAAAAAATTGCATGGAAATGCCATGGGGTAGAAGAGCTCACTCGGGAACTTGAGGCAAAGATGCAAGAAAAGTATCTTGATTTACTTGAGAAGTAAGCCTCTTTAAAATTTTGAGGACGAAATTTCTTAAAATGATAGGAATGTAATTAGAAAATATTTGACATGTATTTCAAGATGTCCTGAAACTAATACAAAAGGAAATAGAATTGAAGAAAACAAAATTCCTCAAGTTCAAGCACAACTTCATGAATTTACTGGCTAATAAAAATGAAAACAAGAACTTAAAAGAAAATATTTTAGATTTACTCCATTAATACAACTGAAAATTTCTTGCAAAAAGCCTCCCTTTTTTTTAGAACAGTCCTCTTCCAAACCCATCATTTTAGCCCCTTTGTGAATGAGAAGTAAATTGCCTTTAATAGACTAAGAAATAGAAGAGAAATCAAGGATCTATTGACAAATGTCCAGCTTTGTTTTTAAGTTGCATTTGATTTTAAAAAGAAAGAAAGATGAAGTAACAATATAATCTAAGTACTTCAATGACACAATTTGATACTTATACGATGTATATATGTTTAAGAGAGGATAAGACTTAGACAATATAATCTAACTATGTTTTAAATAGAATATTAAAATAGTAAAATGTCATAATATTGAGACCGGGTTTTTACAGTAGTGTCAAACGGTAAAAATTGTAGGTATAAGAAGGAGATGTAGACTACTGAAAATATGAAGTAAAAGATTTTTTTTAATAAATAATAAAATAACTTATTTATGATTTATGATAGAGTCAAATGATGGATTATAATTTAAAGAGGACAACGTTAAAGAGGAGATTTTGCCTTTTGATGGCGATGTATGATATAATTATCATACATAAAAGTATTAAATGGAGAGTTGTATTGTCCATTCAAAAATTTGCCCCTTTGATGCACTTCTTGTTTATCATTTGACTTGATCAATAATTTTTTTGCCTAGTTGGAGCACATTCAAATGGTTGGATATCTATTTTTATGTATTAATTAATAATATAAATAAAGAGTAAACTCGTTTTACAGTCTTACTAATCCTATAATAGTTACTGACTGGGGTTCGATTCCCCGGATGCGCAAATAATTTTTCTTGATGCTTATATTATATTTTATTGCTCAAAAAAAAAAAAAAAAAAACTAATCCTATAATAGCTCTTGTAATAGCGACTTAAGGAAAATTGATTGGGAGAACGTTAATTTTGATAGTGATAAACACTGGTGTAGTGGAAAAAAAAAAAAAATGATGCCCTTTTTACAAGAAAAATGATAAACTCATCTAAGATTATGCATTTTTATACATTTTGATGCCGTAAATTATTTAATTGATATAATCTCTAGGGATTGGTGTTTGGCTAAGATGAGTCCAAAATCTAATATCACAGCAAAGGGCCACTGAGGACTACAACTCGGGTCGAAGTGGTCGGATTCCTTAAAACTCAACCTGACTCGAGTTGATATATATGGAACCCGACCCGACTCGACTCGATCTGATTTTTGAAGTTGAACTTTACAACCCGACCTTGATCCGAATCAACCCAAATTCTGATCCGATCCGTATTCTGAACCCATTTTAGCCTAATTTTAGCAGTGTCAGATCGAGTTGAGTCGGGTCAGGGTTAAGTTGTAAAATCTTCAAACTAACGCGACCCGAATTCCATGTGGGATTTTATTTTCTCAACCTGACCCGACCCGCTAGCCCGAAATTCTCTACCTGACTTGAGTTGCAGCCCTAGAGCCAATCTTTGTAGTTTTATCTAGTGTGTATGGATATGGAGACTTACACATGCTCTCGAGTACTACTGGAGTGCTCTAAGAGGTCTTAGACACCGCGATCATAAAAAAAGTTATTTTATTGATATTTTAATTATTATTTTTTAAATAAACTAATTATAATTTTATTACATGAGTATAATAAAGATGAAAAAGGATTAATTTAGAATCTTTCTTATAGTATCTTTAATGAAAGCGGCACTTGACATGGCGGAATACGTGGAAGTGTCAGCTGTCTCGTATTTGAATTGAAAAATTTTCATTTTATTTTTTCACGTTAAATTAATTTCTAAAACTTTGTAATAAATGAAAAGATAAAATAAGAAAAAAAATTAATTTTTCAGAGACTCTATCCGGTGTTGATAAAGACATCCGTGCCCGAATCAATTTCCGATCCAATCCAATTCAATTACTTGAGCAATGGCCCATCTAATCAAATCTAATCTATCTCAGAAGATAAACGGTGTAGATTAACCCCGATCGTAGGATGGGGCCTATCTGAGTTGAAAAGACGAGTTGGAAGAATGTTGAGTGAGAGAGGGAGGCAGAGCAAAACTATAAAAGCAAATGGTGGGACGAGGGAGGGAAAGAAAGCAGACAAGTCAGGCATTATTTGGATTTGATTTGCGGGGAAAGGCGCTCTCCATAGCCGGCCGAAGCCGAAGCCTTCCTGCCGGAGGTAGAAAAGCCGCCCTTTCCCTGCCCTTCTCTCCACAGCCGGCCGAAGCCGAAGCCGAAGCCGAAGCCTTCCTGTCGGAGGCAGAAACGCCGGCCCTTCCTTGCCCCTCCTCTCCTTTTCTCCGATTTCATCTCATTGCCGTCAACATGCTCATTGAAGGTTCTTCCTCCCCCCGCAAGACCGTGACTGTCCCTGTCTATCTCAATGTCTATGATATAACGTCGATGAACGGCTGTGCTTTCTACCTGGGTCTCGGCATCTACCATTCGGGCGTCCAAGGTCAGATCCCCTCTCCCAATCTCTCCCGTCCGTCCATTTTTCTTTTTCTCGCAATGATGCGTGCTCCAGTGACATCCACCGTTGGGTGATGGTCTTGCCTTCATCACAGGGTGAATTTGATCAACGGCCAAGATCTCTTGGATGATGGGGCCAGATCTCTCTAAATTGGGGGTTTTCCATCATATCAAAGATGGTGAATATTGATGGATCCCAGTTATATATATATATATATATATATATATATATATCAAAATGTGGGTTACATTTTCACGTGCATTCGAGATATATATATATATATATATGATTTGTCTTAAGAGATCATTTTCTTGTTTTTTTCTGAAAAAAAATTGGTGATGGTGTCGGATAGAGCAGTGTACGATGTGGAGTACGCATTCGGTGCACACGACTATTCAACGACGGGGATCTTCGAGGTGGAGCCAAAGGAATGCCCAGGATTTACGTTCAGGAAATCGATATTAATCGGATGGACGTCGTTGAGCCCAAATGAAGTGATGTTGTTGATGGAGGAGATGGCGGGGGAGTACACCGGCGACACCTACCATCTCATCACTAGGAACTGCAACCATTTCTGCAATGATGCCTGCGTGAGTCTCACAGGAAATCGGATCCCACGATGGGTCAATCGCCTCGCCAAATTCGGTAACATATTAATTTTATTCCTTATTATTATTATTTTTATTACTATTATTATTACATCAATTCTAACTTCATTTGGGGCTTACCAATTGAAAGGGATCTACGGTTGTAAAATCGGCCTAGTTCGAGTTAACCAAGTCCTACTACGACTCCATGTTATTTTCACCCGATTCCAAGGGCCAATTCTGACTCAAACTTGGCCAATATAACTCGGATTTAGTCCCTCTCGAGTCTAAGACAGAGTCGGATATTTAAAACCTTGGATCCAAGTTTCATCGTGATGTACATGAATTCTGTGATCAACTTAGGACCACATTTGTAAACAAATTTGAATATATTGATCCTTGATATCTTGATCTCTAGATATGATTTTTGAAAAATAAAAGGTGGTTTTAATTCAACACTTGGTTTCGATAGGATGCGTGGGACACTTGAGGATTCACATGGGGCGAGGATGTGTCAGATGATTTGAATTATAGCTCAAAATTTTGAACTTTGGTCTCATCACAATTGAGTCGAGTAACTTTTTTTTTGAAGACCACGGTATCCAGGTGTCTCACGTGACTAATCCTTGGGACATGTGTAAACCTCTCAATCCGCACACACTGGGTACAAAATAATGCAGAGTGACTTTTTTTGTTGTTGAGGAGGACTTGATCTCAAGAGTTCCTGCAAACAAGGGCGAGTTTCGACCACTAAGCCAACCCCTCAGGGTTAATTGAGTCGAGTAACTTATTGAGTTTGTTTGCATTTTCTTTTCTTTTTTTGTTGCAAACTTAAAAAAAAACCCTTGCAAGTCTTTACCCCTCTCTCTCTCTCTGAAAGCTTGCCTGAGTTCTCTGTTGAGTCACTCAATACTCTCTTCAAGTTGAGTTCACTTGACTGAGTCAGAAACAAGTTTCTAGTCTATGGTCACATGTTGTGTGGTCAAACTAAACTAAAATTCGATACATGTGTACTGTGATGGAGTATCATGCATTGCACACATGAGACTACCTTATTATGTGTTGATAGTGTTGTTAATGGATGCCAAGAAGTCTGGAAAATTAAAAGAATCTAACTTGAAATAAACAAGTTTTCTATCCAATTCCATATTTCAAATTAATATCAAATTGGTGGTTTGAATATAGGTTTAGATCATGCCATAGTCAAATTGGATTAAGAGTTAGAATGATCTAATGTATTCATTCGAGTTATTCCATACACAGCCATAGACATCCTGCTATCACCACCTCTAAATAGTGGGCTAATGAATGTTCTTGTACACTATCCTTGCCTTTTAATGAAATGTCTCGAATGCTCTTAAAGTGATGCAAGGGAGGATTTCAATGCAAATTTTCTCACTGCATTTATAAACAACAAAGAAGGCTTCCATTTCTTTTATCTGGATTTGAGGTGCACACATTGTTTTACTAAACAACATGGAAATGTAAATCTTGGCACATGATGGAGGTCACTGACCTCACCATTGGTGAAGCTAAAAGGAGAGGGTTGTGGACATATTCTAAAGAAAAAAGTTGGGTCATTGTTGGAGACTTAATCTAAGATATTATCATGAGCTTTTAATATATCTTTCTTCAATAATTTGTCTTGTCGCTTTAGATTAGTTCACTAGAAATTACAGATGCACAAAATTTTGTCATTTTTGTACATCTTTGACTGAAGCCTTCTATTTTGTGGTGTCACTAAGTCTTATAACGAGCCACTTTCATTGTTTCCATGTTGTGGTTATATTGTTGATGCCTGATTTTGATAGAGAACACTTGCGTAAAGCATCAAGGATCAAATGCTATATTGATACAGCTGGTTTGCTAGAGGTCACACTATTTCATGAACTTCTATTTTGATTTAGCTATCTACCAAAATCAACTTCATAAAACATTACTAGCAAATCAGATGATTGTACAATGCCAATGTGAATCAGATGATTGTACAATGTCAATGTGAATCAGATGATTGTACAATGTCAATGTTAATAATCTATCAGGGGTACTAGGATCGCCTTAGAATCTTAGATAGGGTAGCTGGCAATGTTTGGTGGAGTTGATTTTTTGTACATTGGCAAATTGACAACACTCCCTTTATGTTTGTTTGTTAATAAGCACAATCTACATGCCACATGAACTTATACGGTCTCCTTTACACTGTAGAGTAAGGACACATTTGTTAGTATTTGACATAGGGAGAAGGTGCCCAATTAAGCAAATCCCAAAGAATGAGATTCATGGATTCAATAGAATATTTGAATTAATTTAACTAAATGTTTATTATAAAGCAGAAGTAACGTCTCTATCATTTTCATCATCATCATAGGCCATTTTTATTTCTGTCTTGGGTCGGCTTTGGAGGTAATGCCTTTTCTATTTATCTTATCAAGAACCATATCCTCTATTACTCTTGCAATTTATCATATCATTTTGTATCCCTTTATTCCAACCGTTTAAAGACCTTCATCTTTGCTTCTACTTTCTAAATTTTGGCTTTCTATTCTTTGTATTGGGTTGTTTCTATTCTTTTATTGCGTGCATAGCCAATCTTAAAAATAGGTCTCTGTGATACGGACACATTTAGTTCTATGTTTTGGTCTTGCTCCACATCCATCTTAGCATACATAAATTTGTCATCATTACTTTATCTACTTGCCTTTTCCATTGCCCAATATTAAACTTCACAAAACACTGCCAGTCTAGTAGCCGTTTTATAGAATTCCCAGCCAGCCCAAATACAAGTTGATTTTTTTATTTATTTACTCAACCTGACATTACCTGAAGCTTGAAAATCCCCACCTTAGTATTATCATTTTTTCGTTTTGGTTCAAGCAAAGTTCACTTGAGTTGCATCGTAACAAGGGGGATTGAAGTGGACTATACATGCAATGACCCTTTGGATTGTGTGCAGGGTCCAATTCAAATTGCCATCACAAGTATAGTGATTAAGTTCACCTCCCAAGATCATGATAATGAATGAAAAATTCAAGTGTAATGTTATCTGGTTAGCATAATCATAGTGCAAAAAAGTGACATGTGATATGATGATTGTGAAAGGTCTACTAACTAGAAATGCCATAAAGATAATCTCCATCCATAATTTCTACCCCTTCAAAACAAAGTTGATGATTGTGAAAAAGCTCATTTTCATTCATGTAAAAATTTCTTTTTGCATACTACAATAGCTTAAACAAGTAACTTCCATCAAGTTTGACTCCTATCATGTATCAAGTTAGTGAACTCTTAATCTCCTTTATTATTATTTTTGTCTTGGTTTTCAACATTTATTCTTCCATTATGCGTGTTTCCCATGGATGTTCATCCTGAAAGTATTCATTATCAATGTTTTGAACAGAAGTTATTCTAATATTTTCATTTATGTAAAAATTTCTGTTGCAAATTGCAATAGCTTAAAGAAGTATGCTTTCATTTAGGCACAACCTTTGATATCGACTATGCGTTTAAATTTGTGGCCTCCAAGTCTCTCATTCTCTCTCTTTGTTGTCAAGGTTTGTTGTTCAATTGTGTATTTCCCACAAATGTTCATCCTGAGAAGGTCAGGTGCAGATCAGAAGACAGCATCAGTGGTATAGAGAGGAAGAAGTTGAGGGACAATTCAATCAAGTTTGTCACTTCACCACCTAACGACACATATATTACTGCAAAAGCTATTACCCGAAGTAGGCGAAGATGTACTTCTCTTTCAGCCCCACCATTGCTTGCCACTTCTTCCATTATGAACCTTGAACAGCTTCTGTGCCAAGCCTGAAACTTTCACAAAAACAACAGGAAATTACAATTGTTCCATTTGTGTTTTTCTCTTTTTAATGCTAATTGTTGCTGATTGAGAGGTGGTATTGCAGTTTTTGTAAAATTTTGTAAGGTTTTCAGAAGTTATGGCGAATTGGGTCTGCCTCTATTCACAGGTCATCCAGCAGGCAAGAGATATCTGATGAAGATTGCATCTAACTTATCTTGGATTTGTGGAGCTGGGAGTGGGGGGAACGAAAGATGTGGCCCGTTTCTTTGTGTACGGTTTTCTTATTTTAATTTTATTCTATTCTTTTGGTTTCCTATTGTTTAGGCATCAAAGTTTGTTTGGATCAGTGGAAGTTCACTTCATGGAAGTTGAAGATTCTTTGAAAAATCGATTTCCTTGAATCCAGAATCCATGATTTGGGAAACCTGGTCGCTTGTATGTTTGGTGTACAATCTTTTTTTCCCCTTATATGTAGAATTCTGTTGTAATGATGTTTGTGTGACAATTGAAAAAAAAATAAAAATGAATGGTTGGCAATGAGCATTTGTATTCTTTTCATATTCTCTCTTAAAAGTAATGCCACAAATATCGTTTTTGGAATATTATCAGTATGATGATATTAAAATATTTTCAAATTTTGAAGTTTTTATCATGAAAAAATCTTGAAAAAAATATAATATTAAAAAAATAATTAAGAATATAGTAAAGAAATATACAAATGAAAATGACACTTAAAATTGAAATAGTTGCTAGCAAATTTGAGGAATGAGGAATTTTGAGTCTTGTGAAAGAATTTATGGGTTTATGTAGATTCGGTTTTTTTTTTTTGATAATATCATAATATATTTTGCTGTTATTATAACATAATTGCAATAAAACTAAAATTACCAATAAAAATAGAGCAGAGGTGATATTTAACGATAAAAGTATGAGAAATGAAAAATCCGATGGCCTATGCTTAGAAGTAAGACCCATAATATCAAATCGATGGTTAAGAGCTGAGGTGGATAATTCGGCCAATGCCGTAGCGTATCGGCCTTCTGAGAGCCGCTATGTAATGGTCGATACGCTACACCATGTATTGGACATACAGTGTACAGTGATGCACCCTCCGTCACGGGTGATACATATTGTCCGTTACAGACTGTTACATGTCATTATAGACTATTACAGGCCGTTACAGATTTTTTGAATTTTTTAAAAATAGAGGAGAGAGATTCTGTAATGGCCGTTATAGGGTGTTACATACTGTATCAGTGCAATGGTCGTAACGGCTGTTACGATACAGTCGGCGTTTTTTTCACCCCAAGTTAAGAGTACCACATGCTTTTTAGTGCTGGTAATTGGTCGGGCTCAGGTCGGGCTTTACAAAAGAGAGCCTGAGCAGCGATCCCTATTGACTAATGGTTAGGACTTTTCTCCTTTTTTATGTTTTAGAATTTTAGAGTGTTTTTAAATGGAGAGAGGCTGATTGCATGCTTTGTATTAAGGAATCAAGGTCTATGATACTTGCTCTATTTACATATGAGCTGGCCCATGAAAGACCAAAATAGATAGATACTGTCCATCCCAATTAGGGTTTCGAATCTCGGCCCATACGACAAGTATCGACCGAGATATATCAGCCAAATATAGGCTGATATTAATTTATTTCATTTTTTTTTAAATTGGATATCGGCTGTGGACCCAGGCTGATATTATCCCATATTGGCTGAAATTTAGATTTTTCAATTTTTTTTTTAAAAATCATCTATTTTTTATTTTTTTTCATAATTTTTTTTAAAAACCATTGATATTCTCTCAAAAAAATTGAGGAGAGAGAAAATTATTCAGCCGAGATCTTAGTCCGGCCGATTTTTGCACCCTCAATCCCAATTGATGGAGGAACCTTACAGTGTACCCAACTTTCATTGGCCGTGACCCACTCGCAAATGCAAATGGGCCTAGCTCACTTGTAAGGAACCATCATCTCATATTATCTTCTAATTAAAATTGAATTATATCTAAGTAGAATTGAGTAATCTTTGGAAAATAATTTAGCTATGGCTCTCTAATTTTCAGTTCAACTCTCAATTTAAAGTTTATTTTTTTTTTTAATTCCATTTTTTTTTGTTATAGTAGTACCACACTTTTCCTACCTTTTTCTCTAAACTCCTGTGATTTTCATTTCAAATGACAGGTGTCACGCTGCCATTGGGACTTTATGTGACTTTCCGCCTGCCCATCGTCCCACAGCGATTTTCCTTTTAACAATATATGAAATCTTTAGTTCTTTATTATTTGGAAAAAGTTAGTGATTTTTGCACCACCTTTTTGTACTCGTAACGCATCACCTTTCTATATTTCTCTCTTTTTATCTTTCTCAAAAGTATCAGTAAAATTAAATTTTTCTTTAAAGATAAAAGTATGAAAAAAGGTCAGCCATCGGACAAAATATATTAGGAGATATATAAAGTGATTTTTGTACCACCAGTTTTTTCATGGATGCCTATCTTAACACGGTCAAAATTTGTTATGAGACACGAGATAAAGTGAAATTTTTATTTTATCTTTACTAGTGTACTGCTCATCAAGTATCAGTGCACCGATAATACAGTGCTCTCTATATATATATATATATATTCTTTATATCGATATATCAATACTTGATGAACAGTACACCAATAAAAATAAAATAATAATTTCATTCTATCTCATATTTCTTATCGATTCTTAAAAAAAATAAAAACTTTTGGTACAAAAATCACTACTGAAAAAAATAGCAACGTTGAATAGGTTAATTGATGGTCCACAAAAGAAGTTCAGAAAAGGCTGAACACTTTTATGTCTTTATGGGGCTCCTGAGTAATCAACTTCTTTTCATTTTCTTACCATTTTACATTTTTATTATTTATCACTCTATAAAAGACCTAAACACCGTGGCCTTCAAAAAATAAAAGTACATAATCTATTCAATAAAAATATGAGGTGCAAAATGATTTTTTTTTTAATAATATTCTTAATAGATAATTAAAAGGTGATGGGAGTGATGGTCAGAAATTCAATTCAAGAAGTGAAAGTCCTAAGTTCAATTTACACTTCACTCTAAAAGGTCATTTTCATAGAATTATTTGATATATATGAATAAAAATATTTGTATATATCTCAAAGATTAATCAAGTATTTTAAGATATCTGAACACTTTAATTATTAAAAGAAATACTCTTAATAGGTATTTTAGAAATCTTATTTCCAATATTTACTTTCTCCAGCAAAATAACTTTTTCAAAAATAAAAATAGCAGAATATTAGTAAGAGTCACAAGGTTTTTAATCCGTTCACAAGTTTCTTATAATAACAAGAATATGGTATAAATATGATTGAAAAGAATGACATTTGCGAAGGCAGGTGCAGTAAAGCTGTGTAACACAAGACCCGTTGTCTCCACTGCGGTGGACATAAATTAAAATGGTCTCGCATGATTCAAAAAGAATTAATTGCAGTGTCTCATCGTGTGTTTGGTTGCGCATGGTCTTGATGACCATAGGATTCTTCATGCTGGGCATCATTGTCATAGTGTGGCCCATTTTACCTCTTACAACTTTCAAATAAGGAAATTAAAGTGAATAATATAATTGGATCAGTCAATTCTTAAAAATATGATAATGAATTCCTTTCATGTGGAAAGTGTCGGTGACAAGTGCCAGTCAATTGCAAAGTACGGTTGGTCTCACTGTCTTATTTTGAGTTTAATTTACATCCAATTTTAATAGATCATTTTATAATAGGCCCGACTTATAGAAATTCAGAAAAATTGAATCTACACACTTATTTTTAAATTTTAAAATAAAATTACCATTTTGCCTTTGTATTTCAACTCGTTCAAACGAATTATCAGTTCATTTTGAGATTCGTTTGAATGAATAATCCACGTATAAATTCAATTCATTCGGATGAATGAAATGAACACTCACTCATTCTGAAGTGATTATTCATTCGAATAACTGTACATAGTATTGATTATTTAAATAATAATTTTTTTTAAAACTTTAAAGTTATTTTTTAAGTATTGTTTATTTTCAAAATTTCTCAAATTAAATATCCGGACTAATTACGATAACCTGATAAAAATACTTTAAGACTTTAAGGTCTTTTGACACTCTCAAATAGCTTAAAATACAGTGTTTTATAAATAAGAGTATCCCTAGGCTGTACTGAAATACATTTGGGAGTGTTTTACACAGGTGCTTAAAAATAATGGTCTATCTTTCATATGCTACAGTAATGCATAGTGTAGATTTTCTTTAAAACTTTAAAGTTATTTTTTAAGTACGATGTATTTATAAAATTTCTCAAATTGAATATTCGGACTAATTACGATAACCTCATAAAAATACTTTAAGACTTTAAGGTCTTTTGACACTCCCAAATGTGTTTTCGGCACAACCTAGGGATACCCTTATTTATAAAACACTATATTTTAAGTATTTGGGAGTGTAAAAAGACCTTGAAGTCTTAAAGTATTTTTATCAGGTTATCGTAATTAGTCATGATATTTAATTTGAGAAATTTTGAAAATACATAGTGCTTAAAAAATAACTTTAAAGTTTTAAAGATAAAGTTATTATTTAAATATCAATACTAATGCATAGTCGTTCCAATGAACAATCTGTTTATTCGAAGGAATGGGTGAACAGTAATGCGTGTTACTGTTCACTCCATTCGTTGGAATGGATTTATATGTGGGCTATTCGTTCGAACGAATGCCAAAATGAACTGATAATTCGTTCCGACGAGTGAAAATACGAGGGCAGAATGGTAATTTTACCTTAAAATCTGAAACGGGTGTATAGAAGCAGTTTTTCCTGGTGTCTATAAGTGCGCCCATTTTATATAGATTTAATCGGTGTGTATGGATTAGTCTTACCTCCAATGTAGGTGGAGATATCTATGTTATCAAAAAAAAAAAATACAAAGGACTCATAGGTCCAACGTATATTAATGAATAAATTAGAAAGAAAATTTAAAATGTTGTTTATCGTGAAATTCAAGTTCATTGAATTTGAAAAAATTGTGAATCCAATATTATGAAAATGCAACAGTGTTTGATACATCAAATAGAATATCAATAAGAGAGTAATATCGTCCTTAAATCATTAAAAAAAAAAAAAAAAACTAAGTAGGTGGGACCCAAGGGTTGTGTAGATCTTCTCTACATCTTCTACTTGCTTGCTTTCCCAAAAATGGAGTGAAAGAATCTTGACGTGGAAGAACAATTTCCTCACAACTTCTTATTTTTAGATTTTGGACTCCTTAATTGGACCAAGACAAGCCTCAATTAGAGAATACTTGTCCAACTCATGTCTACACCAGCGGTATAAATCTCAGTCGATACTTTGCATATCGGCCGAGATATCTCTGATTTTTTACGACCGAGATGTCTCGACCGATATGTATAGTATTGGCTGGAGAAAAAAGAAATCGGCCTATACGGCCGAGATCTCTGCTGAATATCGGTCGATTTCTTTATTTAAAAAAAAAATATCGGTTGCGGACCTAGTCGATATCTTAGCCTATATTTATATTTTTAATTTTTTTTAAAACAGCCTTTTTTATTTTTATTTTTAAAAAGTCACCGAGATTTTCGAAAAAAAGAATTTTGAAGAGAGAGAAAAAATTCCTCTGAAATCTCCACTGAATTTTCGACCCCGAGTCTACACCCTATGGACTACTTATTTAAGGATTTTAGGCCCCAAAACACTCTTCAAATGACTTGTCTTTACACTTTCAAATTTTCATGGGCTTCAATATAATATCCACAATCTTGTCATCCAATTGGCCCAAGTCTTCATCAAAATGATTTTCTATGATTCACACATCAAATGACCCACTTGTCCTTAATTTTCTTGGGCCTCTGTTTACTTGGTCTAATAGGAAGAAAGGTGTTTCCTAACATTTTACAAGAAAATAATCAATGGAATAATGATAAAGTTGGACATAATTCATCTCTTTCTTTAGAAAATGACACATAAAAAAATGCCTACAAGATGTAACTTGCAGAAAATTTACCTAACATTCATACATGTTCTTTCTGTTTTGTAGGGATGACTCTTAGAAATACTTATTTCATCATGCCCCTTCATGAAGAATTTGTTCTTGAACCTCATCCTTTGGTATCAACTGGACTGCAGGAAAGATGTTTGCTAGTAGCTGCATAATCATGTGGAAAATCATGGAAATAGCCTCTTCAATGCTGTAGAAAAATTGTCTCAAAGTTCAATTTTTTATTTTTTTTGGTTTAACTCCAAATTTTAAATTGAAGCATTTAAAGAAAGAATTTCAAATTTTGCTAAAAAAGAAACAATTTCAAATTTAAATTTAATCTTTTAAGAAATTCTACAACATTCAACTTTGAGAGGAGCATCACAATTAATACTTGGTGGAATACTTGAAAAACAAAGTTCCAACTGATAAACCATGACTTCAATCAGGTCTTCCCCGACAAGAATGCTATCACCAGAAAGGTTTTGGAAGCACAGCCGGCCTGAGGTGCCCTAAAATTTTAGGGATTCTACGTGGAGTGAGATTTCAGAGTCCTTTTGTGATGGGTATATTAAAGAGTTTAAGTTAGTGTGGGCCTTTTCTATCTGGAGGTTTAGACGGTGGCCTACACTGCCTATGCCAAGGGCCGGCTCTAAGACACATATAAATGGAAAACTCTCTGCAAAAAGTTGGAGAATAAGCAAAATGAGTGAAAGAAATGGATCCCACCCCTTCCTGGCTAGTTTACTTCACAGTTCAAACTAAATTTTAATGGAGCTACTGCTGGTAATGACTTTGTTGGAGGCTATGGTAGTGTCTTCAGGGATAGCAGAGTTATCATTTTACTTTCCTATGACAGACTTCTTCTCTTTACAAACCCATATAGTTCAAAACTTATGGCTCTTTACCATGGTTTAAACTTTAATACCAGCTACTTCCAGAGACATACCCCGACTGATAACTGAAAGGGATTGTGCCTAGCTTATTCAGAAAATTAAGAACAAACAGAGACCCTGGTGGGGATCATTAAATGGAAAGATCCAGAGTACAGAATCTACGAAGGATTCATTCCAAATGAATTAAAAATGTTTACAACTATTGAATGTGAAGTGATAAAAAGTCCCACGTTGATTAATTTGTAAAATCAACGATTCTATATAACACTTGAAACACCTTTCTCTCAATGATTAGTTTTTGAAAGTGAATTTTATCTTAAAAATGTTATCTAGTCTTGATTTTGTAATATGATATCAGAGCAGGTTCTACGTATAGCTGCACGTAGAATGAGTGTGAAATGATAAAATGTCCCAAAACTGTTAATTTATAAAAACAATTACTCTATATAAAACTTGAGATACCAATCTCTCAATGATTTTTTTAAAGTGAATTTTACAATAAAAATATTATTAAGTCTTAATTTTCTAACATCTTTATAATTTTCGACTCACTATAAAATAAGGGTGAATCTTGAGTCAGATTTTAAGAGACCTGCATGACCCATTACTAGTTTTACTAATAAAATTGAAAAATAAAATTGTATATATCTCTGCTATTTGCAAAATCACTGGAAATTGTGTAATGGTGGTTGAACCATGGGAGGAGGAAATGGTAGATGGTCTGTTCCTTTGCTGACAAGGAATGGGGTCCACCCTCCTTGATAGCTTTGAGGGCCCCACACAATCCACTCTCACATCACACAATCTTTCATGCCTCTCATTTCAATCTTTGCACCAATAGCAGGCAACAGTTATTATTTTTTTATGCATTAAAAATAGATAGAAGATCTTGTCAACAAAGAAATTTAGGCAGAAGCTACTTCACACGTGCATACATCTAAAATTATTTATATGAGAAAAAAACTATATAATATTAAAAAGATACCTAAAAGTTACTTCTCCACATCCACACATCTATTATAGAAAAATCATGTGAAATGATATCTTATCTCAATTCTCCAATAGATCCTGTGCCATCCAACAAATGTTCTTGCCTTGAGTGAAAATACAAGCTAAAATCTATATATGGTTTAATTTAAATGGTTGTCTCTCGTATCAGAAAGTTGGAGATTAAAGGTTTGAACTTCCTATGACTTAACTTTGGTATGTCTTAGACGGTAGTGAGCTCATCTATAGAGATTTTATTAGAACTGTATCTGAGTTTTCCACATAAAAAAATACAAAATAAATTAAATCTATACCTATGTAATTGGTCAGAATTTAATTTATTAGACCTCAAAATCTCAAATTGCTTTCTTTGTTGCATTAGGAAAAAAGCTCTATTTTCACCAGTTTCATATTAGACCAAGCTTTTTATAATATAAATGATATGTTTAGATTGATGGTTAATGTCAAAATTTTAATTGGAAAAAAAATTGTTTTAAACTTTAATTAGTGTAGAGATACATGCTTCGCTCATGGCTATGTGAAAATAACATCAAGAGATATTGCATTTATTTTATTGAATTAAATGATACATTATACTAATATTAAAGAGGGAAAGACTTTTTTTTTCGATGCCTATACTAAAGAATTATGTAGGCACTTACATATATATAGAGAGAGAAATGATGGGTCAAACATGATCCATCTTTATTCTTTTTAGTTTTTTAATAACCATATAAAACACCAAGTTTACATATTAAATAGACTTTATGAAATATTGTTTAACCAAATTCGAGACTCAAATTCAATTCTTAACCATTTAATTTTAATAGTCGAAAACTCGAAATCACTATAGTCCTTAAAAAAATCAATTGCACAACATTGATTTTCCTAGCTCATCCCACAATATTATAATAATCAAATTGAAGCGCTTTTCTCGAATTATAACATTCATAAAATCCTTTCTCCATTAAAAAAATGCATACCCATATTTTCCTAGAGCTGCTCTTTGACAAATCTAAGGAGGATTGCCATCTTGTATTGCATATCCAAAATGGGCTCACCATATCATCACTCATTGGTGGAGATCTAATTTGTGGCTTAAAAAAGAGCATGGTAACATAACCCATATCCGATATATTTGAGTTTAAATGACTAGGACCACCAATAAAGAAAGCAATTCCTTCTTACTCGACAAACAAAGAAAGATTCTTCTTCTTCTTCAATCCGAAGCCCAATTAAACATTCAGGTACATCACTTTCTTTTTTCTTAGCTTTAGTTATCTCTATCTTAAGTCAGATTTGAAACTAATCTCCACGTATACATAAAACAACCACACGCACTATATATCAAGATAAGACTGAGTCAAACTCAAAACATCTAATTTAATTCTTAAAACTCAAACTAACCAAGCCATGATGTAAATTTATGTACATCACTTTTTAAAAAAAATTGGAGTTCATATGTCAATGGTTATGGAGGAGATCTTGAATTTGAATGTTTCCACCTCGAAATGGAATACAAAAAAAACTATGCATAAATGCATATACATAAAAAATAAAAAATATGAATATGTACTCAAAGTAGATATCTACCACTTGAATTTAGAGCCCAACGGCACCTTGCACTACTACCATTATTTAAAAAAAAAATAATCCATCAATCTATCTATATACTCAATTGTACACAATTTTGATAAACAAGAAATTGATTTAAAGGGGAAGGGAGGAAAAATTAAAAAAAAAACCCTAATAAGAAAAACCAAGACTAAGAGATGTAATCATAACTTGAGTGACAAATCAAGTTTGGGTGACTCCTCTTGGCCTGACTTCACACGACCTCCTTGAAACCAATGTCGAACCGAGTCATCCAAAGCATAACCAAACTTCCCAACACCAAAACCAGCATCAAATCTAGCAGCTCCACCTTTCATGGCACTGCTGCCACCGGCGACACAATCCTCCACCATCATCAGCCTACCGACGGCGGGTTGTCGGTCCATCGGCATATGTGGCCATCCATGAGCCGCTGAAGAAGATAAGTAAGGCTTGTGAATCATGGAGTGAGCCTGAATTCCAAATGGTGAACGTTGCTCTGTTCAAACCATGTAAGGGCAGAGATGAGATGCTGGGGTGGTGCCCGAAGGCGACGGCTCCGACCATCCGCTGCCGTCTCTTCGCCAGCGTTCGCTCTCTCTTGTGTGCATTCTGATGACCCCCGAGAGCCTGTGAACTGTAGAATTTTCTTCGGCAATACTTGCACGAGAAAACCCGAGGCTCCGATTCGAGAACCTCCGTCCCCTGTCCCTCCGGCGACGACGTTGGACATGGACTTCCATTCATGCTATTCAATAGATTTAATTCAAGCAAAGACCCATGATTCAAATTCTTCACATCGGAAAGGCTCAAGTCCAAAATCGGATCTGAATCGGATCCTTCTTGTTCTGCTTCCTCCGTCTGCTTCTCCTCTGCTCTTTTTTCTTCCATGAGAGGTTTAGATTTGATGAAGATTTTCAACTTCTCTTGGGCTATTCAAAATTCAAATTCATTCATCAATTCAAATCTGAATTAATTACTATCAAATTAACAAAACCCAAAACAAAAAAATATCTAAAAACACAACCATAGATAAATACATAGATTTTGAAAGCGAGGATGACACAGATATACACATATATAATAGGTATAAATGGATTGTCCCAAGTTTTGAAGGTATATCCTTCCTGTTTACAGTTACATGGCCTAATAATAGTAAAGTCAAAGGCTTGCGGATAAAGGAAGGAAGCGAGACAGACTTGCAGCTCTTGTTCTATCTTTGCAACTCCTGAAGATAATGTCTATACCCATCTCTCAAAATAAAAACCCTAAAATCTTTTGCTTGTCCTACTACTACTACTATTATTATAATAATAATTGTTATTATTATTGTTATAACCTAACATAACATCGAATAGATCACATATGGTTCTATTTTTTAAGTTATTATTATTGAATTTAAAAATTAAGATGAGGAAAAGCATTTTGTATGTACATAAACTATTTTTCTTTTTCCTTTTTAGAAATTTAATATGAAAATAAAAGTAATATAAATTGAGTTAGTTTGGGCTAGTTGCGGCAATTGTCACGTACACCATTCTCGCAATATTAACGGCGATTGGTACTATCAGGATACTTTTAAATTTTCAAGTTTTTACTAAGAAATTAATGGAAAAATCTTGAGAAAAATATAATATTAAAAAATAAAATAAAATAAAAAAATAAAATAAAAATAAAATAAAAATCTTTATAAGGAGTTTATCAATGTAGTTTACTGGGAATTTATTGTGATATTATCATTTATCATATTTTTAATGTTATTTTATCGAAACTTTATGTTGTACCAATAAATACACGTTATTAATGCGAGAATGATATTTTACTGATAAAAATATGATAAATTTGAAAATACCATCAATATTTGTGAAGTTGTTGGAGCATGTTAATTACTCACTTAGAGTCGAGTTAAGCTGAGTTATCAAACTAGATTAGAGTCAATAACAAGAATTGGATTTTAATATTGAACTGAATCAAATTAGACTGAGTTCAATCATAAACAATATTGACTTGAGCTGAGTTGACACATGAGTTTCACCCCGTAATTATAGGAGAGACATGAATGTACCACCCAAGTGGACTGAAGCCACTGGCAAAAGGAAAAATTATAATAAATAATAAAAAAGTAATAAATAGAATCTCCCACTGGCTTTCTGCTTTTGGCCACCGAAATTTCTGGTCTTTTGGATCTTTGTCCAGTAAATGAGGTTTAATTTTGATTTTGATGTTTCTTTCTTTCTTGTCTCTATTATTTTAGGAAACCGAACCAGGATAAGTTTTGTCCCTTGCCGGTTTGTCATTGCCGAGTTGGACCGAGTTGGCTCAACAGTGTAACATAATTTTTGTATACAAGGAATTTTAAACTTTGTTCTTCTTATTCCACGCATCTGATGTAAATCAATCATTGTTTATCAAAAGGGTAAACATTTTTACACCGGAGAATCTTTTTCATCTTGCGAATTTAAATTTTTTTTTTTTTTGAAATTTTCATTTTATCCTTCCATTTTCTGTATTGATTGGAAGGGTAAAACAAGAATTTCAAAAAAAAAAAATTAAATTTCCATGTGAGATGAAAAATTCTTCCATATGAAAATATTAAAATATTGGTTGACGATGATAATGATAATATTAATTGATTGAAACATGTTAGTATAAATTTTTTTTAATTTATTACTATTATTATCATCTATCAACTGTTGATGTGCTGAATAGTTTAATATAATATTTTGAAATTTTGATAATGCCATCAAGTAAAATAGTACTATTTTTTATTTGTCAAGACACTATATTTTATCAAAATATCTTTTTCTTTTACAGGATAATCAATGAAGATTTATATTTTCCATAAAATATTATTTAAATTTGAAAAGAAATGATATTTTCATATTTTTTTTATAACTAAAGTGTTTAGGTTTTTTAAACACCCGACTAATCTTTAGGCGATATGCAAGCCTCTCTACTTACAAACACTGAGTAACTCTACTAAAAATATTTTAAGTTTTTTAAAATATGATATTTTAAGAATAGAAAACAAATGTCTCTTAACCGATGACTTTTGATAAATAGAGAAATACACATCAAATATTAGTTAATGTATTTTTTTACATGGTAAATAAGTGATGATAATAATAACGGTAAAAATTATGGTATAACAGTCAAAACATCTGGCTCATGAAGTGATGTACTGAGTTCGATATATGTTCAATCTCTCTGGACCACTCTTCATGGAGTTAGTCTTTGACGTAATTAATGTATATGGATTGAAAGATTTATATATGCTTTTGGGATTGTCTTATTTTCAAGATGAGATCGGAGTATATTATATATATATATATATATATATATATATATATATTAATGAGGTGTAATGTAATATTGTAAATTTGTAATAGAACAAGAACATGGCAATAAAGTGTAGGACAAATGGAATAGTATGATAGTTGTCCTTATCTACTTGCAATTGCTGAGTGTGGTAACTGGAGAGAGAGAGAACAGAGGACCACCACAATTTGGGAATTGGAACATGTGCTCGTGTATTTTGTTAGGGTTTCTACCTTCACACGATCACACACGCTTCAGTAAACGGAACCACTCACACGAGCAGTCTATATCCATCCAACCAAACCAACCGTTAGGACCAGTTTTCTCCTAAGCATCCACGTGTCCCGCTTGAAATATTGTAACGGTTATAACACCGTAAATAAATTGTGGATCGATTCACAGAAATTTAGATAGATTTTTAATTATAATTTTTAAAAGAATAAAAAATTATTTTAAAAATGATCAGATCAGATTTGATCATGTCGAATCGAATTAACTTAAAAATCTCTCAACCCAATACACCAACTCAACTTTCATGATCCGATCCGATTGATTTTTTCAAGTTGAATCATATGGATCAAGTCAAAACCCAACTTAAGTTTCACCCCCACCTCTAATCCAACATGAGTAAGTGTAACGGATAATTTCTCACCTCAAAAAATGAGATGTTGCAAGTTCGAATCCCTTGAACATTAACTAATCGGTAACTATTGTGTGGATGGAAAACGTTGGCTTTTAAGAGAAGCAACCAAATCCCAAAAATTTTAAGAAAATTTTCCCTCTTCATAATAAAAAAGAAAAAAAATATAGAGGAAACCTCAAAGACACCGACCAATAAAATTGTCCCAAATAGCACGCGGCAAAGGCCTTTGTCGTATCCGCCAAGTAGCGACAAATAACGACAATTAATGGGGCAACTGACGTGGACAATCTCCTCTTCGTTGCTGTCCTACACTACTAACAAAGACTTGACAAATTCATTATTATTAAAACTCGGTCCAATCCCAAGACCTCTTATGGAGAGAGGCTCTTGGCATCAGTGTTAATATTTTCCAATTTTTGTTTTCATTATCAAACCAAAGGCTATTGAAAAATGAGTAGGTCGGGACACTTCATGAGTGGATTTCATCTCTATATAGATAAATAATTTATTTATTATAAAAATAGTACAATTGTATTAGTTTTATTTTATTTTTATTTTTTAAGAGTAATTTTAGGAAGAGTGATCCTTTTAAGTGAAATAGAACTCAAATTCAGAACTCTCATTTCGTAACCCTCTCTCGAACTTAATGCAATATCATTCACTCCTTGCTTTCCAAACATAATTTCAAACTAAACAACCTATGGCAAGTGATTTGTCCAATAAAAAATAAAAAGTACAAAAAATGGAACCCTTAGTTTCTTATTCTATAGAACAAAGGCTCTTTATCAAAAACCCAAAAAAATAAGATCATGCAACTCTTCTTCATCGGAATCCACTTCCTACACCATAAAGAGAGAAAATTTTAATGCGATAAAGGAAACTTTTCCTCGTTCATCAAAACAGTACTTCGATCATTCTTCAACAGAAAAAAAAAAAGTAAAATTTGACACAAACAATAAAAACATCAGATTTCGATTGCCCGATATAAGACCGAACTTAATAACATTTTGTCAGATGACATACATTGAAGCTAAAAATATATTTTTCCATAGAATGGTGTTCCTCAGAAGAATAGACAAACAGCCTCATCGTTTAGAATCACACTGGTTTCCTGCTCATTCTAAGATGATCTAAGAGGCCACTGTTGTCAAAAAACTGGTTAGCTGCACAGTCAAATGATGATTGGTAATCTGACATTTCATGTCAGGACAAATCATGAGATTACGGTGAAGAGAAATCTTGCCTAATCCTCATAGTTTAATTTGTCGAAAGCTACTTCTGATTTTGTTTTATTTTTTTAAAGGTGTGAAGGAAACTAGGATAGAGAAATTACTCACGTGCAGACTCGCAGATTCTAACAAAACTCAGGTACAGCCTTGAGGAATTCCTTTCACTACTTTGGTACTATTTAAAACACATTATTGTATGACCTTGGAACATCTAATCCAAAACACAAGGTTGAAAGCTACATTTACAGTTTTTATGCACAAGACTAGACCAATTTTTCTTGATAATTCAAATACTGTGTAAGATATTGTATTAAACAAATCAAACTCGTACCAAACAAAATCTATAGCCCTGCCGTCGTGACCAAGAGGAACGAATCGCGTCCACCTCATGGGCCCAGTACAAGCTCATGTGAATGCAGCATGCCATCTGACGAAGCTTCCGAATTGAATACTAGACCTGCAAGAAAGTATTAAGAGGTTTAAATAAAGAAAGAAGGACGATGAAAACACACTCAACATAGAATTGAAAGTGACTGAATTGGAAGGGAAGAGTGTAACGCATTACAGAAATCAAAGGTGCTGAAAGTACCATGAACTGCGCCTAATGCCCTGGGAAACATGGGATCCCAAAAACCATTTTAAAGCCTATTTGTTGGTCAATTCTGACCCACATAATTTGGTCGCATACAGATTGATATATATTGCAGCCCATATTTAAGGGGAAAAAACTGATTTGAATACGAAGCCTCTGTAGTGTCCACTAATAGCATTCATAGTAACAGATGGCAGACAAATCAATTGTATCAATTAGATAATCCAAGTCATATTGTCATACATGCATTTTATATTGATTTCATTAATTGTGTCATTTATTGATTTGTTTATTAATTTAAATCAATTGAAATTGGGTGCACTTTCTATTATTCCGCTGAACATTGATTTACATAATTTTAAACAGGGAAATTAAAATTTGGAAAGGTCCTATTCACCCCCCTCTAGGAGGGTGCATTGGTCTAGCCTGGACTTACAAAATGTACTCTAAGCTCTTTTCCTCAAGGCTCCCGGAAACTGTTCAATATTTGACAAAAGGGAAAACCACCATGCGTGATACATGAAGTGAAGGTTCCTTTAAACATTGACGACTGTACTTGTTCAGTGCATGCCTTCTTTAAACAAAGCTAAAAGAAAATGAGCATCATATACCAACATAACAACAGAATGCCCATCATTTCAAATGTTCTCTAATAGTAAAATAAAAAAGACACCTTGCAGATGATTCTTTATTACTGGAATACTAACTGAAAGCCAATTCAAATGGCTAAAAGAAATCTCAAGGATGAAAAAGCAAACCATATGGCTATTGTCCGAAGAGCAATTACTGGTCTGACACATAATTACATGTATGGAGACCTGATGAGTGCTTGTACAAGGGTTGCTTGAGGTTCAGTGACCCAGGCCATTGTCCAGATATGAGGGAAAAGAGACAGGATACCTCGAGATTCTTTTAGATTGGACTATCCAAGCAAGCTTTGGTTCACAAAGATTAGATGCTTGGAAGTTTTTGGCCTTCCCAATTAGAACAATTTTCGGGCCATCCACCAAAGCAACCCATAAGCCATATATATGTGATAGAACAGTATATACAGATTCTGTTGGATAAAGATTAACTTAGCTGCCACCAAGTTGGGAAATCTTTGGACATTCCAATCTGAAAGATCTTTGGACCAAACACCAAAGCAACCTATAGGCCATGTATGAGAGAACAATCTACAGATTCCAGTGCATTATAATTGGGCTTGGCTGTCACCTATGTATATCTTTCGAAAGTCAAACAGTGAATGTGTAGATTGGCAACTCTCTCTTTTTTTTTTTTAATATGGTTGGGGGGGGGGGGGGGGGGGGGGGTGGTTTGGGTGTGGAAATATTACCACTATAATTTGTATTGTGAAAATAGATAAATGTCCTCTACCCACAAGATCACGCATTGGATAAACAAAGTTAAATGAAGCCCAATATAAAGGGAAATACCAATGAAAGGGGCACATACTTTCCCTGCATCCAATTCATTTTGCACTTGGACAATAATAGTATCAATCAGGACTAAACATCTGCTCTAATTGATGTCAAATACTGAAGATTACACCAATGCAATGATTTGAATCATCAGACTACTTCCTGATAAAACTCATGGTTCATTTAAAATTTAACTTAAGAATCCATTCATCAATCCAAGACATCTATTTTGATAGAGATCACATTGGACCGCGTTACTCAAAGAATTGTATCAATTAGATAATCCAAGTCATTTTTTCTTTTCAGCAAAGTAAATGGACACACCAATGAAATTGACCTACATATGCATGAACAGTATCATCTAATGACTATGGTTTTATGTGTTCGTCAGTAGAATAAGTGATGGAAGATGTGGATGACAATGATTGGTGACTTTCCAAGGGTAAAAATGCAGTTTGATCTACTGTAACTCACAACACACACCCCCTCCCCTCCCTCTGTCTTCTTTCTGAGAGCTCCACTGAGTTACTTCCATACATAAGATCATTAAAAGCTCTGTTGAAAATTATACCTCACTTCGTCAACCAGTAAATCAGAATGAGAAATGTGCACACAGATGCAACAAGTGAAAGGATAATAGTATCCATTGACTTTTTCCTCTTGATTGCCGACAGAATATGATTTACCTGCAGGATTGCATCTCTGTCAAAATCAAACCTGAATGACAAAGATAAGTCAAGCACCTTTAGAAGGATCATTGACTTCATACCGAAGGGAGACGGCTGCTGACAGTACTAATCTTTGAACCGATGCCACTAAATGATGACCGTTGAAAAACAAGGGCCCCGAGTGTAGCTTGTGCTTGGGAGATTACGGTATCCATCTGCAGAATATAAGACGTTACACAAACAGCTGTTGACAGAAATCATTGTAACAAATTATGATGACTATTTCAGTGGATATATATATATATATATTTCAAAGTTGACAAAAAAGTTTGATAATATAAATGGAAGTTTGTTGTTATTAACTATCCATTTTCAGAAAACAAATTGGAGGGTAGTTCCACAGTTGTCCATCATGTGAAAACCATAGTAACAAATACCGTTCTCGGGATAATAACGGCAACTGTTAATAACGGGATATTTTCAATTTCTCGGGTTTTTAACGGGAATTTAACGGGAAAATCTCGCGGAAAATATAAATATTTTAAAAATAATAAAAATAAATATAATAATTAATTAATTCTCATCTTACACTTCTTGAGTAAAAAAAATAGCATATAAAGCTATAATAACATAGACAATTTACTCGATTCCCATTGATCAAAGAAGCAACAGTAATACAAATATTCAATTAACAAACTACCAAAAGTTTAATAGTGTCATTAAACTCAACAAACATGATAAATAACATCCAAAGTCAATAAAGTCATCATTATACTAAGAAATCCAAATTATGTACGCCCTCAAGCTCCTTAAGTGGAGTATCATCTTCATCATCCTCACTAGAACATTGATTTTCTTCATTTTCTTCGTTCAAACCATCAAATGGATTAATATCATCAAGTGAACTTATGCTCAAATACCCGGTAGACCCTTGTCTCTTTTATTTTTTTAGGAAATTGTTTTTATTTATAATTTTATTTTAGGTTTTTACTAAAATTCAAGCTAGATTGACTTAAATTGCCTAATATTTTTTGCGCCTATGCATTATACTAAGTTCTTTTAGATCTTTTTTCTATACCAAGCTTATTTCTTAAGTTTTTTAATAGTAAATATTATAGTTAAGTTGAAGCAATTGTTATTAGTCTTTCATAAAGAATTTTAAATTGTTGGCACTATAATTGTGAATGTATATAATATGTGCTTACATGATGGTTTTGATATTTATGTTTCTTGAATGAATATTGTTGTATTTTATTAAATACTTCGATGAAGCCTTGTTTTTTAAGCTCTTTAAACGAGAGAGTTTTAAATTATTTTATTAGCTTGAACATTTTACATCATATCTGAAGTCAACTTTGGTATAATATGATGAGGTCAATTACAAAGTTACTTAGCTTGAAATATAAGGTATATAAAATATTTTAATTCAATCTAAAAAATTAGAAATTACAATGCATTTTGAAATTTGAATGGTTTTAAATTTAATATAATTTGAATCCCACCCATTTTATGAATAATGGATCCACCCTTTATGGATCTCCCATTTCTAAAGATCTCATTTGAAGAGCTAAAATAAACGGTGGATGTAAAGTCGTCAAATCGACTCTCCTGGGATTCTTCCCGGACAAGTTGGAGACAAATCGAAAAAGCGAGAGAGAGAAAGATCCAGTGGCAGGACTTGAAGCGGGGAAATTAGCTTAAATGGAATGTTTGGTCACACGTCCGTGCCAACTTTTCGCGGTCCGTCCTTGGGATTTAAACAACGCGTTTTTAACGCGTTTTTATCGCGTTTTTATAATTTCTCGCGTTATTAACGCGTTTTTACCGTTAAATTTTCGATAATAACGGCATCGGCGTTAAAAACGCGATTTTTACGCGAGAACGATATTTTGCCGGTATTATCGCGGTATAAATGAAAATACCGGCGATATTTGTTACATTGGTGAAAACTATACTGACTAGATGATCCTGTCAATCAAATTGATTGCCCAGAATAAAGGTCAAAGAAACGTTGTTTGTATAAATTGGCCATTTAGGGCTACAGATTTAAGGTTTCATATATCTAACTGGTGCAATTTTCTGCAGTCATCAATTTGGAGTATAGCAAGCAAGACAAGAACTGGTGCATAATGAGTACGCACTTTCTAGTTTGTGTCTACAGACTGACCAGCCAAAACAGGCATGGGTTAAACAGTATTGTAGCAAATGTGCACACTGTTTATGCCTTTCCTAGTTCAGAATGGATCCACTCCAACCTGCCTCACCAGAGAGAATATTGGAATGAACTCACTAGACCAACATAAGCACAAATGGGAGAAAAGTACATAGAGATATTGCATTATTGCTAAATCATGGCAAACAAAATTAATTCAGGAGAGTGCAATCTTAATAAATATAAAGGTATATATCTCTGTCTGGACAAGGGTTATATTATGCAGTAGGGTCCTGAATAGCATGTTTTAAACTTATAATCCATTGGAAAGCCCATTAACAATTCACCAAGAATTTTGTTCAGCCCACATTTTTCTAGGGTATCTCTGACATGTACTGGAACCTTGGCGTAACAGGCTATTGATGAGACCAGAGCCCTAGATCAAAAAGGTCCTGACAGATTTTAGACCCATTCTAAAATCCAAATTGACATCTAATGAACAAGTGCAAGTTTGAACTTCCAACACCAAAACAACATAAGCACAAGACTTGCATACAGAGAATAGAGAAGTGAGTTCTATGTTTAATTGATACACATGTCGATGGCACCATAATGGAAACATAAAGGGAAGATTAAGTGTCAAGGAACTCTGTGAATACCTATGGCACACTTACAAAAGCACACCAGAAGAACCTCAAGGGGCTGTAAACTTGGCTCAATTAAATTCAAGTTCACGCTTGGCTCATGAATAAAGAAGCCAGGCTGCTCAAGCTAAGCTCTTCCGTCTCAGCTTGCTTGGAGGCTTGCCCAATTTTAGCTCAAGCTCTCCTTGCTTGGTTCATGTACATATATATGTATGTACATCTGCACATATTCATGCAGGTATATATGTATTAATATTGCAGGATAAATATTTACATATATTGTATATTACTTGATTCATCTTGAGTCAATCTCATGCCTGATATGCATTAATAAGAAATCTAAAACTGAACTCTGCTCCACTCAATTTCTAAGGAAATTTGAGCCACACCCAAGCTCCAGCTTAGCTGGAACCAATGTAACAAATCTCGCAGAGAATTTGGAATTTCTCATGTGTTTATCGGGAAAATATTGTTTCCTGTTAAAAACGGCAATTTATCGCAAACGCTGTTTTTAACGCGAGAAATGATAATCTCGCATTAAAAATGCATTTTACAGAGAAATTCGTTTATTGTGTAAACCGTGTTTGACTGAGAGAGAAGCGAGAGAATGAGATAAACTGTGTAGGGTTTTCTAATTCTATTCTACTTAGTATCTTTCTCTCACTGGCCGCTGCTCTCTCTGCACTCTCTCGCTGGCTCGCTGCACTCTCTCAAGTCTCAGGCACTCTCTCACTGCTGACTGCTCTCTCTCAGGCAATCTCTTGCTCTTGCAGTCGCACCAAAGAAAAAAAAAAAAAAAAACAAAAACCCCAACTCCCTTTCCCTGGCTCTGTGGCTCCTGCTTCCTCAACTTTGACCGGATTTGGGAAAAGCAGATAAACCCCTAATTTCTTCCATTCTTCCGTTATTCATATGGCTAGTTTCTAGATTCCACATCCGTGGTATATCATAGGTAGAGGGTCTTTGTCAAGTTGCAAATGGATTTCTTTCAAAGTGAACCCATCAATTGCACTAAGCTTTTCTTTCTTTAATTCATCCTTTTAATGTATAAATCAAGAATTTGAGCTATTTTTTAAAATCATTTGTGCTTGGCAACATTAGAGAAGCAGCATTAGATGCAAGCATAAAATCAGTGAAAATAGCAGCATTGGCAATATGAGCAATAGCAGCTACACAACAGAACCAGGAAAAATAGTAACAGTATAGCAGGCATTAAAAACAGGGGCATCAACTTAGCAATAAGCATAACTCCTTAGAGTGCCCCAAATGTTTCAAGTGGAGTTGAACATTTAATATTTGACATAGCACGCTACTCGTCAAACTTGTGGTACTACTGCCATTATACTAAGCTATTCATTGATATGAAAATATCATAGAAACATTGCATTTTCATCAAATCAATTTTCACATTATCATCAAAGCCATCATATTGAAAATTGCAAGTCTGCAGCATTGTATTTGTCAAAATGCATCATGTAAATGGGAAATTTTCTTACTTATTTATTAATTATTTTTAAATTTTATATTTTATGCGAGATTTTCCCAGTTAAATTCCCAGTGAAAACCCAAGAATTTGAAAATATTCCGTCATTAACCGTTGCTGTTAATATCCCAAGAACGGTATTTGTGACGTGCTAGAACTCAGCTCGAGCTTCATGTCTTAGGCTCTTTTTCTTGTTTTTTTTTTTAAGATAACGAAAGAGCTTCATGTGTAAGGCTTGAGTTGAGGTCAACAAACATTTAATCCAACTCAAGCCTATCTCAGCTCAGCCCAGCTACCATACAACCCTACTAATGGAAACCAATGTTGAATAATGACACAAAACAAATTCAATCTTATTGTCTTCCTTGAGTAGTACAAAAAAGAGCTTGCATTCTTCATAATAAATGAAAGAAAAAAATAAATATATCAGAACACCATCCACATTGCACATTCATCACTTAGGATGGTCACTTTCCATAAGATATCTCATGCCACAGTTTAACATTCGTCAATATACATTGGAAAAAAAAAGACTCTAAAAAGACTAAATGCTAAAAATAAAAAAAATAAAATAAAATTCCAAATACCTGTCCTGTGCTTCTGCTTATACCAGCTTGTTCTTTAAGAAGAGCTTGTCCCTCAAAGCCACCATTTTCTAGATCTACTCTTCCCCGATCATACTCCCTAAAATCATGGAGAAGCGAGGCATGTTCTTGCTTAGCTCTAAGGCTAGACCGGAGGCGATAAAACTCCTACACCTCAATCATGTTAGTCCATGGGTACATAAAACATATTAATTCATCAAGCTTCCAGTATCAAGAATTGGGCCTCATGATTTAGAGAAGAGAACTATTGAACTAATAGCCATGCATCAAAAGTCGTTTCTGATGGCCAAATCCCAACTCAATAATTGATAAACTCCAAAGATGGTTTAGAAAGAAATTAAGCAATCATCCCATTTACCGAAGGACCAAATGGCCAAGTAGACAAATACCGATCAGTAGGACACAAAATTTTGGTCATTTTAGGGGGCAGAGTATCCACTGTGAGGCCTATGAAATCAAAGGTCTGAAATCTGAATAACTAAAGCAAGTTATCAATATGTATAAAACTCAAGGATGAGTTGCTATCCACCGCAGCAAGTACATTTCCACAATGAAACTTTTGGTAATACCTGATTAAGATCTTGTAGAATTTCTTGATGCCGAGTCAATGTATGAGAAAAAATTTCTGAGCCTCCCTGAGGATACCCAAGCTTGCATATGTGAAAGTACTTGCTGAAGTTGCTTCAGTAACTGATCTATAACAGATTCAAGATCGTTCTCTGAACCATCTGGTTTTGTAGTAACGAATCTACGGTATGAGCTCATTTGCTCATCCAGTTGTGCCTCAAGTTTCCTTGCCTGCTTATAAAGAATAGGGACTTAGTATGTAATTATATATAGTAAAAACAAAGAGAAAAAAAAAAAAAAAACTATCACTTGATCTATATATACCAAGTATTGTTCATCAAGGTCTTTTCATTAGAGCAATCATCAAGTGAATTCATGTAACGAGGGCCCACTTTTTCTTCACATTGTCATTTCTTAGCAAATTTGACATTGTAAGGAAGAACCCAACCATGCCTTTCTTTTCTCTAATACCCGTTGGAAACCCTTCTAATTCCACCTTACACGTTTTTATCTTATTGCAATTTCTAATTTGCAACCTAGTGGACCCCACACATTGGAAAGGCTTCTATCTCAATAAAAACTCGTAGCCTCGGTCGAATTTTCCTATTCCTCTCACAACCTCGAAATTGTCCTTCTCTCATTCCTCCAATCCTTGAACGAAAATCCTCTCCTCTTTAAGCTTGGTCGAAAGTGGAAGCATTCAAGGTGTTTACTCCTTGTCTTCAACAAGGTATGGTTTTGATTCCTTCTTATTCTAATTTCTATGCTTCTTCTTCCTCTCCTTCTCTTGTCTCTCTCTTACAATTTTTAACCAACCTTTGTTGTCTATTCATCTCAAAAATTTCGAACCAAATAGAGAGACTTGGAATTTGTGCATGGTTCGGCCATTCATGGAGAAAAAACCATTCTATTCTCTTCTATCTCTATGAACTATCAACCATAGACTTAAATCATCTTGTTCGACTATGGGAATATAGATTTTAATCTGTAAATAAATTGTAGGACCAATAAATCATGCTTAGGTTCGGACATGAGAAAAATCAAACCCTTTGTTGATTGTTGAAGAACTGTACATTAGACTCGGTTTTGTTCTATTTTTCTGCGCGCTGTAGCGAGAAAAATCATAACCAGGGCTACCGAACTCAGTTTCTAATAAAAATTATATATTCGGAAAGTAGACAAAGAGAACTATTCATGCC